>CM060324.1:14458386-14483386 GCA_030674155.1 Stramonita haemastoma
AATTCTTTTGTTTGTTTATTGTTCTGCTTTTAGTTTCTTCTGTTAAAATGTGTACCCCCTTGTATACAGGCCGGTGGCCTTACAATTTAAATCGAGTTTCGAGTTTCTCTCTCTCTCAGGGGGGAGGGGGGGGGGGGTTATGACGGAATAGCCTAGTGGTCAGAACATTGCGCTCGCAATCTGATGACCTGGGTTTCATTCCCGTTCAAGGGGATTTCCCCCTGAGATATAACATCAGTGCAGACTCCACTCTCCCAAAAGTCCTTCGGATGAGACTATAAACCGAGGCCCCGTGTGCGAATGCGGGCAGAATATCTTGCGCATACGTTAAATCCTGTTCCGCTTTTCGAAAGAGGTCATTGTGTACTGGTGGGAACAGATGACAAAATTTACACAACAGCATACACACGGGAACTGGATGTAAAAAAGCACATGAGTGTTTATTCCATTAGTCTCGATAAAAAAATAATAAATGAATTAATAAATCTCTCTGTCTCTGTCTCTCTTTCTCTCTGTCTCTCTCTGTCTCTCTGTCTCTGTCTCTCTAGCTCTGTCTCTGTCTGTCTGTCTGTCTGTCTCTGTCTGTCTGTCTGTCTGTCTGTCTGTCTGTCTGTCTGTCTGTCTGTCTGTCTCTCTCTCTCTCTCTCTCTCTCTCTCTCTCTCTCTTCTCTCTCTCTCTCTCTCTCTCTCTCTCTCTCTCTCTCTCTCTCTTCTCTCTCTCTCTCTCTCTCTCTCTCCTCACGAACTACGACAACCACAGTTTGATACTTACTAGTTTAATATTTTGTGACACAACTAAAGACACATTTATATTGCACTAATCTCCAGCAAAAAATTTTCACGTTCATAAGTAACTTATTTAAATTGATTTGATTGTACAGCGCGGTGAGCCCATGTTTTTGGGAATTCCCGCTATATAAGCCTCCATTTTAGTAGTAGTAGTAGTAGTAGTAGTAGTAGTAGTAGTAGTAGTAGTAGTAGTAGTAGTAGTAGTAGTAGTAGTAGTAGTATATAAGAACACTTAATATTTTAAAAAATCACATAGAATCTGATTGGATGGTCGAATATAACATTCCAGAGTGTTCTTGTTATTTTTATAGTTGTTTTTTGTTTCATGTTTTTTATTCTTGACTTACCATTTTGTGTTTGGTTTGTAGCTGAGTTGGCGCAAGAACTGACCGTCCAATCAGTTTGTAAAGAGCTCTTTTCTTTTCATTAAGTTTAATACATTATGTAATTTCTGTTGTATTTATTCATATTCACTGAAGAAAGCCTCTTCTATCAATTGTAAAGAAGCGTAAACTTTAACGGTAGGGGCATGTCACAAGATCAAAAGGACTTGCAAAAACAAAACTGCAAGGCACTGTCCAAAGAGGAAGGAAAAGAGGCAGACCAAGGAAGAGATGGGAGGACAACATCAGCGAATGGACAGGCCTAGAACTCAACAAAACCCTGAGAAAGGCAGAACAGAGAGAGGAATGGAGGGAACTGGTTGTCAAGTCTTTAGGGGTGCCCTTACGGTCGCCAGACTAATTTATTTATTTATTTTATTTATCTATTTATTTATTCTTTTATATCGAGGATAATGGAATAAGCACTCTTGTGCTTTTTTTCATCCAGTCCCCGTGTGTATGCAGTTTTGTAAATGTCATCTGTTCCCACCGGCACACGATGGCCTACTCTTACGAAAAGCGGAACAGGATTTAACGTGTGCGCAAGATGTTCTGCGTGCGTTCGCACACGGGGCCTCGGTTTATAGTCTCATCCGAAGGACTTTTGGGGAGAGTGGAGTCAGCACTGATGTTAACTCCAGGAGAAAAATCCCCTCGACCGGACTCGAACTCGGGTCTTCAAATTGCCAGCGCAATGTTCTGACCACTAGGCTATCCGTATAGCTAGCTAGCTAGCTAGCTAGCTAGCTAGATAGATAGGAGAAAGCCGTGTGTAACCACCCTTGTGAATAGGCCACATTAGGTAATGACAATAAATTGTTCAAAGCGTCTCTCTCTCTCTCTCTCTCTCTCTCTCTCTCTCTCTCTCTCTCTCTCTCTCTCTCTCTCTCTCTCTCTCTCTCTCTCTCTCTCTCTCTCTCCCCCCTCGCCCCCCCTCTCTCTCTCTCTCTCTCCTTCCCTCCTTCCTCAATCTCTCTCCCTTGTCCCCCCCTCCCACCACCTCACTCCATCTCTTCCTCCCACATCTCTCTCTTTTTTTGGAACGAACATGTAGTCTAATTAAAGTGACTCAGATTCCACCACCACACATAACAGGCACGCATCGCCGATTGGCTATTCATAATGCAGTACATAAACTGTAACTTAGTGCATGTAAAACAGAAATCTTAAGGAAGCCAGATCGGGAGACGCTTTGTCTTCGAAACCGACATTCTTTTGTGCTGCAGACTTTCAGATCCTCGCCAGTCTTGGGGATGAAATTTTAAACCAAGGCCCCCCCATGCGAAAACGCATGCATAAACAATCTTGCACGCACATCGAATCTCATTCCATCTTTTGAAGAAGGGGAGACCATCGCGTGCCGGTAGACATGGATGACAAAATGAAAACACATTCACACTGGGGTCTTGCCGTGTTTAGACATCATGTCCCCGTACACAGCATGTGGCTGCCTTAATGGGAATACCGAAAATAAACACATACCCAAAATTTTCACCGACGATAAGCCTCGTCTTTTGTAAAGAAAAAGATGGAAGAAGAGGAAAAGAGAAGAGGAGGAGGAGGAGGAAGAAGAAGAAGAAGAAGAAGAAGAAGAAGAAGAAGAAGAAGAAGAAGAAGAAGAGAAGGAGGAGGGGGGTGAGGAGGAGAAGAAGAAGAAGGAGAAGAAGAAGGAAAAGAAGAAGGAGAAGAAGAAGAAGGAGGAGGAGGAGAAGAAGAAGAAGAAGAAGACGAAGAAGAAGAAGAAGAAGAAGAAGAAGAAGAAGAAGAAGAAGAAGAAGAAGAAGAAGAAGAAGAACGGAGGAGTAGGAGAAGAAGCAAAAGAATGATAAACTCAGGCAAATATTCAACCACATTTTTCGTTTAAGTCTACTTTAGCTTTGTCTTTCACTGCTTACCATTTAAAGATAGAATCAGATAGGCCTACTAAATACTTACATTTTAGGTTTTAGTGACATTCTCTGTGTGGTTGCTTTTTTTTTCTACGTATGTCAGTAGATGTTTCCTGATATGACCAGAGACATTTCTCTTAAATCACAGGACTATCCAACATGTACCAATAGCAAGGTGCACAAGAACTGTCCTCAGTTTTAACCAAAAGAACAGAGCAAAGACGATCGGTCAAGACTTGGTCATGCGCTTATTTTATTTATTTATTTATTTATTTATCTATTGATTTATTTATTCTTTTATATTGAGAATAATGGAATAAGCACTCGCCACAAGTAGAGCGCCTACCCAATTTTTTGTTTTCTTTTTCCTGTCTGCAGTTGTATTTGTTTCCCTATCAGAGTAGCTTTTTTCTACAGAATTTTGCAATGGAGAACCCTCTTGTTGCAGCGGGTTCTTTTACGTGCGCTAAATAATGATGTATAACACACGGGACCTCGGTTTATCGTCTCATCCGAAAGACTAACACCCAGACCACCACTCATGATCTAATGGATGAGGGAAAAGTTTTGGATCCAAACGGGATTTGAACCGCCTCACACTCCGACCCGGACTTTTCACTTTCTAGGCAGGCACGTTACCTCTAGACCATCTGATCCACCAGGCTTCTTCAGAACAGGATTTGAACCTCGGATCCCTCCTTTGAAGTGACTTCTCTCTTGTCTATGGATGAAAACACAGAAGCTTGCCCAGCAGTTTCTGCAAAGTGAAACGGCTGAAAGCCAGGCAGATGTTGGGGCCTTTTAATGGCAGAGGGATCGATACCAAACATGCAGTTTGGTAAAGTTCACACTTGCGTGGCAGTCACCAATAATTCATTGGAATTTGTAGCACCACTGAGCTGTGGAGCAGGTCATTTCGGTCCCTGATTTTGATAGAATTTATCGGGCTTTGAAATCAGGCCATATTTCAGTTTCCACGCAAGTTTTGTTGTTGTTGTTGTTGTTGTGTTTTTTGCTGTCGTTGTCGTTGCTGCTGATATATATATATATATATATATATATATATATATATATATATATATATATATATATATATATATATATATATATATATATATATATATATATATTGTCTGTTTGTTTGTTTTTGCTGCCTGTTTGATTGATGAATTTTCTAGTAGGAATTTACCTACATTTTTTATCATGTCCATGGAGACGGTATATTTTTTTTATTGTCATACGACGGTACTCGGTGTGTGTGTGTGTGTGTGTGTGTGTGTGTGTGTGTGTGTGTGTGTGTGTGTGTGTGTGTGTGTGTGTGTGTGTGTGTGTGTGTGTGTGTGTGTGTGAAGCTGGGAAAGTTGACTGAATTTGGAAAAGTTATAACTTATGTATATTTCTGCCGGTTGTCATGGAATCCATGATAGTGATCACTTGTTCAAATCTCACTCAACAAAAAATAAGGCTATGCTTTATATCCACAGCCTCAACAGAATGTCCCAAAAAGATTAATGGGCTTAATTTCTAGGATCTTGGATGAGCGTGGGATTAGTGATTACAGAAAACATGACCCTGGTTATGTGAAATATTATTTTGGAAGTTGTGGAGACGAGAAAGAGCGGTTATATCATGCAAACAGTCGTTATGAAAAATAGTTGTTATGAAAAACAAGATTCATAAAATAATGATAAATGGAGATCATGATAATGGGATATGTGATTATGGAAAACATGATGGTGTAAAACATGGTTATGGGAACTGTAAGTGGTGGGATGTAATTGTGGGAATTGTGATAAAAAGAAACGTGATTATGGAAAAAGGGATTTAAAAAATGATTCAATGGAAAGGAGATCTGGGAAAAGTGACTGAGAGAAACAGGATTTTGGAAATTGTGGTTGTGGGAATCATAATCACGTGAAACGTGATTCTGCGAGTCGTGATTATGGAAACTAAACTATTGTTTCGGGAAGCACCGATTTACAGGAAACATTATTCTTTGAAGGCCTGATAATCGGTAAATTAATTACAGAAAATTACTTGTAGAATATTGGATTGTGGAAAACAAATAGGCCTACCATTCTGGAAATCGTGATCATAGAAAACATAATTATGGGAATAGTGATTCTGAGAACCGTGATTATAAACATAGTGATATCAGAAACGTGCTTCCATGCTTCAGCCAGTGTCTATGATGAGCATACCAGCCACTGGCATCCTGAACGTTTCCCGGGATGTTGTCATGGCGCCGGTACGGTGTGACAGCGGGAGAGATGCAGAAGACAGAAAGCGGATTACAAATGCCGGCCTGACCTTTCCGCCCCACAGCCAGGCTCCTATAGCTCGCCTGGCACAGTGCCAGATTCGTACTGTGATGGTTGCGAGTTCGATTCAAAGTCATCTTAGATAAAAGAGAAACAACAGCAAAACCTTATTTTCATGGTATTGTACTATCATTTGGTGGCATGGCGTTGTGTAAGTTTAGTACATCCCTGTATTAATTAAATTGATTTTGCTGGATTATAAGAGTTCATGAAACTGTACTTCAATACTTTTTTTCTATTAGACCTGTTGCTGTGTGGTGTTGTAGTTGACAATGGTTACTTTTGTTTTGTCTTGTCTTGTTTTGTTTCGTTTTTTGGGACTAGTTTCTATCCTCTTTGGCTTGATCACTAAAGTTTAGTAGCTACAGACATTACATGGATGTTCAACCCTAATAAACGAAGAAAAAAGATTCCCAGTTGTTTTGGTTTTCACAAGCATTTATTTATTTATTTATTTATTTATTTATTTATTTATTTATTCTTCTATATCGAGGATAATGGGATAAGCACTCATATGCTTTTTTACATCCAGTCCCTATATGACTATATGTTTCTAAATCAGCTTCAAGTGAACAGAGACATTGAGAAATTGGAAAAGAAAGAACTGGAAAAGCTACAGCAAAATACTTCACTGCATTTTCTATTAGACATGCTGCTGTGTGGTGTTATAGTTGACGATGGTTACTTTTGCTTTGTTTTGTCTTGTCTTGTTTTGTTTCGTTTTGTGTGATTTCAATCTTAGCTTTTATCCTGGTTAAATGTTTAGTGAGGTTGTTTTTTTTTGTTTTTTGTTGTTGTTGTTTTGGTGTGTTTTTTTTTGGGGGGGGGGCTTGGTGAAAAAAGACATATATATTTGCTTATTTAGTGTATACTCATTTTGCAAACATAAAAATCAGAAGACAAAAATCAGTAATGTCTTCAAGAACTCTTATAATCTATCAAAATCAACAAAGAATCTTTTAAGTCAAGTATGGGGTAGTGAAACACCCAAAATGTGCCTTAGCCGATGTGGCGTTAAACCTTTGTGGGTGCTTCTTCTCACCGACACACACACACACACACACACACACACACACACACACACACACACACACACACACACACACACACACACACACACACACACACACACACGGATTTTATCACTTAGAATATCTATTTTAGAAAAAAGGGGGAACAAGAAATTATGTGGGTTTTTTTTTTAAATAATATTTTAGGGTCCTTCCCTCTTCACTTTTGCCCTTTCATCTTGACACTCATATTATCCCAAGAGTTGGTTTATTAAATTTATGATCCAGCAGAAAGTTTTATTCACTGCTTGGTTCAAACAAAATGACAAGTTTTATGCTTGATTATAACAAAACAATTTTTGTTGCCATAGCTGTGGCAAATGAGTATGTTCCGAGACATATTCACTTCTGTTACTGGATGCAATCGCAATTAACAGGAGCAACAAAAAAAAACAAAAAAAACCCAAGCAAACAAACAAACAAAAAACCAACCAAACAACCCCCCACCCCCCCACCCCAAACTTGTTTTGTCGGTTGCATGACAAAAATATGTTGTAACCTTTTCCTTTAAGCAACTCCTCTCTGATTGGACTCCATCTCTGACAGCCCTCATCCGGGCCTTTCCACTGCTAAGTCTGCCAGGCGATCCCCTCTCGAAGGACTCTCCACGCTGACGTCACGCGTGACGTCACGGGGCGCTGGGCCTTACAGGGGGGATAAGCGGGGCTGAAGGGGGATGACTGTCTACTGTGGGAAGAAGCAGATCTAAAGACAAGACAGGACCCGGCAGTTTTGTCAGTTGACGGGGGATCAGCATCAGAAGAAGTCTGTCTGTCTGTACAGGCGTGTGGGACAGAAGCTGGCTGCTGCTGTGGCAGCCTTTGTGTTTGGACATGTAAAGCTTGGTCTCCATCTTTGGTCACTGGCTTGGTCTGTGGCTTTCTTCACTGGCTGCCGGTGCAACGTTTGATGGTTTCGGGTTCCTTGGGGTGACAGGGACTTTTTCTTTTTTTTTTTGAGCTTCTTAACCTTTCAACTATGGGTGAGAGTTTCCCTTCTCGAAACGACGTGTGATTGATATGTGTTATTCTTTGCCTTGTGTCTCTTTCTGTGTCTGTCTGTGTGTCTGTTCTTTCTGTTCGTCTGTCTGTCTGTCTGTCTTTCTGTCTGTCTGTCTGTCTCAGTTTCTCCGTCTGTCTGATCTTTCTTCTTGTCTGTTTGTTGGTTGTTGTCTATCTGTAGAAGCAAATCGTCTAAAAATATTTTGCTGAGTTTGGGAAGAAGAGGGGGGAGGGGTATGTCAAAAGTAATAAAGAGTTTATTTGCAGCTCTTCCTTCCTCTTTCGTTGTTAATTATGACATTTTATATTCAAGGTATAACACTACACGTTTCTAGGTTACATTTTGAGAATTGGAAAAAAGTTATGGACAAAAAAAGTGTTCCAAATGAAACCAACAAGCTCTCATAGGAGCTGCTTTCTTTCAAAAGGAAAAGGTTATCTAAAGAAATAATTCTCTCAAAACAAAACGGTTCTAAACAAAAGTAGTTCTCACAAAACAAAAAGGCCCTTAAATGAAGAAATTTCCCACAAAACGAAAAACTTCTCAAAAGAAGTGGGTTTTTTTCTCAAAGCAAAAAAGGTCTTTAAAAGAAGTAATTTTTCATAAAACGAAATGGTTCTCAAAAGACGTAATTTCTCTCTTACCAAAAAGGTTATCAAAAGAGGTCATTTGTCTCAAAATGAAGCAAAAATCTTTTTTATCAAAAAAAAGGAAAAAAGCTAGAGATTTCTTACAAAAGAAAAAGCTTCCCATACGAGTTTTTTTTCTTACAAAACAAACTTGCTTTCAAAAGGAAATCGATAATTCCTTACGAAACGAAGAAGTTCTCAAAAGGATTTAATTTCTCACATATGAAAACGATCTCGACAGAAAGCACCTTCTCACAAAACGAAAAAAAAAGTCCTAAAAATTTATATATCACAAAACAAAAAATATATCGTAGAAAATGATTTATCGGAAAACGAAAAAGTTATCAACAAATCATTTATCACAAAATGAAGAGGGTTCGGTTTTTTTGTTGTTGTTTATTTACAGATGTAAACAATGTCCCCACTTATCGAAAAAGCTTTTGGAAGCGAATGTTTTCCCACAAAACTAAAATAATTTCAAAAAAGAAGTAAAGAATTTCTCACAAAATGAAAAGGTTCTAAACTGGAAAAAAAAAGTTCTCCCTAGACAAAAAGGTTCTCAAGAGGAAAGTATTTTCTCACAAAGAAGAAAGGCTCCCGAAAGGAAGCCCATAAAACAAAAATTTCTTTAAAGAAAGTAATTTATTTCTGACAAAGCGAAAAGCTTGTCTAAAAAAATGTATTTTTTCACAAAACGAAAAGATTCTTTCAAGGTAATCAGCAATCTCTCACAAGGAGCCAAAGGAAGCTAATCACTGGTGAATTTACTAAGACTTTACATCTTGTTTTATTAACGAATTTCATGATTCGATTATCAAGAAAAAAAATGGATACAGTTTAGAATTATAAGAAAAAAACAAACCATTTTTTAGGAGATGCTCAATGTTGTTGATGTTGCTGAGCCCTGAGGATTTGAGTTATTTCTTTTTGGTTTTTTTCTTTGTTTATCTATTTGTTTGATGGCTTTGGTGTTAGGGTATAAGCATCATCACCATCGTCATCACAATATGCAAGAAAAGAACAACTTTGTATTCATCCGATTCATGACTGCATTTACCCCGGTCTCACTCTACCCTCAGTTTTTGGTTTGTTCTTTCCTGATCTAAGTCAGCTTGAGTTTGCGTCAAAGTCTTTGGTGTGTGGAGATCCATTGCACACGGACTTTGGACAAACATGCTGTTGGTCACCAGTCTGAGATGACTGTCTTTATCTCCCATCTAAGTCTGGCTCTGCAGCCAAGCTTTCATATCCTCAGTGGTAGTAGGCTTATTGCTGTTGTGTTGTTTTTGTTATGATTGTATTTCAGTGGTAGTACGTTTTCTCTCATGTACATGCCGTTATTGTTGTTATTGTGATTGTAAATTTTTATCCCACCGGAGCTGCTGCGTCAGTGGATTTTTATTTATCGGGTTGGGTTGTTTTTTTTTAATCTTTGGAGATAATTCTCACAAAGACAAAGTTCTAATTGGTAACCTGTATACATGTTTTCCCTCAATATTTGTTGTTACACACACACACACACAACACACACACACACACACACACACACACACACACACACACACACACACACACACACACATGAGAGAGAGAGAGAGAGAGGAGAGAGAGAAGAGAGAGAGAGAGAGAGAGAGAGAGAGAGAGAGAGAGAGAGAGAGAGATAATTCCTTCCCTTCTCCTTAAGTCCTATTACTTGTTCAAATTACAGCACTCGGTTTTCACTTCAGCTTAGCTGCCTGTTTGCAAACCCTTGAAAGAAGTTTGTATAGATTAGGAAAAAAATTAGAACAGTCCGGGTAAAATATCCACAACAGCTTCTCAGCGACGTCAAATCTTTCCAAACCATTAATCCCACAGAACTCAATGAATGCGAAACTAACGAGAAAGGCTTCAAGAAGCGTTTTGGCAGCGTCTGAATACCGGTATTCAGCACACAATCACTTCAAAGGTTGCTCCGGGCGTTGGGACCATGGCCTTTGACAAAGTGTCAGCCCAGATTCGAAGGACTTCGTGGTCGGCTGAGCTATAAATGAAATAAAATGAGAGCACGGTGCTTTAGAATAAAATGAATTGCCGAATGCATGTTTGCTACGCAACAGCAGTGTGCAGCGGACGAAGTGGCATACGGTTTGACTTTCTGTCTGATTTATGACGAGCCTTCTTTGATTAGATCAAAGCTTGCGTCAACCGGTCTGTCTTCTTTTCGATATGCACTTTAGCGCGCACGTGTGATGGCACACATGTATGCTCGCATTCACACACGGTGCACGCATGAGCGCGTGTGTCCGCGTACCACATTATTATTAATTGCTCAATGAAATCGAGTCTACGTGCAAACACACACGCGCGTGCGCGCGCGCGCACACACACACACACAAACACACGCACACACACACACACACACACACACACACACACACACACACACACACACACACACACACACACACACACACCACTTCCCCCCCCCCCCCCCCCCCTCCCCAAGCACACAGCACACACACTTTCAGATTGGCAGACCTGGTAGAAGTTTCAAACACGTTTTAACGGGTGATCGTTTTTCAGGGTGCCAAGACAGCCTAGAAAGTGCCTAGAGCATTATACTTGTGTCATGATCTTGCAGTAGGCCGAACACAGTTCGAATTTGAAAAAAAGAAGAAATTTTTACAAGGAAAATAAAAAGCAAAAAAACCACCCACTAACCCCCCAATTTCTTGGTGGACTTAAAACACCACACACACCACACACACACACACACACACACACACACACACACACACACACACACACACACACACACACACACACACACACACAAAGAGTTGGAATTTGCAGTCCACTTCTAGGGTTTTTTTTTCTCTCCAGGAGTTAACTAACACTGGTCCTGACTCTCTACTCCTTTTGATAGCTGAAAGTCCAACTCCCCGCATGGATGCCGGGAGCCTGTCAGCATAAACAGCATCCTCACCTTCTGAAGATTCTGTGCTAGGAATTCCTTTTTTCCCTATCCCTCTCTTTGTTTCTGCCTTGTATTGTTCCTTTTCTTCCTGACACCTCCTTGTTTTTTTTTCTGCTTTCTTGGTCTATTCCCCTGCCTTTTTTTTTTTTTAAAGAGAAAGACGTAAAGATAACAGTTCTCTTCCACGCCGAAGTAGGATGTGTTGGGTCTGACTTGCCAGGCGCATATCGGCAGCTCGACGCATTTCCGCTTATATGGCAGACAACAATAGTTGTTGGTGTCTGTCGAAGAAGAAAGACTACAAACAGATGGCTCACGTGCGAACCCAGGCAGAACTTTGTGTGCACATGTTAACCTCTACCAATTTTTCATAGAAAAATAGGCCAGTAATGGCTGATGACATACAAAATTTACGAAATACGAAATTTTATTTACAGAGGGTAATAGATTATATAAAATGAGTGGTCAGAGCCTCGCTTTCCCCCACCCAATGTTAAGCAGCGTCGAGCATGGTTACCAATTGGATGGGTGACCGTTTGCACGTCTTGGCTTCAGTACAGTCCCCCAGTTCACCCAGCTGTAAATGGGTGCCTACCTGCCCTCTTTAGGGTCAGGGAAGGTAAAGCAGCGAGGGAGAGGAGATGGGCGCCGCCCTCAATATGCTGGCCCGTAGAGGAGCTGAGGTCTCTGATGCCTCGCTCCCCTACGACCACACTGGTTATGGGACGCCTTTACCTTTACCTTTTACCTCACACACCCTTTACCTGGGAAGGGATGGGTTCCACCAGATTCAACTTGCCCAAGAGACACTGCCTGAACACTTTAGTGCAGTGCCCCAATGTCGCCTCTTGGAGTGAAAGGAGAACTGAAATTTGTATTTTTTAAATTACTCTTTTGGCTTGCAAATATCAACTTAGGTATATATTTTTATTTCATTATGAATGACTTTCCAGGGGAAAAAAAGAATTTCTTTTGATTTTACAGACTTTTCGGTATTTAGACTTTGCTGGAAGATAACTTTCCCATTGAAATTTAGAGGTTTGATTTTTCGAGAATTCAAAGACCTCACGCGCACGTATGCACTGTTGATTAAGGACTTTCATCCATACATGTCTGTTTGTACTCGTGCGGGTGTGTGTGCGTGCGTATGAGTGTGTGGTGGGGGGGGGGGGGGGGGGGGGGGGGGGGGGGGCTACCCACGTGTTATTGGGTACAATATGTATGACCTGGAGAGAAAGATAAAACACTCGACGCATCGAGCTGTTGAAGTATCATCATCATCATCATCATCATCATCATCATCATCATCATCATCATTACTGTTCTTATTGTTGTTGTCATTATTGCCATTGTCATTTTTTTTTCCACGTCTAGAGCTTCGAGGTTCACCAATGATAAGATTTTTGCGCACACGACCGTTTTTGCCCACTATTAAGGTAGCTCCATTCCGACTTCGGTAATACAGTTGGGAATTGAACATGCCAGTTCGGCCAGGACAGTCGGGAGATGTCTCCCTGCTCTCTCCAATTTCCAACTGTCGTAGGTTCTGCATACAGATCTGACTGGTTTACAGTCTCCTTCGAAAAACTTGACATTGTTTTTTTCTGTCAAAAACTGGAAAGAAAGAGTAAGGCTTGGAACCGAAAACAGAACCTCGCGGTTTGCTTGTTAGGCAGGTGAACACCTAAACCCTCCTGCCATCTTCCCTCTTGAGTATCATTATTATGATGATTGTTAAAATAATCGTCATCATCAGCGCTTTGATTTGTTTTTGCAAGATATAGCGCTATATAAATTCCATTTCTTCTTCTTCTTCTTCTTCTTCTTCTTCTTCTTCTTCTTCTTCTTCTTCTTCTTCTTCTTCTTCTTCTTTTATTATTATTATTATTATTATCATCATCCTCCTCCTCCTCCTCCTCATTATCGTCATCTTTTTTCCCTTTTGCAGACCACCCAACAGAGGCACGAGACAAACGCCTGAAGCGCGTGCTGGTCTCTATGAGAAGCATGGACAGTTCCAGATCACCAGACTTTCCTTCTGGAGGGGGCGAAAGAGGAGGAGGGGGAGGAGGGGGGAGACACATCCGTCCTCGATCCCCCTCCTTCGACGACTCGGAGCTCAAGCCTCGGCGGCGAGCGTCCCAGCGGCGACAGGGGGACTCCAGCACGGACGAAATCATCCGGTTCGTGAGAGGGTACCACCTGGAGCGAGAGTCTACCTGGCTCCGGCTGCAGAAGAAGGCTCCTTTACCCAGCATTGGACAGGTGATTAGGGAGAAGAAATAAATGACTTGACTTGACGTGACTTGACTTGACTGGACTGGACTGGATGGACTGGACTGGACTGGACTGGACTGGACTTGACATTGTCGATGGTTGAGGCCTGTTAATTAAGGCCTGTTCATTGTTCTTCACATGTATTCCACTTTCTCTTGCCGTGCGTGGCTAGTGCAGAAAGTGGCATAGATGTAATTTTAATGAGAGTTTTATCTTAGTGTCATATCTTATCGTTAGGTTGTTAAAATTAAAAGGGAGGTCAGGAGGGGAGATATATATATATATGTATGTATGTATATATATATATATATATATATATATATATATATATATATATATATATATATATATATATATATATATATATATATGTCTCAGTGGGAAGAAATCAACATGGTTGTCGTTCAGTGTTGTCACTGTCGTTGTTGGTGTTGGTGGTGGTGTCATTATTGTTGGGGGGGGGGGGGGGGGGGGTTTGGTCGCTGTCTGTCTTTGTTGTTGTTGTTATTGTTAGTGCCAGCACTATCACCTTAATCATATTTATCATTGTAATTGTCGTTGTCACCGTGGTTGTGGTCGTCATTGTAATTTGTAGAAACCAAAACGACGTAGATGCATCATTATCGTAGTCACCACCACCACTACCATCAGTAGCATCATCATAACGTGGAAGAAAAAAACTCCACCTCATCACCATCATTATCATCATGACCATCGCCATTATCACCACCACCACCAGCAGAAGCAGTGTTTCCATAGCGTTATCACCGCCTGGACACATCGTTATAAACTTAGACGAAACTGCAACACCAACCTCATTACATTCACCACCACCATCATCACCAACACCATCATCAGCAGCATTGTTTTTTTCATCGTAGTTATCACAAAACTGGCTTGAAAAATTGTGGATGAAGCCGCAACAACTTCGAAACATCACCCAACCAGCAACAACAACAATAGCAGCTGTGTAGCCAACGCTGTCGTCCTATCTACATCATTTCTCTTTTGTCGTCTTCATTATATCGGCAGCTTCATCCATAGTTATCATCATTGTCATCATCGTTGTCATCGGTGGGAGAGTGTTCTGATTATTTTAATTTTCTTTTTAAAAAATGTGAACAATAATTTCTTTGTCGCGTTTCATTGCCATGGACGAACTCAGTGACCATTGCAGTAGGCCAGGCCCAAAGAGTTTTATTGCTTACAAATGCATATACGCGCGTGCGTGCGTGTGTGTGTGTGTGTGTGTGTGTGTGTGTGTGTGTGTGTGTGTGTGTGTGTGTGTGTGTGTGTGTGTTCGCCCGCGAGATTGCTTGCATTTTGTTTGTGCATGTGTGCATGCAGTGACTTTGTATCCATTGTCGAGTGTGTACATGCATGCTAAGTGTGTTTACGACTGAAACTGTTTTGGACCAGTAGAAGTCGCCTGAGCAGTCAGTGCTGAGATCTACCAACAAGAAGTGAATTACAATAACTTAGTCTTTGTTCGACAGAACACATGAACTGGGCATTGTCTTTATTATTGCTTCTTTGGTGAGGTATCAACACTAAATTGTATTAATGCTGTTAACAATAAAGAGCTAATGCTTTTGAGCTCTATGTATGGCGGTTGGCTTGGCAGGTTTTTATGGTGTGTTGGGTTTTATTCAGAGACCCTGCTCCAAGAAAAAATCATGATCATGCCCATAGCCAGGGGATGATACAGTCTGTTCTTGTCCTAAGGACAATGCTGGAAGGCAGAGAAGAATATGCAAATAGAGAAGAAGAATAGACTTCTTTTTGATCTGTTATCATATGCCATCAAATTTAATGTTCAACGAGGTTTCTTGGATGGGTGAGTGTGCGTGCATAGGGAGAGTAAACATGTTCGCTTAAGGATCTTTCTTTTGGGCTTGTCAACGCCTAGGTTAAATGTCACGGGGGGAAAGGTAATTGAGAGACTAAAAGGTAAATGAAAAGGTGTTCCTATCACATCTGCGGTCGTTTGGGAGCGAGGTGTCAGGGACCTCAGCTTCTCCAGGGGTCTAGAGGGCGGCGCCCATTTCCTCTTACTTGCTGCTTTACCTTCCATAATACTAAAGAGAGCAGGCGCCCATTTACAGCTGGGTCAACTGGGGGAATGTACTGAACACTCTTAATACAAGGTGAATGTCTTCAAATGCGGAAAAATGAATGAAAATTGCTTAACCAAAATAGGCAGGCAAAAATTCTGCAACAAGTCTCAGTCGTACATCCTTAAAACAGGTTTTACACAAACATGAAAGATTTTTGTTGGTTTGTTTGTTTGTTGTTGTTTTAAAGAATTCTGGAATAAATTTTGAGATTAATTTTCATACTTACAGCATACGTTGAAATACATGTACACTCTCATATTTCATACTTACAGCATACGTTGAAATACATGTTCACTCTCAAATTTCATACTTACAGCATAGTTGAAATACATGTTCACTCTCAAATTTCATACTTACAGCATACGTTGAAATACATGTTCACTCTCATATTTCATACTTACAGCATACGTTGAAATATATGTAAGCCTACACTCTCATATATTGTACACCTATCGAACTTCTTCTTTTGCATAGGGGGGGGGGGGGGGGGGGGGCGGAGAGGAGAGGGGGAGTTCATGTATCTTAGAAGACATCTGAGATTAACTTTCAGACTTGACCATGCACACGCACACACAAGATGTACATCTATCTATCGAGTATTATTTACAGAACTATTTTATGTTCATCAAACATAACGAACAAGAAGATCAGCCAACAACGCCTCTGTGTTGTTTCAGGCCAACCAGCCTGCGCCAGACTTCAGTTTGCCGCCATGTCTGAAGGAACGGCGCCAGAGCCACGCTGATAGTTTTGACGACGACAAGTACGAGGACTTTCTCCTGGACAGTGAGGTGTCCGCCATCGACGCGGGACAAAGAGATCCATACCGTCACCACTTCGGGGTCGTGGACGATCTTCGCTTCGCTTCTTCCCTGAAAGCCGGCACTGGCTCTAAGCGCCGCGACAAACACTTAAACGCCAGTTACGGTCCGCCAGCCTCCCATCGCCATGGCATCCGCCCAGCAGACAGTCACGTGGGGAGTAGCTTCTCCCCCAGAGCGCATGCTCGGAAAGGGTGGGGGAGGTCGTTGAAGCAACTTCCGCCCATAGCTCGGGATGAGCTTCCAGAGAGACCCAGCGCCCCCTCCCCCTCTCTCACCCCTCCTGGAGAAGGGGAAGAGCTGGACTCGGCTGGGGAGCCTGTGGATTTTATTGATACGCATTAGGGAGGAATTTCGTAGAACGAGTCGTCTGCGCAGGACAGGAACTCATTTTGTGATTTAGACTGACACCAATCTCAGGGACCTGTAAAAGCATGCTTCCAGGAGTGTTGACGTCTGTTGAGTTGACAGTGGTTTGCTCACTGGAAACTGTGCCCAACTACTACTGGTGACATCATTTGTGGTGACACCGCTGTGGTTAGGCGCCGTTGTTGCGTTATCCGAAGTGTCTCTTCAGCCCATTACTGCAAAAAGACAAAGCAGTAACAGGGCAGAATGATTCAGGAGACAAAGTAGAAAGTGTAGTCGTTTTTTGCATGTGAGGCACATCTTGTAAAGATGGCAATTCGTGTCGGACATCTGTTAGTTTTCTGTTAGTGTTAATCCAAGAACTATGTTCAACAACTGCTTTTGGATCTAGTGTTCTTTCTTGTTACTCCTGCTTTGATGTTGTTGATGGTGTTGTTAAGTAGGACCAACGGATCATTCCAGTGGCATGGAGAGGGGGGGTCTGCTTCATGGGTAACAGTTTGCCCTCCATACTGACTTACCCTGGCTTTGCGCTCTTAAGACTAGAGCGCAACTCCATAGTCTTCCGAGACTGATGGGTGCCTACTACTAAGTAGGACCTGATAACTTATGTTGCTAATACTATTTTTAGTGGGGTTTTTCTTGTTAGGTTTTATTCATTGTTAGCTGTACGCTAATTCTAAATTTACAAAATTGCAAGAAATATAGTTGAAGAACAGATAAACAAACACACAAAACCATAAGAAAAGAGTAATGGGCGTACTACTTGAAAATCAACTTTGTTGTCAGTATTTCTGTCAATTTGATTTTCGCATATATATATATATATATATATATGTATATATATATATATATATATATATATATATATATATTATATATATATATATATATATATATATATATATATATATATATGCTTTTTTGTACAATATCATGATTCCATATTTTTAGAAATCATTCACAGTGAAGCAGAACCCCGGAAAATGCTTTCTGTTGCATTTTCCATCGAGTGGTTGATAGCTTGTACTGATATAGAATAGCAACCACGTTCTACTTTTAATTCATTTGTTGTAGGTTTCTTTACCTGTTTGTTTATCTTGGAAGAAGTTTGTTTGTTTGTGTATTTTGATTTGTTTGTTTTGGACTTGAAAAGTATCCTTTGTTTTTTCCTTGAAAATACATAGATGCCCAGCTTTGAGTCAACGATACCCAAACCACCCAAAAATTACAAAGCTAGTCCAGTCTTGAATGAAACGTCTTGTTAGTTGTTTTTTTTTTCATGTTTCTTCTGCATCTCTGCTGGTGTGTGTATGTGAACAATTACGGGTGTATGCAGAACATTGGACACCTTTTCTTTTTGGAGAAAGAGTTTAGTATTTGTTATCCTACTCCAGTCATTTACCTGTATGCTGTATGGTGGGTGGTCTAGGTATCATTGGCTTGAGATTGTGTATCTTTGCGTGGTCAAGGAGGGATGAGGATTACTTCTTTTCGAAATAATTTGGTTTTTGTCGTCTGATCTTATCTTTTCTAGTTTCTCCTCCTCCTACTCCTCCTACTCCTCCTTCTTCTTCTTCTTCTCCTCTCTCTCTCCTCTCTCTCTCTCTCTCTCTCTCTCTCTCTCTCTCTCTCTCTCTCTCTCTCTCTCTCTCTCTCTCTCTCTCTCTCTCTCTCTCTCTCTAATTTCTTCATTTTTTTCATTGACTGCTTCTACTCCAGACATTGATGCAATTCCCCTGTAATTTGTATGAAGGTGTTGAGTGTATCGTTTCTGTTCCCTTGAATTATGTATCAGAAATATTATTTATTTCTTCGTCCGACCAGCCAGGACCCTGGTTAGCTGTTGAGAGAAACAGCAAGGCGTTGGTTGGACGTAATGGCGACACACAGCTTCCCCGCTGTGTTGATTCATTAATTGGCTTTTATGGGATAGTCATTATTGTCGGGTACAGAGAGAGAGAGAGAGAGAGAGAGAGAGAGAGAGAGAGAGAGAGAGAGAGAGAGAGAGAGAGAGAGAGAGACAGACAGACAGACAGACAGACAGACAGACAGACAGACAGACAGACAGACAGACAGACAGACAGACAGACAGACAGACAGACAGACAAAGAGGAGAGAAGAGGAAGAGGAGGAGAGAGAAATAGAGACAGACAGACAGAGACAGACAGGCAGACAGACAGACAAAGTAGGGGGGAGAGAGAGAGAGAGAGACAGAGAGAGAGAGAGAGAGAGAGAGACAGACAGACAGACAGACAGACAGACAGACAGACAGACAGACAGACAGACAGACAGACAGACAGACAGACAGAGGAGATAAGGGTGGTAGGGTGGGGGATGGAGTGGAAGGGGAGGGGATTGAGAGGGATTGCTGTAGTCTAAGAAAACACTTTTCTAAAAATATTGTTTCAGATGTGTAGAGAAATAAAGAATACAAGTGACCATGATTTAAAGGGGTTTAAACATGTGTGTTTTCTTCTCTTTTTTTTGCACAAAAAGTGTGTGTGCACATGTTTTTGTGCATAGGCGTTTCGAATGCATTTTGGTCGTGACGAAGTCAAATCTAAAGCAACAACATGTATGTATGTTTGTCCGTCATGTTCGACGATGACCTCCAAAACAGCACAGGAGGCAGCTGCTGTTTCGGAAATTGGACAGAAATTTGATTATAGTGGAGATGCCTAGCCCACAGTGCATCCCCACTCTCTCGGCCAAGAGGGCATAAGGACAGTCAGCGTTGGAGATGTTCTTCAAAGGCCAACTAGCCACCAAGGCTGCAGCACCTGAGGACTGTGCAAGTCAAGCCTCCCAGTCGGAGAGTCATAGTTGATCACTAAAGATTAAGCTGTAAAGTGGCATTCTATGAGAGGGAAAGCCATTGATCACACAGCCTCTCACTTTGCTGTTGCCCCTAGAGTCAATGGTTTAATCAAGAACTGTGATAAAACCCTGGCGCCGAAGGCTCAAAGCAGCAGCAACAACAACAACAACAACAACAACAACAACAACAACAACAACAAAAGATCCTCAGCTTTCTTCCCAAAGCTCCCCTTTCTCTCTGTTCCTTCAAAAAATGGAATGAACAGCAGCAGCTACAACAACAACAAATACAGTAGCTACAGAGTGGGCAGAATTTCACACACAGAAGTCTGTTGTGACAGGAACAGACAGAGCACTACAATACTGCACCACAGCGCCTGTGAAAGTCTGCCGACTCTCCCTAGAATAGAAGAAGCAGGTCACCACATTTCAGCGTAACCCGTTTACGGACTGTTTGTGAAGTATTCTTAGTGGAAACAAAAACATTTAGTTTCTCTCTGCAGACCCTTGAAGTCATGGGTTCTAATCTAAGCTGCAGCATCTGGTTAATTCAGGGTGTGGGTTTTAAAAAAGAAATTGTTGTGTCACACTCTGTTAAAACGAAACATTCGTTTCAAATGGAACATACGTGAAGAGGATAGAAAAGGAATCTGGTGTCAAACTGGATTCGAACCACATGCCAAGGCCATCCAACTACTCAGGAAAAAGCCAAACAAATAAAGAAGCAAAACAACCCCCATTCCACCCACCGGCGTCCCCACCCCCGAAGATTACAACAACAAAACTTCACTTGCAGAGGTGAAATGACAGCACTAAAATCTTGTGTGTGTGTGTCCTAGACTAGGGTTCAGAGGTTCACCATAGGTTAGATTTTGTCCATGTGACCACTTTCCCACCATTAAGGTAGCTGCATTCAGACTTCGCGGATGACGTCTAGACACACCAGTGTCCATGCAGTTTTCTAAAATTGTGTTGTCTTTTCCTACCGGCATACAGTGGCCTACACGACCGCTAGGCGGAACGGGTTTTACCATGTGTGCAATATGTTCTGCGTGTATTCGTACAGGGGACCTCGATTTGTAACCTCATCTGAAGGACTTTCAGAGGAGCGGAGTTGGTACTGATGTTAACTCCAAGGGAAAAATCACCCCCAAGGGGCGTTTTGGTTGTGGCTTGAACTAGACCCGTCAGATTGCGAACTCAACGTTCTAACCACTACGCTCTCCCACCCCCTGATAAGTATTCAACTATCGGGAACAAATGATAGCGAAAGGAACAGCTCCACCTCGACAATCCATGCAGTGGATGGACACGTTCCTACTGGAATGAATGGGTTAAGGCTACCATAAAATAGTTTCTTTTGTGTTACCTGTTACCTTCAAAATGGCTTCTTTTATATTACCAGTTGCTACAAAATGGTTTCTTTTATTCTACTTGCTACCTACAAAATGGCTTCTTTTGGGTAGCAAATGAAAATAAATGTATGCTAAAATGATGGAGGATATTAACTCCAATGCAACTGAATCCCCTTTGTGCAAGCCTATAAAGACACGACTTGGTCAGATTTCTACAGCCGTTTATCCAATTTCCAATGGAGAATATAAACTCTTTTCGTGAAATACTGAATCCAGTTAACTCATAAAATGCCAGGAAGTCTGTAAATAAACTGTTTTTTTAATATTTTTGCTTTTCTATTTTGTTTTATTTAGACGTAAATGTGTCTGTCAAGTAAAGCGTTTAGGTGAGCTTGATATTCTTCTGTCTTTACAACAATGTTAAATTCTTGTAGTTTTCTTTCTTTTGAGTTTTAACCTTTTTGAGTCAGTTTTTTTTTAACCCACAATTTCACAAGATCTCTAACAAGGAAAGAGTCTTTACAATTTTTATTTTTACTTTGGTAGTATCAGATGAGGGTAAAAGTGAATAATAGGTCGACCAACTACGATAACAAATGACAACAGTATGGGGGAAAAACTTATAAAACCCCACAAAAAGTAACCAACAGTTTGGCAACTGGTGATGTTGATGCTATCTTTGATATATCAAGAAGAATTCAATTCAATTCAATTCAAAATACTTAATTATCTCTAAAACAGAGAAGAATGTTTCTTGTTGATTATATCTTCAGCATCATTCAAGTATCTACATTGTTAGGCCTATTTCTGTTGTTGAACAAAATATTTGCATGATATGAAAAAGATCAACATCTTTGTTAAATTAGATATTCATAGCCTCATTAAATGTATTACAGAAAAAATACATGTGCTATTATCGGTATTCAACAAGAACAACAACAACAACAACAACAAAGAATACAAAAAAGCGAATAGGCATTAGAAATCGGTTTCTTTGAAGTATGCAAATACTTTGCTTTTTAGAAATGATGTTTCAGTCTATAAATAAAAGACACTCTGCTCCAGTTACGTCATAAAATTCCATTAGTCTTTTTTTGGAGGGAGGGAAGAGAATTGGCTTCTATAACAAGAGTACATTCCATGTTGTGACAAGTTTAAATTTCTGTAAGTAATGTAAGTAACGCTAAATGTATCCTGCTTTGCCATGTATAATCAACATCAGTCCAAAACTATCCACGATCTGAAGAGACCAGCAAAAATCACCAACATTGTCCTTTGATCTGACCTAACGAATAAATAATCACATTTCAAAGACAAGGTCACTTTTTTTGTTGTTGTTATTGTTGCTCCTTGCCCAGTTTAATACCCTGTGGGTCACACAGAATATTCACTCTGACACCCATCCCACCTGGGAAACACTGTGATACTGCAAGTACACACATCAAATGAGAAGTGTGTATGACTTCAAGTACATTGCCATATATATACACGGTCATGTTTCAACCTCAAACAATTTTTCTTTTCCTTTAAAGGAGAGTGCAGGTTGTTATATTAAGAGGTTGTCAGAAGGCAATCTAAACACAATATTTTACAACATAACAACATTTTAGTGTAGGCCTTGGCAATTAGCTGACGACATCAATCACTGACACAGCTTTTGGCCTGCGCCAACTCCGAGGTTCACCAATGGTGAGATTTTGCGTTTGCGACCATTTTACCAACCTTTAAGGTAGCCGCATTCCGACTTCAGGGATGGTGTCTAAACAAGACACCTGTGTGCATGCGGTTTAAAAAAAATTTTTTTATTCGATATGGACATTCATTCCTGCCAGCACGAAATGGCTTACTCTTCCGAAAGGTGGAACGGATTTTGAACCTAAGCACAAGATTTTCTACGTGCGCTCATACACGGGGTCTCAGTTTATAATCTCATCTGAAGGACTTCTAGGGGATTCAAGTCAGTACTTATGCTAACTCCAGGGTAACATTCCCTAAAACAGGCGCCTCTGCGGTGGTTTGATCCTGGGGCTGTCAGATCACCAGCCCAACGCAGTAACCACTAGGCTATCCCACCGTACGATAATATTTATATTTTATTTATATATCTTATTATTTTGTATCGAGGATAATGGAATAAGCACTCATGTGTTTTTTTCATCTAGTCCCCGTGTGTATGCAGTTTTGTAAATCTTATCATCTGTTCCCACCGGCACACATTGGCCTACTCTTATGAAAAGCGGAACAGGATTTAACGTGTGCGCAAGATGTTCTGCGTGCGTTCGCATACGGGGCCTCGGTTTACAGTCTCATTCGAAAGACTTTTGGGGAGATCACGAGGCAACGCTCTAACAACTAGGCTATCACACCCTATGATTACGTTTTGATATAGGCCTTATCACTTAGCTTACATAGAAAACGGAATTTTTTTTATTTTTTTTATTTCACATCATTTTGTTTATATGTGAACAACTATAGAATCTATAAACAATAACAAAACACTACAAAAAAAGAAAAGAAAATGTGCGTGCGTGCGTGCGTGCGTGCATGCGTGCGTGCGTGCGTGCGTGTGTGCATGCGTGTGTGTGTGTGTGTGTGTGTGTGTGTGTGTGTGTGTGTGTGTGTGTGTGTGTGTGTGTGTGTGTGGTGGCGAAAAGGTAAGTACAGAGCAAGGAAAGAAGGTGGCAGGATGGTTAAGACGTTCGCCTGCCAACAACTAAACCGTGAGCAGTGGATGACAAATATATATCTATATCTATCTATATCTATCTATATCTATCTATCTATCTATCTATCTATCTATCTATCTATCTATCTATATATATATATATATATATATATATATATATATATATATATATATATATATTAATAAATTAACCCAGCATGCACACAGGTGTCGTGTTTAGACACCATCCCTGAGGAAAAATCGGAGATTTGGAATCCCCAGGGCAGCTCAAAGCTGTAAATAAATAAAAAAAATAATGGGTTAATGGGTAGGCGCTGCACTTGTGGCGACACACTCTCCCCGGGGACAGCAGCCCCAATTTCACGGAGAGAAATCTGCTGTGACATAAATTAGTATAAAATAAAATAAAATAAAAGATGGATCCCTTGTAGAAAGCTGTGGGTTCAAATCCCAACAGAGGCAGATGTTGGGAGAACTGTGGCCATCCCCCATCCAGAACAGAGCGTGCTCTGCTAGGGCTGGATTAAAAAAAAAAAGTTTTATTTTATTATTTTATATCCAGGATAATGGAATAAGCATGAGGGCCTTTATATATGCAATGATAGGTATGTTCCTGTCTGTAGTTATGTTCCTTTCTCAGTCTCTGTAACTTTATTTATTTTATTCTTTCCCTTCCAGGATAACAGAATAAACACTGGTGGTGGTGTTTTTTTTACACCCAGTCCCCGTGTGTATGCGGGTTGATTAATTTTGTCATCAATTCCCACCAACACACAATGACCTACTCTTCCGAAAAGCGGAACAGGTTTTAATGTGTGCGCAAGATGTTCTGCCTGCACTGGCACACAGTTTCAGGCTAGATTCCGGCCTATGTATCTATGTTCTTTTGTTGCTGTTTTTTAAGTTCGTCAGCTCGACAGCTCAGTCTCTATGATTAGTTTTATTTATTTTATTTTTATTCTTTTATCATAATAATATGATATAAATTAAGCAGCGTCGAACGTGGTTACCAGTTGGATGGTGACCGTTTGTGTGCCTTGGCTTCAGTACAGTCCTCCCAGTTCACCCAGCTGCGAATGGGTACCTGCCCTCTTTAGGGTCAGGGAAGGTAAAGCAGCGTTGGAGAGGAGATGGGCGCCGCCCTCAATATGCTGGCCCCTAGAGAAGCTGAGGTCTCTGATGCCTCGCTCCCCTACGACCGCCTAGGTTATGGGACACCTTTACCTTTACCTTACCTTTAATTTGATATGATGAAAGCAGCAGTAGCCGGCACTGCAAGTCCTCCAATTCCCCGAAGAGCTGCTTGGCCAAGTCATTCGGATGAGACTCGAAACCGAGGCCCCGTGTGCGAATGCACGCAGAACATCTTGCGCACACGTTAAAACCCCGTTCCACCTTTCGGAAGAGTAGGCCATCGTGTGCCGGTAGGAGCGGATGACAAAATTATAACAAACCAGCATGCACACAGGTGTCGTGTTTAGACACCATCCCTGAGGAAAAATCGGGGAGTTGG
>CM060324.1:14488386-14530886 GCA_030674155.1 Stramonita haemastoma
CCTAATCCTCTGATCGAAGGATCCTGTGCTGGAAGTGCTAAATCTTCCATAATATCAGACATAGATCACAGAACCAAAAATGAATGAAATTGTAGTCTTCTTTTGCCTTTTGTAGGTTTGTCAAACATGTTCTTTGGATTGCTGTCCAAGCTCCACCACTTAATCTGTAGAAAAAGAATTCATTTATAAGCAGCATTCAGACTGTAAGCAGTGTCATGGAATCATTGTTATGGCACACATCTGGTTGTTCCTTCCACTTAATGTTTACAACACACAGTTTCTCCTAGAGTTACAAAAAAATTATTTAAAAAAAAAAAAATTAAAGTCAAAAGAATACTTTGATATTGCTATGCTAAGTTTGCTGTCATGAATTTGCAATACTTACCAACAGTGTTTTATTTATCTGTCATGTTATTGACACTGACAATTATTATGATATACATCTGTGGTGAAGTAGAATGATGTACAGTAGATTTTAAAAATATGTGATACTAAATCCATTCTGTTACTTGCACATTATTGCAGGTTGTCCATATCCAGATTTGACAGAAGGACCTGTGAATGACAGATTGAACTCTCCCAAGAGGTGTTTACAGTTGTTAGGTAAGAACCTCTCATTCACAGTCTCGCTCAACCCTTACTATCCTGCTCTTATCATTCCACCAAACCCACGCTCGCAGTACTTGCATTAGGCACACTGTTGGAAGCAGTGTTCAGAGCTAGTAAGCAAACACAAAAGTGCAGACCACTAACTCAGATGTTCATTACACTTACAAATGATTGAATGAAAATTTTTTTTTTCAGATTTGTTTTGGGTTCTTTTCAGCTGGGGGCAGGAAAACCTAGCAGTAAGAATGTTTGAACTCCTGATCTGATAGTTATTGAGGGTGCGGGTTGGAGTCTCCTCTGAGTAATTCATTTGAGGGGAATTTTTCCTTGAGGCAACTTTGGTGCTGACTCCATTCCATAATTATGACTCCTCAAGGAGTTAAAAGAGAAGTCCAATAATCCGTCCTCTTCAGTGACTCTTTTCTTTCTTTGCTTTCTGTCTATGCTTTCATTGCCAAGCTCAACTTCAATGTTGTCTTTTCAACATTGTCTCTTGTTTTTTGGGGGGGATTTTTTTTGTTCCTCAGCTAGAGCTCCGAGGTTTACCAATGTAAGATTTTGCATATATATATATATGGAACCATCTACCTATCATAAAGGTGGCTACATTCCGACTTTGGGGATGATGTCCAAACATGACACAGTGTGAATGTTTTTAGATTTTTCATCCATTCATATTGGCATAAAATGGCCTACTCTTCTGAAAGAAGAAATGGGTTTTTGATATGTTTGCAAGATGTTCTTTGACCATTTGCACACTGTATCTTGGTGTATAGTCTCACCCAAAACACTTCCAGGTGAGTAGACTCATTACTGATATTAACTCCAGGGGAAAAATCCCCTTGAGCTTGTATGTATGTATAGTCAAGGGAGGGTGCATCTGTACGTGTGTGTATTGTTTGTATCTTAAGTGTTTTATACTTTATGTGAAAATTGCTTTGTTCTCCTTTTTCAGATTTTCTGACGGGAGAACTTCAAGCAGTGAGGATGGTGGGCAAGAAGAAACCATCTTTGCTTCGGAGTGGAAGCACAGAACCAAGTCCTCCTCCTGTGGTAAGCTTTTCAGCTGTCACTGTATGAGTTTTCCTCTGAAGTCAAAATAGGTCTGTCTACATATTAGGGGGATAGCTCAGTGGTCAGAGGGCTCGCTTTCCCCAAGTCAAGTTAAGCAGCGTCGAGCGTGGTTACCAGTTGGATGGATGACCGTTTGCGCGCCTTGGCTTCAGTACAGTTCCCCCAGTTCACCCAGCTGTAAATGGGTACCTGCCCTCTTTAGGGTCAGGGAAGGTAAAGCAGCGAGGGAGAGGAGATGGGCGCCGTCCTCAACATGTTGGCCCCTAGAGAAGCTGAGGTCTCTGACGCCTTGCTCCCCTACGACCACACAGGTTATGGGACACCTTAACCTTTACCTACATGATGAGGTATTTTAAACATGTTGCCGCACTGATGTTGGGTGTGCTGGGCCTTGCTGGGGCCTGAGGCTTTAGTCTTTTGGATGAGATGATAAACTGAGCCTATATAGCCTAGTGGTCAGAACATTGCACTCGCATTTTGACGGCCCAGGTCCGATTCCCGTTAAAGGGGATTTTTTCCCCTGGAGTTAACATCAGTGCTGCCTCAAAAAAAAAAAAAAATAAATAAAAAGTGCTGACTTCACTCCCCCCAAAAGTCCTTTGGATGAGACTAGAAACCCTAGGTCCCTTGTGCAAATGCATGCAGAACTTCTTGGGCACATGTTTAAATCCTGTTCTGCTTTTCCTAAGAGTAGGCTATTGTGTGCCAGTGGGAACAGATGACAAAATTGACACAACTGCATACACGCGGGGACTGGATGTAAAAAAAGTACATGGGTGCTTATTCCATTACATAAAAGAATAAATGAATAAGGGAGAAAGAAATCAGCTCCTGATGTATGTTGTTTAACCCTTTCAATACGGCAAGCCTGTTTTCCGGCTCAGCTTTCTGCTACCCTTAAGTCTTGTAAGGAGGAAAACCAGCGCAACCAAATTTTCCATCAATCCCTGGGTTTCTGAGGTGCAGAGAGTGCAAAATGGGTACCTACGTAAATTTTACATACACACACACGAAGCTCTATAAACTTTCTCGTGGGAAAGGAGAAGCAGTGTTTGCCGTATCAAAACTGCTTTCCTGAGTCCGTTGATGCCAGTTAGCCGCATGACAGACCACTATAAACAAACCCTCCTCTGGTACCGTTATCGCCGGGAAATCGGCTGACCGGACTGAAGGGGAGAGCGCAGGGGCAGAAATTCAGGATAGGGGAAGTAATTGTTAGCAGATATTCAGTGCTGTAAGGGTTAAGTGTTTGTGTAACGTGTGTTGCAGGAGGAGAGTGAGGTGGCCTGTTGCCTGAAGAAGATGATGATCAGCCTGGGGTTTCCTAAACCTCCCAACAACATCACCACAGAACAGCTCTTCAGCAAACTGGAGACAAAGGTGCTTTTTATGCCTGTGTATTGGACGCATTTTGTTTTATTTTATTTATTATTCTTTTATATCGATGATACAAAAGGATAGGATGGGGAAATAAATACTGTTGCATGCAGGAAAAAGAAAAAAAATGGGTAGGCGCTGCACTTGTGGCGACACGCTCTCCCGGGGAGAGCAGCCCGAATTTCACGCAGAGAAATCTGCTGTGACATAAAGTGGTACAAAATACAAAAAATACAAAATAATGGAATAAGCACTCATGTGCAATTTGAGGGAGGGAGAAGGGACCTGGCCGGTTTGAACGCTTTTAGGATTGTAAAACTTGGGGTCCTAAGGGTTTGTAGTTCAGTTCTCACCTGTGTTTTTTTGTGAGGTGATTTTTTGTTGTTTTGCTTGATGTTATCCATAAAGAAAGAAACAGACATTAATCTTTTTCAGATAAGAGTAGGCCTGTACATGTTGTTTGAAATGGATCACACACACACGCTCACACACACACACACAACACAACACACAACACAACACAACACAACACACACACACACACACACCACACCACACCACACCACACCACCCCACAACCACACACACACAAACACACACACACAACACACACACACACACAAACACACACACAAAACACACACACACACACACACACACACACACACACACACACACACACACACACACACACACACACACACACACACACACACACACAAAACCATCCGTTTTCTTTTCTCTCTCTAAAAGTTGTCCCTGTTACACCCCACAGCTGTCAGTTTCCCCCACTTTCAGCTCCTCTCAGCTGCTAATTATCCCAGCCCAGCTGAAACCAGCTGGTGCTATATATAGCAGGAGCTGACCACGCATGGACTAGGTAAAAGGAAGGAGCACTGTAAATTTGGCACTCTTGACTAGGCTTTACGGAGTGATGTTTGATTTGTGCACTGGGGATGGATAGCCTAGTGGTCAGAACATTGTGCTGGCAATTTGACGACCCGGGTTCGAGTCCGGTTGGGGAGATTTTTCTCCTGGAGTTAACATCAGTGCTGACTCCACTCCCCCTAAAAGTCTTTCGGATGAGACTTTAAACCGAGGCCCCGTGTGCAAACGCACGCAGAACATCTTGCACACACGTTAAATCCTGTTCCACTTTTCGTAAGAGTAGGCCATCACGTGCCGGTGGAAACAGATGACATTTACAAAACTGCATACACATGGGGACTGGACGTAAAAAAAAAGCACAAGAGTGCTTATTCCATTATCCTCAATATAAAAGAATCAAATAAATATTTTTAAAAACCTCTTGACTAGGCTTTACTGAGTGATGTTGGATTTGTGCACTGTGTAGTAAAAGGAAGGAGGGCGCTAAATTTAGCACTCTTGACTAGGCTTTACTAAGTGATGTTGGATTTGTGCACTGTGACCCGCAGATCAAAGACCTGCTGACTCAGCACCCTGGGCAGACCAGCAAACCCTTGTTGAAAGGGGAGCTGTCAGAGGAACAGTGGGGGAAGGTGAGGGAGGTGTGTGAGGTCATGGTGCAGGACTACACCACACGCCAACACATGCTGCTGAAACGGCTGGATGTCACCATCCAGTCCTTTGCCACTTCGGAAAAGGCCAAGGTGACTGATTTGATTTATTTGATTTATCATTCTTTTATATCAAGGATAATGGAATAAGCACTCTTTGTGCTTTTTTTTTTTTTACATCCAGTCCCCGTGTGTATGCAGTTTTGTAAATACCATCTGTTCCCACCGGCACATGATGGCCTACTCTTACGAAAAAGCGGAACAGGATTTAACGTGCGTGCAAGATGTTCTGCGTGCGTTCGCACACGGGGCCTCGGTTTAAAGTCTCATCTGAAGGACTTTTGGGGGGAGTGGAGTCAGCACTGATGTTAACTCCAGGAGAAAAATCTCCTCAACCGGAATGGAACCTGGGTCGTCAAATTGCCAGCGCAATGTTCTGACCACTAGGCTATCCGTCCCCCTTATTATCGCTTTGTCTGTCTGCTATGAAGTGGGTTGGTTGGTTGGTGTTGCTTTTGCATAGAATCGAATGACGGGTGCTATAGCCGAGTGGTTAAGACTGTTCGATTTCAATCCCGGGGTACTGCGCACAAATCCAACACAACTCAGTCATGAGTACTGAATTTAGTGCGCCCCTTCCTATTATCTAGCCCAAGTGTGGTCAGTTCCTGCTAAAAATAGCACCAGCTGGCCCCATCTGGGCTGGGATGAGATGGATTAATTAGCAGCTGAGAGGAACTGAAAGTGGGGGAGACTGACAGCTGTGATGGGTCTGTGAAGTCACGGGTTCGAATCTTGGCAGTGTCTGGTGAACTAAGGGTGGCGATTCTCATGATATCCCAGGTCGACCAAGTGTAGACCTGCCAGTGCCTTAATTCCTTTCGTGTGTTATATACACATGCACAAGATCAAACATTCTTGTTAAAGATCCTGTAATTCATGTCAGCATGCGGTGGGTTATGGAAACCCAAACATATCCAGCATACATCCCTGAAGTGGGAATGCAGCTACCTTCATGGTGGGTAAAAACATTCGCATGTAAAATATCACGGTTGGTGAAAATCGGAGCTCTAACTGAGGAACAGGGGCGTAAAACAACACACACAAAAAAAACCCACAACCCCAACATAGAATAAAGAATGTGGCTGGCCTACATGGGGATGTACTTGAAAACAAACATACATGCTAACTTTTCATCCAAGAAGTATTCCCAGTCTCATATTTATTTTATTTTTTTATTTATTCTTTTATATCGGGGATATTGGAATAAGCACTCATGTGCTTCTCACCCCAGGTTTAATGTCTGCTATGTAATCAAAGTAAATGTGCAGTGTAAATGCTCTGTCAGGGTTTGGTTGTCATGATATCATGTGTACTACTAATGCCACTGACTGTTGACAGCAAAACCAGGACAACATAGCCAGGGCCTACCAGCCCATCAGAGAGGGCCTGAGGACCAAGAACCACATTGGTGTGCCTCACATCCTAGCTGCCAGAGAGGGTGAGTTGCTACTTTATTATGTACTGTAAGTAATGCTATACCAGAACAAAACTATAAAGTATTTTATCTTTAATTAACCCTCTTGCATTCAGATTCTCTGAACACAAACTGCCCCTAGATTTCGCATTCCATCACAAAATCAGGTCAGGCACACATGCTCACTTGATGTCAGAACAAAAACTATAAAGTATTTTATCTTGAATTAACCCTCTTGCATTCGGATTCTCTTAACACAAATTGCCCCTAGATTTCACATTCCATCATGAAATCGGGTCAGGCACACATGCTCGCTCACATTTTCCTCCTTCTAAGTACATGCCAGCAGCTATAATTACTTCCAGACTCTCAGCAAGCTTTGTACCTCTGGCCTGATAGAGTTTTGAAAATATGGTAGCAATTAGTGATGGTCATTGCGTGATGATAATCTACTGAGTATAAATCCTGGCAAATCCTGGTTCGGGATTCAGGGGGGGCAATTATTCAATCCTGGCAAATCCTGGTTCGGGACTAAGGGTTTAATTGCATGAACTGCGTTTAAGAAATATAATGCCAGAGAAAACCTATAAAGCATTTTTTTATTTAGTCCAAAGGCTAGTCCAGGAATGTACTGCTGTATGAGGCAAAGAAATGAAGTTCCAGTGAGTGATCCGTGACGAACTCCAAAACGAGAATTGCTGATGATCATAACTGAGAATCCTCAGTGGTTTTCACTTTCCTTCTTCAGATTTCAACATGGTGAAGCATGGCAGTTATCAGTCAGTCACAAAGAAAACGTTGTGGCAGAGTCATAACAGATAGATAGATATCCTTTTTTTTTTTAGGGAAGAGAACATTTGATCAGACGAACAGAAAATGGTGAGAACAGTAAATTACCTCCAGAGACAGCCCCCATATTAAAAAGTGTGAAAGGTCCATTTCTGGATACTTCCAACATTTTTGTTTGCCGTTTTATTGTTTTTGTTTTTTTTAAGGTTCTGCTGATCCCCGGCCTACCACCTCCCCCCCCCACCCTTTTCTTGTTTACTTATTTCAAGTTTGTTAGTTCCTATCCCCTATGCTGCTTACTGTGTAGCAGACCAAGTATAAAATATGTTCATGAATGTACATGTATTTGTGTCTGAGCTTTCAAATTTGTGAGCTCTTTTTTGCCATATCCTCCTACAATTATTTGTCCCCATTTTTTTTTCTTTTCTTGACCCCCATACCCCCAGCATACACACACACACACATACACACACACACACACTCACCCACACACGCACGCACGCATGCACACACACACACACACACACACACACACACACACACACACACACACACACACACACACACACATCCCACCCTTGACTTCAGTCTTTTATATCTGTTTTACTGCTTTTAAGCAGGTGCATGATTGCGTGTGTGACATGCTGATGATATGCTCATGTTTGTAATGATGATGTGACCAGCTGCTGAATTTTGGGGGGTTTTGATTTGATCAGACTTGACACATATCCAGAAAACCAGCACGGGGGACAGCAGAAAAGAATGTGCCATCAACAAAGTCATGATCGGGCAGGTGAGTCAGAGTTTTGTCCTTTATTTTATTTTATTTTATTTTATTTTATTTATTTTATACCACTTTGTGTCACAGATTTCTCTACATGAAATTCGGGCTGCTCTCCCCGGGAAGAGCGTGTCGCCACAAGTGCAGCGCCTACCTTTTTTTTTTGTCCTCAGGGGTGGTGTCTAAACACGACACCTGTGTGCATGCTGGTTTCAGTCCCCTTTTCCCCGTGTACCTGTAATGTTTTAAGTCCTTTTTTTTTTTTCATCCAAAGGGATATAGATATGTTTCCCACTTGACATTTTACTGAGTGCTTGATTAAATTAGTAACAAAAAAAAAGTAACAGTATTGGCTAGCACTTCCGATAGTTGTATTAACACAGCACACAAACCCAGCATCACTCTGTCAAGAGCGCTAAATTTAGCGTGCCCTTTCCTTTTACCTAGTCCAAGTGTGGTCAGTTCCTGCTGTAATTAGCGCCAGCTGGCCTCAACTGGGCTGGGATGGGGCAGAATAATTAGTAGCTGAAAAGTGGGGAATACTGACAGCTGTGTTAAAAATCTGGCGAATTGCTGTAAGTGTGGGACTGTGGACACTTTAGGGAACCAAGAACACATCTCGCCCTCTGATTACAATTTGAAGTGTTCCATATTATACTGGAGTCTTGGAGAGGGAGGGAGTGTGCAGTCATTTACCATGAAGTTTTCCTCCTGTTTGTGTATGTATGTATGTATGTTAATTATTGTATTGTCGTTTTGAATTTTTCCATCTCTATAGCACAAAAAAGGGGTGAAAAGGAATAAAATTGTTCAGTGTGGTTGTGTGTGTGCGTGCGTGTGTGTGTGCATGTGTGTGTGCATGTGTGTGTGTAGGTTCCAGACAGAGGGGGCAGAGCCTGGGAGCTGGAACCACCCCCTCCAGAAATGCCATCCTTTATGAATCGCAGCAATGCTCCACAGGGACGTGAGTATCATTTCAGTTTATTTTATCTTATTCTTTTATTTCAAGGATAATGGAATAAGCACTCATGGGCTTTTTTTACATCCAGTCCCTGTGTACATGCAGTTTTGTAAATTGACAAGGAAGTCAATGGCCTACTCTTCCAAAAAGCGGAACAGGTTTTAACATGTGCGCAAGATGTTCCCATTTTAGTTCTTTGACAGGTATGAATACTTTAATTTTTTTTTTTAATACATTATATATGCTTTGTGCCACTTGGTCGCGACAGTGGCAGTTTAGATGGTATGTGGTATATTTGCTTTGTCTCTGCTTCAGCCTTCAATCAGTTGTTGAGATTTTGAGCAGAAAATTGTCTTGACAAACTGGACGTACTTATCATTTTTACTTTAGAAAAAAAATTAAGTCATATCGGATTTTACTGGTTCAGTCTTCAGTAAATAAAAATAAACCAGGAAGTAAACATTTTAGTCAGTATTCTCTATACCATGAGCAGTAAGAGTTCCACAGTTCTCAGAGGTAGAAGTTTGGCTGCATGTTCTGACATGGTATTCAATACTGTCTTGTGTGTTATGTTCTCAGTCATGGTGTACTTACACTTTCCAAATGATTCACAGATGTGACGAGACAGACATAGTGCATAATCTAAGTAATCTTAAGGATGTTTAAGCTGGGAAACTCCCAACAGCAACATTATTCCCTCATTCTCCTTCCCTCCAACTTTTTGCTGTGCAACTTTCTCACTCAAGCCTACAGACATGCTCACACAATGGTATACATACTCATGCGTGCATGCATGCGCATACACATAACACACACACACACACACATACAGATGACATTTACAAAACTGCATACACATGGGGAATGGATGTAAAAAAGCACAAGAGTGCTTATTCCATTATCCTCGATATAAAAGAATAAATCAATCAGATCAATCAAACACACACACACACACACACACACACACACACAGAGTACACAAATCACTAAATTGTTTTTTTTTTTAAATGTTTAACTTGTTAATAAGTTAATTCCTTTTTCTGTCTGTTTTTCAGGAGGCAGAGGAGGCTATGGTGGTCGTGGTGGCAACTTTCAAAGGGGTGGAAGAGGGGGTGGGGGTGACTACCATGGGAGAGGGGGTGGTGGTTATCATGGGAGAGGGGGTGGTGGTGGTGGTTATCATGGGAGAGGGGGTGGTGGTGGTGGTGGATATAAAGGTCAGGGGAGATACTATTGATTAGTGGTGTCAGATGGGAACTTAGTTTTTGTATCCCCGCCCCCCCCCCCCCTTTTTTTTTTCTTTTTTTTTCATCTGGATTAACTGAGTTCAAGACTCAAGAATACTTTAATGTCTCAACTAGAGAAAATATGAGTTTTGAAAGTTATGCATTCATTAGTAAGACAAAGCATAGCTAAACATTACGAGTTTATGTAGCCATGAAAATGATAAGTAGTCAATGACTTTTCAGAGAGGATACACACTTGTGTTAACAAACCTTGGCTTGTTACCAGAATATATGGAATTATTTGGTGTTGTGAAGAGGGAAAATTCATCCATCAAGCACCTTTGAGCAAAAAGCATACTGTTCCTATTGAATTAGACAAGGGATATGAAATTTAGCAGGATGGGAGAGGGGGATCTTTAAAAGGAAAGAATCCCTACTGAAATATTACAAGATTATCTCTGTGATCAGTTATAGAATTTTGTCTGCTGTAAACCCTACATCCTTCCTCTCTTACAAGAAATGATTGTTTCGCCAGCCGCCATGGCGCAGTGGTTAGCGCCTTGGATTCAGGACTGGAAGGTCGCGGGTTCGAATCCCATAAGTCATAGGGATTTTTTCGGGCTCCGGCCGGCTCCTACCCAGAGTGAGTGTGCTGTGGGCTCAGTGGGGAGACTGGGACCACACAGTCGAGCTTCATCCACTTTACGGATGCGAATTTGAGAGTGTTGCTCAAATTACCTGACCAACACTGCAGGTGTCTGTATCTCTCGGGCCTGGTTGACGCCGGGATATATTATGACAGTAAGCGTAGAGAACAACCCTGTCAAGTAGTCTCAAAGCGGATGCACCTCCACAGCAGCATCATTACATCATCCTCATCATCATTGATCATCATGCAATAATAAAAATTGCCTCTGATTCGGTGGCCTCCGTTGCTCTGGTCTCATGGTGACCTCAGATTCGATTTCCCCATACGCTTCTGTGCCTGTGGTGAATTTGTGTCAAAGCCTTTGGGGTTGGAGGTTCGCGGGGAGGCGGTCGTTGGAGGGACGTTGTGGTGGTCGCCACCTTGGGTGGGTGGCTCACTCAGTCTGGCTCCGCGACTGAGCTAATACTGTCGTTAGTAGGGGGCTTAGTAGGTGGTGTCCTGCGTATGTTAGCTCAGAACAGGCACCACTGAACACCACCAAAGTGACCCAGCAGAAGTGCAGGGCCCCTCTGGCTGGTGGCCCCGCGGCGGCCTAATATTGATGGGCTCCCTGTGGACTCCCGAACCCGGGGGTGAGACATAACGAATCTGGGTATGGCTGTGGCGGGGAGATTGAAATGAGCGGCGTGGGAACAGCAGTACGGGGCCGTCACAGAAGACGAGGCAGCAAAAAAAAAAAAAAAAAAAAAAAAAAGAAATGATTGTTTCTTTCTTGTTTTTACATTGTGAAGAGGATGAAACATGATTTACATAAAAGGAAAGAAACAAAACCATAATGGCCATTGTAGAAAATGTTTGTGAGGAATTTTTGGTGTATGGAAATGTATGTATGTATATGAATTGGATTGCATTTGAGCTTCTTTTTGACATTGATATCTTCTTTTTGGGGGGAGCAGTTTTGGTGTATGAGTAAGTGTGTATGTAAATAAAGTGGACTGTGCTAAAGTTTCTTTGGAGATTGATGTTTCATTATTCACTAGAGCGTTTTTTTTGCTTTTCCCCTCTCTCTCTCTCTCTCTCTCTCTCTCTCTCTCTCTCTCTCTCACACACACACACTCCTTTGCCCTCTTTTGTGTCCTTGTTATTGGGCAGATGTGTTCTTCTCCCTCTCCTCTCACTCTTGTGTTTTGCCTACAGAAATAGGTGGCGTGGTGAGTTTTTGTTCATAATCAGCTGCTTTGGCAGAAAAATTAATGTGAAGATTTTTTTTGTGAGGATGTTTCACATTCAAACACCCTCAGTCACTCCCATGTGGAGATACTGGGGACCTTTCAATATCAAAAAAGCATCACCACCTTCTGGAAATTCTGTGCTAGGAATTCCCTCTTTTCTATCTCTCTTTTTGTTTCTACATTGTACCTTTTCTTCCTGTCATCTCCTTGTCTTTTTTCTGATTTTTTTGGTCCACTCTCCTGCCTCTTTTTCTGGAAAGTCTGAAAACGAATAATTCTCTTATTTACATCTTCATCTCTTTTCCTCTTCTTCACTCAAATCCATTTTCGCCCAAGATGGATGTACTAGGCCCCTGGTGCGTAACAACTGTACTGTTTTATGATACTGTACTGTACAGCCCTGTCAATTGTCTCAAAGCTGGTGCATCCCCACAGCATTGTATCTTCTTAACATCCGTCCTTATCACCACTGACCATCGTGCAATGAAAGAACACTGTCCCTGGTTTGAAGGCCCCTGCTGCTGTGATCTCAGGATAACCTTAGTTTCGGTTTCCCTTACACTTTCATGCCTGTGGCAAGTTCAGTCGACATGTACTCCTTAGGGTCGTTAAATTAAGGGGGAAGTGGTTGGATGAACGTTGTGGACACCATATGGGTGGGTGTCTCAGGCAATCTGGTTTCGAGACAAAGTTATTATTGTCGACAATAGTGGGGAGGGGGACTTTAAGGTGGTGCACTGCGTATGCTGGTTCGGCACCCCTGAACTAACCCCACAAAAATGATCCAGCAACAGTGCATGGCCATTCTGGTTGGTGGCTCCACAGAGACCTAACTGATAAGCTCCCCGTGGAGTTCTGGCCCAGAGGATGTGACTTGACTCACCATGACGAGCCTAGGTCCGGCTGCAGCGGAGAGAATGGGATAAATGGCGTAGAATCAAGATGGAAATATCACCGAACCAACAACCCCACCCCCACCACCCTCCGCAAAAAAAAAGTAGGCATTCCGTTTTCTTCCTTTCATCCCCCATAACAGTACCGTAAATTTTTCAAACATGAACATTCTACGTGGAAAAAAAAAAGGGCAAAACTGCTATAGCCTAGTCAGACCCCCACCACTGTAGGCAAGTCTGTACTGTCCTTTGAGAACAGAGACTTTGACTGTGGACCAGTCCTCGGCGTTTTTTCCTTCTTCTCTTTCAGGTCTTTGAAACATTCAGATGATTTGACATTACGCCGGTTTACATTTATTTCAGTGTTTATGCCAGCATCAACTGAAATGAAAAGAAGGAGAGTGGCAGGATGGTCGAGACGTTTGCCCGCCAACAAGTAAACCATAAGGTCCTGGGTTCGATTCCATACCTCGTCCTTTCTTCCCAGTTTGACCAAAAAAATTGAAATGCATGTCAAAATCCATCTGATGAGACTATAATATAGTATAAACCGAGACCTTGTCTGCGAACGCACGCAGAAAATCTTCCGCATACGATAAAAACATGTTCCGCCTTTCGGAAGAATAGGCCATAGTGTGCCGGTAGGAACAGATGACCCCCTCCCCCCCCAAAAAAAATGCATGCACACAGAGTCATACCATACCCGAAGTTGGAATGCTGCTACCTAAATGGTGAGAGGGGAAAAAAAACCGGTCGCATACACAAAAATGTCACTATTGGTGAACCTCAGAGGTGTAAGCCGAGGAACGAAAAAAAAAAAAAGTAAATGATAATGGCTAGTTTGTGAACCATTTTGATTTGGGTTGTCAAATATAAAGGAAGGAGGCAGGCAGAATTACCGAGAAAGGGCAGGAGTTTCAGTAGCTGACGATCTAAACAAAACCTGAGACACAGGAGGACAAGCTTTTATTACCCCAGCCGTCTTGCCTGACGAGAAAGAAAAAAAGTTGGTACATGTACCATGAGAAGCAACATACAAGAAGCACTGTGTCCAGCAGCAATGTGTGGAGGACAATTGTCCCAGGGACAACAGTTACAGTCACTGAGAAATGTTTCCAATATGTGTTTAGTAGGATGCAACTGACTGGGTGCATTTTTTTTTTTCTGTTCCTGGTTAGAGCTCCTAGGTTCACCAATGTTGATTTTTTGCGTATTCGACTGTTTGTACCCACCATTGAGGTCGCCGCAATCCAACTTCTGGGACGGTGTCTAAACACGACAGCAGAGAGCATGTGGGGTTTTGTTTGTTTTTAGATTGCATTATTTATTTGTCCCTACTGGCATGCAATGGTCTGCTCTTCCAGAAGACAGAGCGGGCTTTTTCGTGTGAGTGCGTTGGCACACGGAAGCTTGGTTTACACACGGGAGCTTGGTTTACAGACTCAGCTGAAGCACTTTTGGGGTAGTGAAGTCGGTGCTGATGTTACTTCCTGGGAAAATGCCCCCTCCCCCCCCCCAAAAAAAAAACCAAACAACAAAAAAACCAACCAACCAAAAACGGGTACCTCGAACCCGTGCCATCAGATCACGAGCCCATTGCTCTAATGCTCTAACCGCTATGCTATCCCTGCCCCCTCCCGCCCCCTTCTTTTTGGTGCATAGATAAATTAATGGCGAATCTTTTCCTGACTTTTGAGTCTAGAGGAAAGTATTCAACTCTTTCTGCTATCCGCAAACCCTCTGCTTCGACGACCAGAATGTTCGTGCTATCTGTTGGTTTTCAATGACGACTGTTTCTGGGGCAAGTGTCGACAACATACTCCAGTGTTTCCATCGCTTTGTGTGGAACAGTGCTAGCTTCCTTCATAGGAGGATTCAGAGTAGAGACTAACACTCTTTAAACTGACATTACTGGACCCGCCAGCGGGCGAGGATCGACTTTTTTCGTCGATATCTTTTTTTATGGGACGATAAGAAATCTGTGTATTTGTGAACGTTCCCATAACTGTTCCGAAATTGCCGGGTTCCGAAGCTACTGAAGACAACTGGAAAGATGATTTTGAAGGCCATTGCGCGGACTGATGTCGTTTGCTTGAACGAGAATCCTTTGAAGCCTTGGAGGCAGACCTTTCTCTCATGGGACGGGAACCGGGCGTGCCCTTTGTAGATGTTGAATGACCAGTTGGTAAAGATGCTTTGCGTGAGGTATCAAGGGAGCGGCTTTCACAATTTGGAGAAGAATGTTGATCCTGGACAGTATACAGTGTGCTGCTAGTCTTGGCAAATTCTGCACCAGCTGGAACAGATTCGCCATCAAGAACTAAGAGAGTAATGGCTCCCAACCGACCAACCAGAAAGGTGTCGAGAAGAAGTCTGAACATTCCAAAATGCTGACAGACAAAGGGACTAGGAAACCAAAGAAGGACGACAAGAGGACACTGAAAAGGAGAAACAGAAAAACCACAACAAAAGTTACAGACACACGACAGTCCTTATTCTTTTCAAGAGATCTCATTCTTTGTTTTAGTGGATATTGTTTGGGTTTGAGTTTGTTGTTGTTGTTTGTTTTTTCGTTCATCGGCTAGAGCTCCGAGGCTCACCGTTCGTGATATTTTGCGTGTGCGGTTTTTGCCCACTATTAAGGTAGCCGTGTCCGGGCTTTGGTTACTATGTATTCATGAACAAGCGAGCCTGCACATGTTTCATTCTTTATTCTTTAATTTCGAGGATAACGAAATAAGCACTCATGTGCTTTTTTTTTACATCTAGTCCCTGCATGTTTGCAGTTTGTAAATTTTGTCATCCGCTCCCACTGGCACACAATCGCCTACTCTTCCGAAAAGTGGAACGGGTTTTAACGTGTTCGCAAGATGGTCTGCGTGCGTTCGCACACGGGACCTTGGTTTATAGTCTCATCCGAAGTTGATCATGGGGCTGAGAAGCCTGTGATAAAGGAACAGTTACGTTAAGACCGGGATATGGTGAAGGTTGAAAATAAGCTTCTCTGCATGTGCATGAACTTCCTACTGAATGAAAGCACAATGTGTGTGTGTTGTGTGTGTGTGTGTGTGTGTGTGTGTGTGTGTGTGTGTGTGTGTGTGTGTGTGTGTGTGTGCGTGTGTGATTCGTTCCCACCGGCACACAAAGGGGGAACAGGTTCTAACGTGTGCGCAAGATGTTCTGTGTGCGTTTGCACACGGGACCTCGGCTTATAGCCTCATCCGGAGGACCTTCGGGGGAGTAAAGCTGGTACTGATGTTAACTCCAAGGCAAAAATTCCCTCCAATAGGTGCCTCTGCGGTGGCTCGAACCACGACTATCAGATCACAAGTCCAACGCTCTAACCACAAGGCTAATCCCACCACCCTCCCACCACCACCTTCCACCACCTCTTTTTGTGTTAAGGGGAATGGGGAGAGGTAGTCAGTCCCTCTTTAAATAGACCATGTATAGCAATAATAGGTAAAGCAGCAGCACTTCCAGGAACAGGTGCAAACATTTAGTGCTAAGATTTGGTGATGGGGTTTTTTGTTTGTTTGTTTGTTTGTTTATGTTTTTATTAACTTTGGGAAACTTTCTGTCGAGAGTATCTGAAAAATGTGACGCTCCATCACATAATGAGACGGAGTGCACCAGAGGTCAATTTTTAGTTATTGACATGTTATTAATGTGCAATAAAGTGGCTATCAAATACAAAACACAGATCGAAAATCGGACAATTCTGTGCAACATTATTTCAAATTGAAATGATAGACTGCAGGATGTGCCAAAATGACAAACGGGCAAGTTTATTTTAGTAACAGATCAGAATGAGTGCTTGGGTATTTTCAAAACACATTTAAAAGCAAAAGGAATAAAAATTATGCCTTGATATTTCATTATAAGGTAGATAAACAGATATATTTTAATAATCAATCCAAATCTTAAAATTGACAGCTTGACCCCCACCTGCCTTTAAAGGCTCCTAGCGCAAAATTGGGTAATGGGGTAATGTGCTAAGCGACTCATTTCGTGGTGGAGCGCCACAAATTTTCTCTATAGCTGTTTAGATGAACCTTTTTTTGATAGAGAGCTTCTTCTTCACCTTGGTGGCTATAGTATGATATTATTATATGATATAATATATGATACGATATATATAATATAATATAATATAATATATGATGTAATATAATGTAATGTATTGTGATATAATATATGATATAATATATGATCTAATATATGATATAATATAACAATGATAACAACAACAATGACAATAATATGGCCCAGCAGTTTCAGCAGTCTTGTTTTTATTCCACTGTGGGTTTTGGGGGGTGGGGGGTCGATCCTCCGCTACAGTTCAACGGTTCACCACTGGTGACAATTTGCGCATGCGACCGTTTTGGGCCTCCTTGAAGGTAGAGCTGCATTTCGACTTCGGGGATGTATGCTGAATATGTTCCTGTTTCTGTAACCCACACAACGTCCACATGAATTACGGGATCCTAGGCGTGCATATTTTTTCTTTCACATGGGTATGATATACACGAAGGGAACTAAGGTACTGCACTAGAAGTTGACCTGGAAATCGTAAAAAATCTCCACCCTTAATTAACCAGACGCCACCGCCATTCAAACCCACGACATTATGGACCCATGGGATTGAAGTCAGTTTTAACCACTCGACTATAGTGTCCGTCATTCCGCTCTGAATAAACCACGTTGGACATAGCATGGGCTATCGGTGGCCTGGGCTTGTGGCCATTGGAGGGACCAACAAAGGTCTGTGGTACACCATCATTCCAAAAAGATTGATCAGGAGAAGTTTGGAAGTCATGAAAGTTTCTAAGAGTTTGATCTGTACGAGTTTCTAGCCTCTACCAATATTTTTGTCTCATGACTTTTTTTTTTTTAATTAATGTAACGTCCCTTAGGTCAGGGTGATATCAGACCAAAGAGATTAAAAAAATAAAAAATAAAAATAAAAATGTATTTACTGTGAAGATTACAAAGTTATGTGATATGAAGAGAATGTGTGTGTGTGTGTGTGTGTGTGTGGTGTGTGTGTGTGTGTGTGTGTGTGTGTGTGTGTGCTCGCACACAGATATTTGCACGCTTGTGTGTTTGCATATAACTAGATGTGTGTGTGTGTGCACGTGCGTGCGTGCATGCGCGTGTGTATGTGTGTGCGCGCGCGCGTGCGTGCGTGCGTGTGTGCGTGTGTGTGTGTGTGCGAGCATGCATTTGAGCAAAAATACATAAATGGTAATATTTTAAAGAAAAAAGACTTTTTACTTGCGTCTCTCTCTAGCCCCTCTTTTAAGTACCAAATAAAGAGCGATGTGGATTCAACATGGATTCAATTCTCAGAGGCAGTAAAAAAAATATTAAAAAATTAAAAAGAAAAGAAAAAAAAACCCAAGCAAACAAATTAACAAAAAAACCACCACCAACAACAAACAAAATCAAACAACAGAAAATGAAAATAAACAGTTTAAAGTAAACGTGAAAAATTACAAAAAATGTGTCAATAGGTTTATGAACTTTTCACCGTTTTCAAAATGATCACGTGATCAGCTAATATCTATTCAAAAGACATTGTTGAGATGTTTTTGATATCATTCTTATGACACTTATTGATAGCATAGGGCTTTTTTTGTTTGTTTGGGGGGGGGGGGGGGGGGCTGCCTCACCCTCTGTGACATAATTGCCATGCTGTTTTCATGCCGCTCATTTCAATATCTTCGCCTTAGCCATACTCAGGTTTGCTATGTCGCATCCTCAGGGTTGGAAGTTCTCAGGTAGCCTGCCCATCTATGTCTGACCACCATGGGGCCGCCAGCCAGAGAGGCTTTGTACTGCTGCTGGGTCACTTTGGTGGTGTTCAGTGGTGCCTATTCTGACCTAAGCCCCTATTGAAGACAGTAATTGCTCTGTCGCGGAGCCAAACTGCGTGAGAAACCACCAGGGGTGGCGACCAGTGAGCTCATCTGTGTACGTGATGATGTTGTGTCAAAGTCACAGGGGTAGGCTGTGGGGTGGGAATTGGGTAGGTGGGGGGGGGGGGGGGGGGGGCTGTTTTGCGTTACTTGCCCATTTTCAAACTATTGTGGAAGGGACATTTCAACTGCCACTCTAAAAACTGTTTATCTCATTCACTCAAGCCGCCGCGGTAGTCTAGTGGTTAGGGCGCTGGACTCGTAATCTAAAGGTTGCGGGTTCGATCCCAGCTTTCGGCTATGGCGTTGTGCCCTTGGAAAAGGCACTTTACGGCTATTTTCTCACCCCACCCAGGTGTAAAAGGGGTACCAACCTTGTTTTGGGGGTTAACCCTGCGATAGACTGGCGTCCTATCCAGGGGGGAGTCTATGACTCTCAGTCGCTTAACGCCACAGAAACCGGGATAAGCACCGGCCTGATGAGCCTTAGGCTCGGGACAGACTTTAACTTTAACTTTCATTCACTCAGTCTGATTCCACTAGTACAGTATAACTACACCAGAGCTAAGAAGATCTTATGCTAGACATGTCAGATAGAAATAGACAATTCCGAATACTGTTGAAATGACTGGGCAATAAGCAGCCCTTTTGCAGAGTAACCAAATGACAGTGTAATCATGGGATAACAGCTGCACCTCGACTATTCACATTTTGGAGTTCTCCCCGTGGGGATGCCGGGCCGGAGCCTGTCAGTATTGACATAGCATCATCGCTTTCTGGAACTTCTGTGCGAGGAATACCCTCTTTTCTACCCCTCTCTTTGTTAATGCCTTATTCCTTTTCTTCCTGTCACTTCCTTCTTGTCGATTTTTCTGCCTTCTTGGTCCCCTCTCCTGCCTTTTTTTCTCCAGAAAGATTTAAAAGATACCAATTTTCCCCCACGCCAAAGTTAGCTGTGCTGAGCCTGACTAGCCTAGTCAAGCGCTGAGCGGCAGCGTGACGCCTTTTCCCTGATATAAGGCAACAACAGTTGTTGGAGCATTCCACGACGAAGAAGAAGACTATTCCGAGTGCAACGGAACAAACTTGGAATGTAAACTCTTTTGTTCTTAATCCATTTGTTTTATTCTTTACAACAAAACTTTGTTTTTACACTGTTTCACGATTTTTACACTACCCCCCACCCCCCAAAAAAAAAACCAAAAAAAAAAACCACACAAAACAACAACAACAACAACAACAACAAACAAACAAAACCTGCCAGTTGTGCTGAAATTCTATTTATTGCAAGAAAGAAAAGCACAGGTGAAATAAGACCAACACTGATATATATAAACCATGACAATGAAGAAATGGGGATGATGATGATGATGATGATGATGATGATGATGAAGAATTCAGAATATAAAACGTAAAGATCTACTTTTTGTTGTTGTTTAGAGCAAATCACTTGTTCAGCAGCAGCATGCCCATCTATACAACAGAAGGTTGGTATTTGAAGTCAGAAACATCACCACCACCCTCCACCACCACCACCACCACCATTGAAGAATGCGTGGTTGTGTTTGTGTACTTTTGGATGATACTAGAAACTCAAGATCTCTATGCAATATGCATACCATGCAAAGCAATCGTTAAAAATTAAAAAAAAAATAAATGAACCAACATATTGCTACAATAACATTATATAGAGAAAAAGCTATTAGAAAATAGTTATACTCCAAGACAGGAGGAAAAGTGGCACGGTAGTGAGGTGATGTGCTCTTTACTCTCAAGAGTGGGGGGACGGATAGCCTAGTGGTCAGAACATTGCGCTGGCAATTTGACGACCCGGGTTCGAGTCCGGTCGAGTTGATTTTTCTCCAGGAGTTAACATCAGTGCCGACTCCACTCTCCCCAAAAGTCCTTCGGATGAGACTTTAAACCGAGGCCCCGTGTGCGAACGCACGCAGAACATCTTGCGCACACGTTAAACCCTGTTCCGCTTTTCGTAAGAGTAGGCCATCGTGTGCCGGTGGGAACAGATGACAATATTTACAAAAACTGCATACACACGGGGACCGGATGAAAAAAAGCACATGATTGCTTATTCTGTTATCCTCGATATAAAAGAATAAATAAATAAATAAAATAAACAAGAAAACAGTCCATATCATCATTTTATGTTGAGAAATTTGCGGCAACTATAAACACGATAAAACCAAACAAACAAACGAAACAAAAACGATGCACTGCAAAAGAAAGCCATAGGCAATGTGATGGCGTGCAAAGCAATGCAATGCAACCCAACACAATACAATACTACCTTTCTCTGTAAAATCTGAATTTTTGCAGTCGACAGCGGTGCTGACGTCCGGATCTTTGGCAGCCGCAGCAGCATTACGCAAGATGCCTCCTATGTCACTGTTACTTGTACTAATGTGGATGTTCATTCTTTTCAGTCTGGTAGACTCTGATTCGGTTCTGGACCCAGCAAGCTTTGACGCCAAGCGAGCTTTGATAGCTCTCCTGTCTCTACAAGGAGAACATGACAATAGTTTACTTGAAAAGAAAGAAAAAACAGATAAAAATATCCCCTCTCTCCAATCTATAATTATGGGAGAGGTTTTAACATTATATGTGTGGTGACAACATGAGGCAAGAAAAAAACGGCAGTTTAAGGACAGAGTGGTAGCACAATTCATAGCAACAACAACAGAGACAATTAATAGCAAAAACAAACAAACAAAAAAACCCAATTTATAGCAACAGAAGACACATGGGAAGACAGCAGCTGGCTGGTCATTCTTTATTCGTTCCTCAGCGTGGTAATTGTGGTGCAGGGATCTCTCCAACACTGGAATTGGGGGTGAGGATGAACGCCCATTTCTGTTCAACTAACCCTACCTAAAAATAAGTGTCCACAATTCACAAGTGTGTCCCAAAATAGAAACACCACGCTTGCGACAAGTCTTTGGGATCGCATGGGAGATAATCTAATTACATCCCTGTCATACTAGATCTAGCACACTAAATCTAGCAAACAAATAATTGCGTTACAAGAAAAATAAATCATACTCTCTCTCTCTCTCTCTCTCTCTCTCTCTCTCTCTGTTTTCAGTCATCTAACCTCATCATATTCTCATGTTTGATCTTTAATTATTGCGCCTTTTTTTGTTTTGTTTCGTTTTGTTTTGTTTTTGTTTTGTTTTTGTTTGTTTGTTTGTTTGTTTCTTATTCAAATCAAAATCATCCATGATTCTTACTTCTTATTTTCGTTTCTGAATGAGTGCCTTTTTTATAACATTACCTTAATATTGTATCTCTGTCTTATTTCTTACCTGTTGTTTGATACTTGGTATGGTTTCTTGCTCTTGGTAACTGGATCATTATAATTGTTCTTGTTTAGTTGAGGCTATCTTTTTATCGATGTTATCCCTGAAAAGGGCGGGCACTGGATGTAAAAAAGCACATGAGTGCTTATCTATTATCCTCGAATAAAAGAATTTTGCCTTGCCTTGCCTTGCCTTGCCTTGCTCCTTGCCTTCTCTCTCTCTCTCTCTCTCTCTCTCTCTCTCTCTCTCTCTCTCTCTCTCTCTCTCTCTCTCTCTCACCCCCCCCCACACACACACACACCCTGCTATATATCCAGGGATATAGAAGATTTTGGAGATGTTTTAACAGCCACTTATTTATATGTTTATCCAAGACTGGGATGGGACGATCAGAGAACGTGAAAGGTATAACATTTATAGGTCTTTTAAAGCTTCTTTTTTTATATAGAAAGGAGAAGTACATTTATGACATTGAGATGTACTGATTTTGTGTGGCTATTACACAGTATTAACTGATGTGCTCCCCATCAATAATGATGTCAACAGAGAGTAAATCTATAAAAGACAAAAACTGTCTCATCTCAATCTCCCTGCCACAGCCACACCCAGATTCGTTATGTTTCATTTCCAGGATCGGGAGTTCAATGTTAGTGAAGGGAAGGCCTCCTGGCCCTCTGGGGAGCCATGGGGATGTATTTCAGATGCCAAGAGGCCTTCCCTTCACTAACATTGACCAGGCCATTGATGAAAAATATCCCAAAGGATCAGGGTCTCGATGTAGGAGCAGTCGTGATGTCAGGGTCTCGGTGTAGCAGTAATCGTGATGTCAGGGTCTCGATGTAGCAGTAGTCGTGATGTCAGGGTCTCGATGTAGCAGTAGTCGTGATGTCAGGGTCTCGATGTAGCAGTAGTCGTGATGTCAGGGTCTCGATGTAGCAGTAGTCGTGATGTCAGGGTCTCGATGTAGCAGTAGTCGTGATGTCAGGGTCTCGATGTAGCAGTAGTCGTGATGTCAGGGTCTCGATGTAGCAGTAGTCGTGATGTCAGGGTCTCGATGTAGCAGTAGTCGGGATGTCAGGGTCTCGATGTAGCAGTAGTCGGGATGTCAGGGTCTCGATGTAGCAGTAGTCGTGATGTCAGGGTCTCGATGCAGGAGTAGTCGGGAAGTCAGGGTCTCGATGCAGGAGTAGTCAGGATGTCAGGGTCTCGATGCAGGAGTAGTCAGGATGTCAGGGTCTCGATGCAGGAGTAGTCAGGATGTCAGGGCGTGTACTGTTTATGCTGACCAGCTGCATCCCGCTATTCTGGGCTAACATGGAAATGGAGGCAAATAACTAGCCCTAAAATAGTTTTCCGGTTTCTGTAAATCAAAGATGGGTTTAGTGAAAACGGTATCTGGGCGCCAGAAACGAAAGAATCAAAGACCACCACAGGTCTCTTGTTTCTTGAGATCATCGAGACACCAAGATTTCATATCAAGGTTGCCAAGTTCAAGAAGCCTCAAGACCACTCCATGAAAGGATAACAGGACTATTCTAACCAACACAGGGATGACTGATGAAAAACAATTCATTCACGAGACCAGGATGCATGAATAACATCAGGACATCATTGACTATGATGCCAAAGAGAGCTCTTTGTGCCCCAGGCTTGAGTGGGGAGGCTTTTGCTCTCATTCTGTCCAGCATCCCTGGTGTTGACCTAAACTCGCAGAATATGCTTGAGAAAACATCCTGTACCCTTGAACATCTTCACATTCATTGCTCAAAAGACTCCTTGACCCAGGTTTAGACTGATGGCTCTACTGAAGATGCAATTCGAAATGGATTTGCAAGGATCTATATTCAGAACCCTGAGAACAGAGAAAAGAGGATTAAACTTGCAAGCCTCTACTTTACAAACTACAAAACTGAGGCAGAAGCCATGAAAAGAGCAACAGCCAACATCATGGCCAGCCCATATACTTGCCACAAAGTCATCTTTTTAACCATTGCCCTTTTTGCCTTGCAGGTCTTATTGTCCACAAGAAATACTGGCCTGAATTACCCGTCCTGCACTCTTGCCTCCCTCTTGCCTCCCGCTACAGGCGCCATACAGTAGTCCTGCTGTGGACCCTACCCAACGCAATGTGCTTTGTAATGAGACTACGGACTCCTTGGCAAAGTAAGGCACAAGGTGAGAGCAAGTGGATAGGTCTACCAGCCACCCTGAAGTCAAGACCATCACCAAGGCTAAGCAGCAAAGTAACTGAATACAGTAACACCTACACTGTATCAGATCAAATCCCTACTACAAAGCAGCCACAATGGGAGCAGGGATGTATATTCTGGCTTAGAACAAGCCACAGCCACCTACAATACTGTGTGTACATAAAACTCTTCACAGAACGTAGATTAGTGTTCATGCAAGACTAACTGCCAAACGACAGAATATGTGCTGCAGTCCTTCCTGTTATAGCAGACACTCTGAAATAGGATTTAGCCCGAGACCATCCCAGAGTCCAAGAAGTTCTGCAGTGACATGGACCTGTAATGTACTGCTGCCTTTATTGCAGAGACTTTTTTTTTTTTAAATGATGATGACAGTTACGATAATAATTAGAAAAATTATAAGAAGAAGAATGGCAATAATGGTGGTGGTGGTGGTGTTCCCATAACCTATATGGTCGTTTATTTATTTATCAATGTATTTATCGATTTATTTATTCTTTGATATCGAGGATAATGGAATATGCTCTCATAAGCCTTTTTACATCCAGTCTCGAGTGTATGCATGCAGTTTTGTAAATTTAGTCATCTGTTCCCATAGGCACACAATGGTCTACTCTTTCGAAAAGAGGAACAGGTTTTAACGTGTGCGCAAGATGTTCTGCGTGTGTTCGCACACAGGGGACTTCGTTCATAGTCTCATCCGAAGGACTTTTGGGGAGAGTGGAGCCGGCACTGATGTTAATTCCAGGGGGAAAATCCCCTTAAACGGAATTCGAAGCCGGGTTGTTGGGTTGTCAGATTGCCAGCGCAATGTTCTAACCACTTGGCTTTCCCGTCCCCCTTTTGGTCTGGGCCATGGTCGTGGGGGAGCGAGGCATCAGAGACCTCAGCTTCTCTAGGGACCAGCAAATTGAGGGCGGCGCCCATCTCTTTTCCCTATCTGCTTTTCCTTACCTGATCCTAAAGAGGACAGGTACTCATTTACGACTGGGTGAACTGAGGGACTGTACTGAAACCAAGGCGCACAAACGGTCACCTATCCAACTGGTAACCACGATGGATGGCTGGGGGAAAGCGAGTGCTCTGACCACTGAGCTATCCCGTCCCCGTAATAATGGTAATAGTACTAATAATAAAATTCGTGATTTTCCTTCAGAATTTCTCTTAAAGCTTTATGCGTCTTCAGATAAGGGGATCATTTCCATCTATGGCCCACACCAAAAGTATTGTCAGCTGCTGATATAGATTAAGGGCCAAGGCCTTTATTAAATTGCTGTTAAGCTTTTAAATGATATAGCCTACTGAGTTGGTCTTTTTCCAGGACAAGCTCTAGCGTAACAGCCTAAATCTATACTTTCTTTCCAAAGAGAAAACATTTTTTCTCCTCTGAAGTTGGACCATGTTTTTTTATGATGCGAGGTACTCAAAAACAGTAATGCAAGCAAGCTTCTTTCTTATACAGTGTTTACTTACAATCTCGCAGTGATTCCTAGGCATGATAAAGGAAACAGTATACTCTCCCTGTCCCCCATGGTGTTAATCTGGGGGAACTAGAAACAAGAGTTCCATACTCTTGAACTTGTCAAGTATGTCACTGGTCACACTAAACATGTTAAAATAAATAACACAAAGAATACTTACTTAATTGCCTTGATTCCCGACACAATGTAAGAAGCAACAAAAATAACCGCAAAAATGACTCCGAAGACACGATGCGCATCAGTTACGTTTTCTGTCCCATCACCTCCTCCCATTCTTTCACGAGGTACACGTTTAGAACTTTGACGTCATGCATAGCTTTGTCATTACGCAAATCTCTAGGTCTACGAGAACGTAACTCTTAGACCGGAAAGATGTTTATCCTAAAACTCTCTCTCTCTCTCTCTCTCTCACACACACACACACACACACACACACACACACACACACACACACACACACACACATATATATATATATATATATATATATATATATATATATATATATATATATATATATATATATATATATATATATATATATATATATATATATATGTACACACGCGCGCGCGCGCGCACACACACACACACACACACACACACACACACACACACACACACACACACACACACACACACACGTAATCCCCAGTACCACACTGGAAAATTAGTAAACTTCCCCTCCAGTAATATATAGATTATAAGACTAATAGTATTTTTAATTTTACGTCTTTCTACCAGACGACGAAACCAAAAAAAAAAAATTAGCAACAAAAAAACAACAACAAAAGACCCACACAAAACACAAGTTACACAAAAGGATAATAATTTCGAAAAATCTGAAAGGAGAGAGAGAGAGAGAGAGAGAGAGAGAGAGAGGAGAGAGAGAGAGAGAGAGAGAGAGAGAGAGAGAGAGAGAGAGAGAGAGATTTTTTAAAGACATTGGCCCATACATGGAGGGAGGGGGGGGAGGGGGGAGAGTACCCAGCTAATCAACTCTCTAAATAAAGATAGGAATAAACGGTGAAGTAGGCTACAGCTGAGACAAACAAATGTAAACCAATCTACAGGAGAAAACATATTTCGACCTTAGAACAATATTATAATATCTCCTGTTCTGGGTCTTTTCTCCCCCCCCCCCCCCCCCCCCTTTTTTTTTTTGACAGAATATCTTTGATTTTAAAGGTTTTATATACATACAAAGCTAAATGTCTAATGACATTAGGATTACTACATCCTAGGAGCAAACATAGTCTAAATGCATTAGGCTCACTTCATGTGTAAAGACTTTAAATTAAAGAAAGAACACACACACACACACACACACACACACACACACACACACACACACACACACACACACACACACACACACACACACACACACACACACACACACTGAATGAAAATGGGTTACTTCTATCAACTGATAAAACACACATGGTTCTTTTTAATAATGGATCAAATCCAACACTATTGCCTAGCTTTCGAATAGATAATGGAATTTTAGAATACAAGCAAACAGTCAAATTTCTTGGAGTATTTCTTACTGCAAAATTGACATGGAACTATCACATTGAGTACATTCTGAATAAAGCAAGGAAAACTTTAAATATTCTGAAAGTTATTAGCAAACAGTCATGGGGGCAGGATATTCTTACCTTACTGCATCTTTCAACGTCTTTAATTCGTTCAAAATTGAGGTATGGCCAAGAAGTATATTTCAATGCCCCAAAATATCTGTTAAAAAAAACTTCAAAGTATATACTGTAGAGCATACAAACTGGCTCTAGGTCTTCCAGTCCATGCCTCCTGTATAAAAACATAGTGCATCTGGAATTCTACCACTAGAAAATCAACGAAGGACTGCTTGTTGTAAATTTGTCCTAAGAAGTCAAACTGTTAAAAATAATTTGCAATCGGCAATAAATCTTAAGTCTGACAGAGATTTTCCGAAGAGAGCAAGATTGATATCCTCTAATACCACATTGGGTACATATACATCTCAAACATTTTTAAATGCCGGATTCAATCCTAATACAAATATTGCTAAAAGAGATGAAGTATCCCCCACTCCTACTTGGGAACTCAAAAGGGCACACTTTGATATTTATAAATTATATTGACTTAATAAAGAATTGTAATATAAATCTAGTGTCAACTAAGGCAAAAATTCATTTGGAAGAATATTATTCAAACCATTTAAAAGTTTTCACAGATGGCTCAGTCTTAAACAATAATGCTGGTGCTGCATACATTATACCAGAGCTGAAATCGGAAAAATCATTTCATCTTGGGGAGAATATTTCAATTTTTACAGCAGAACCCATAGCAATATTAATGGCACTCAACTTCTTACTCGATTTCCCAAGAGCTGTTTTCTGCATTCTTTTTTGTGTTGATTCAAAATCAGTAATTCAAGCCATCAGCTCTATGCAAACTAAAGTTAGATCAGAACTTGATTTTGAGATTTGTCATTTAATTCATCTCCTCACCTTAAAAGGTTCAGATATAACTTTTTGTTGGATTCCATCTCACTCTGGTATATATTACAATGAAAAAGTTGATCTTTTAGCAAAAAAATGGGGCAAAACAATTGATAGTTGTGGAAAATTTGACACTTCATCTGCCACTACAAGAATGTTATCAGATCGTGGAAAAAGTACAACAAAAGTTGTTCCAATATGAAAAAAGAAACTTGGCTGTCTAGGTGTATATGAAGGGATGGTAAAATTTCAGTCTTTTGTTAAAATATATGAAAGAGATTTTTATTGTATAAAAGAAATTGTTTCTCTGGCTTGCAGATGGGAAATGAACTGTTTTAAAACAAAATATGTTGGACATGTATCTTGCATATGTGGACATAGTATAACTGTTGATCATATATTGATATGCAGCATGCTGAAAAGTTATATACCTGTTCTTACCTCATCATCTTCATCAGAGATATTCAATGATCCATTACTGAGGTATACATTTTTCAAATCATTACTGCACTGTCCTATTGGTTCTTTATTATGATTATTATGAACCTAAAAGACATTTCCCTCTGTTGATTAGATTTTTCTCTTGTTGGTTATGGTTATAAATAGTTTTATTGTTCATGCGTTAGGTTCTGTTTAGAATTTGGAAGTTTTACTATTCTGTATTCAAGAATTATGTACATTTGTGCTTATTTTATTTTATTTTATTTAACTGTTCTGTGTAAATTTAATGAATCAATCCACTACCCCACTTCCAAAACTCCTCCTCCTACCCCGCCCCCCTCCCCATATAAACACACACTCACACACACTCACACTTTTTTTTTTTTAATGTCTAATATCACATTTTGTGAAAAGACGTAAAATAAATTGAACACACACACACAGAGGCAGAGAAACTAGAGCGAGAGGGGAGAGGGGAGAGGGGCTGATTAAAAGTGTGCGTGTGCGTGCGTGCGTGCGTGCGTGCGTGTGTGCATGCATGCGTACCTGCGTGCGCGCGCGCGCGCGTGTGTGTGTTTTTGTATAATCTTTCCAAATAAAGAGAGAGAGAGGGAGCGGGGGGGGGGGAGGGAAGGATGCTATGCCACAAACCTTTTATAAGCCTGTTATGCTACAGGCTCACTATGCCACAAACCTGTTATACTTCAGGCTCCTATGCCACAAGCCTGTTATACTACAGGCTCACTATGCTTCAAGCCTGTTATACTTCAGGCTCTTATGCCACAAGCCTGTTATACTACAGGCTCACTATGCCACAAGCCTGTTATACTTCAGGCTCCTATGCCACAAGCCTGTTATACTTCAGGCTCTTATGCCACAAGCCTGTTATACTTCAGGCTCTTATGCCACAAGCCTGTTATACTACAGGCTCACTATGCCACAAGCCTGTTATACTTTAGGCTCCTATGCCACAAGCCTGTTATACTTCAGGCTCCTATGCCACAAGCCTGTTATACTTCAGGCTCTTATGCCACAAGCCTGTTATACTTCAGGCTCCTAGGCCACAAGCCTGTTATACTTCAGGCTCCTAGGCCACAAGCCTGTTATACTTCAGCTCCTATGCCACAAGCCTGTTATACTTCAGGCTCCTATGCCACAAGCCTGTTATACTTCAGGCTCCTATGCCACAAGCCTGTTATACTTCAGGCTCCTATGCCACAAGCCTGTTATACTTCAGGCTCCTATGCCACAAGCCCGTTATGAACAGGCTCACTATGCCTGGCCTGCTATGCCATAGGCTTTTTTGCATGTGCATGTAAATCTGGAGTGTGTGTGTGTGTGTGTGTGTGTGTGTGTGTGTGTGTGTGTGTGTGTGTGTGTGTGTGTATGTGTATGTGTGTGTGTGTGTGCTCGCGCGCGCGCGCGTGCGCACATGTGCGTGTGGGGGGCAGGGGGGAGGAAGGGGACGTGTATGTCAACCACTGCAGTCTGCCAGTCATTGTTGTCTGTATGCCAGTCATTGTTGTCTGTATGCCAGTCATTGTTGTCTGTATGTCAGTCATTGTTGTCTGTATGTCAGACATTGTTGTCTGTATGTCAGACATTGTTGTCTGTGTGTCGGTCATTGTTGTCTGTATGTCGGTCATTGTTGTCTGTATGTCAGACATTGTCTGTATGTCAGTCATTGTCTGTATGCCAGACATTGTCTATGTGTCTGTGTGTTGTTGCTGTTTATACGGGCTGCCTTCTGTGTGCCATTGCTGGAATGGCTGTCCATTTGTCATTACTGTCTATGTGCAACCTAACTGGTATCCACAGATCACTGGTCTTTGTATAGCATTAGGTTCCATTGCTGCTTACGTCACATGTCTTTCGGTTTTGTTTTGTTTTTTAATATATCGTCGATAGTATTGTTTCATTGCTGTCTGCATGTCAATGTTGTCTATGTATCATTGCTTTGGTTATGTAGGTAATGTCAATGACACATAGTCGGCGAGATATCGACAGCAATGACACACTAACAGCGATGACACTTTGACAGAAATGATACACAACAGGAATGGTATTCAGCAAGCAGTGACCCACAGACAGCAATGACACACGGTAATGACAGGAATGCCACACAAACAGCGATGACAAATGTACAGCAATGACACATTGGAATGATAGGAATGCCACACAGACAGCAATGACAGATGTACAGCAATGACACATGGTAATGACAGGAATGCCACACAGACTGCAATGACAGATGTACAGCAATGACACATGGTAACGACAGAAATGCCACACAGACAGCAATGACACATGATAATGACAGGAATGCCACAAAGACAGCAATGACAGATGTACAGCAATGAAACATTGTAATGATAGGAATGCCACACAGACAGCAATAGCACAGAGACAGCAACGACACATGGTAATGACAGGAATGCCACACAGACAGCAATGACACATGGTAATGACAGGAATGCCACACAGACAGCAATGACACATGGTAATCACAGGAATGCCACACAGACAGCAATGACACATGGTAATGACAGGAATGCCACACAGACAGCAATGGCACAGAGACAGCAATGAAACACAGACAGCAATGACACATGGTAATGACAGGAATGCCTCACAGACAGCAATGGCACAGAGACAGCAATGACACACAGACAGCAATGACATATGGTAATGACAGGAATGCTACATAAACAGCAATGGCACAGAGACAGCAATGACACACAGACAGCAATGACACATAGACAGCAATGACAGAGACAGCAATGACACACAGACAGCAATGGCACATAGACAGCAACGACACATGGTAATGACAGGAATGCCACACAGACAGCAATGGCACAGAGACAGCAATGACACACAGACAGCAATGACACACATACAGCAATGACACACAGACAGCAACGACACATAGTAATGACAGGAATGCCACACAGACAGCAATGACACATGGTAATGACAGGAATGCCACACAGACAGCAATGACACACAGACAGCAACGACACACAGACAGCAACGACACATGGTAATGACAGGAATGCCACACAGACAGCAATGACACACAGACAGCAACGACACACAGACAGCAACGACACACAGACAGCAATGACACACAGACAGCAATGACACATGGTAATGACAGGAATGCCACACAGACAGCAATGACACACAGACAGCAACGACACACAGACAGCAACGACACACAGACAGCAATGACACACAGACAGCAACGACACACAGACAGCAACGACACACAGACAGCAACGACACATGGTAATGACAGGAATGCCACACAGACAGCAGTGACACACAGACAGCAACGACACACAGACAGCAACAACACACAGACAGCAATGACACACAGACAGCAATGACACATGGTAATGACAGGAATGCCACACAGACAGCAATGACACACAGACAGCAACGACACACAGACAGCAATGACACACAGACAGCAATGACACACAGACAGCAACGACACACAGACAGCAACGACACACAGACAGCAACGACACACAGACAGCAATGACACACAGCCAGCAATGACATACAGACAGCAATAACACATGGTAATGACAGGAATGCCACACAAACAGCTCACGGGAATCAATAACATGAACAGCAATAAAACAGGGACAGACAGCAACGACACACAGTAAATAATAGCACGCACGCACGCACGCACACACACACACACACACACACACACACACACACACACACACACACACACACACACACACACACACACACACACACACACACACACACACCAATCACTGACACATGGGCAGCAATGTCACACAGTAAAAATGTATAAAGAGCTTTATTTTTCTTTCTTTCTTTTTTTTTTTTTTTTTTAGATGAGATATTCAGAATTTCCTGTCATCAGCTATAATGTGATAGAATCACATATGTAGCCTCGGGAGTACTGAATAGGGAATCTTTGTTTTCCTACTCCTGTTGTGATGGACATGAATGATTGACCATATAAACAGCTTTAGACACACTGTACCTTCGGATGAGACTATAAACCGAGGTCCCGTGTGTGAACGCACAGAGAACATCTTGCGCACACCTTAAATCCTCTTCCGCTTTTCGTAAGAGTAGGCCATCGAGTGCCGGTGGGAACAGATGACATTTACAAAACTGCATACACACGGAGACTGGATATAAAAAAGCACAAGAGTACTTATCCCATTATCCTTGATAAAAAAAAACACAAAAAAAAAACCCACATGTAAGACAGCAACGATACATGGACAACTATAACACAGACAGCAATGAAAGACAGCTTGAACAAATGACACATCAGAGAACAGTGACACACAGACAGCAATCACACAAGAACAGCAAATGTAATAATTATGTCAACATCAACAACACATGAAAAAGTGTGACGCATTGACAGCGATGACACATGGAGACCGAGGATAAGCCGATCAGGAAAAACAGATAATTTCCAGCATAACAGAAAGGGGTCTTATAATTTGTCCATTACATTTTTTTCCCCTCAAAAGCTTCTTAAACATTCGTTTTGAAAGATGAATGATGATTCGTCGACGGCAGTGACACTTAGACAAGACCGACACGCGGACACGGCAATGGCATGCAGCATTGACATAGAGAGAGCAATGACACAGAGACAGCAATGATTCGTGAACTGCAATGACACATAGAAATGACACCATACACGCAATGACAAGTAGACCGCGATGATAGCAATGCTAGGTGGACTATGGCGTTGCGAGCCCGTGGCATAACGGGTTTGTGGTATAGCAAAGTGGCATAGTAATGAAGAAAAAAAAATGTTCAAAAACTAAAATCAACCATGCAATTGCTGAGTTTGCTTTAAAATGGTCGTAACAAGATCACTCCTGACGCACCCAATTTCTAACTGGTAAAGATAAGGAAATGTTAGGCTACTTAATGCATCTCTGTTTGGTAACCCATTTTCCTAATTCTTATATTCCCTTAGGTCTATCTTGGTTGTTCTTCGTGCTTTGAAACACTATGCAATATTTTGTTTTTTTTGTTTTGCATTTGTAATGGTTACCATGTGGTGTTACCTATTCTAGCAATGGTGCCTGCAAAGTAAATAATAATAATGACAAAAAGTTCAATAAATCATGCAAAATTAACCATGTTTTTTGTTTTGTTTTGTTCAGGCTTATTGAATCAGTATGACCTGACCTCAGAGGTCATGGCTGGTCAGCAAGGGAGATTTATTATTGTCTATTTGTCGTCAAATGGAGAATACCAAAACATATATTGAATTCGTGTGTCGACAGAACGGGCCATTACAGTATTCCCTATAATTATAGCCCTGACAACATTTGAAAGTGCACCACAGATCAATCGATCCTAGTAAGCACAAGAGTCAAAAAGAAAGGCAGGGGGTAGGGTAAGGGAGGGGCTAGTTACACCTGACCTAGAAATAAGGGAAGAGTGACACTGTTTCATTCGGGAGCGTCCATTTTGCTGTGGAGGGTGGGAAACATACAACGCAGACAAAGGTTTTGGAGGTGACTTGAGGTTGAACAAAGCCCTAAAGTTTAAAAGTGATTAACGAATTTTGACAATATTTTCCTTAACTGGATTGGGGAGAGGTGTGTAATGATCAAAACACTTGCGAAAACAGTGGACGGAATTTCCCATCATCCCTGTACAACATGATGACGTCACACAACAAAACAAATTTGGTCACAGAAGTCTAGAGTGGCGTTAGTATTGATTGTTTTTGTATGAATGGAGGCTATGGTTTGTATTTCTTGACCAATACAGACCATAGCAGTGCTGTAGACTAATACTGGCATCGTCCTCGAGCTCAGAAGACGGTGGACTTTCGCCCCCACCGCATAAAAAGCAACGCATCTCTTCTGATAACATGCAGGCTAATGGCTGCCCACAACACAATGGAGAGAGCGAGGAGGCGACAACATCACAGCAAAATGGGCTGTGTCCTGCGAATAATGGCGAGATTGTCGAGAATGGCAACAAACCAACAACCTATAAAGCCTTGTCACAAACAGATCAAGACATTGTACGTTTGATTGGACAACATTTACGAGGTCTTGGTCTCCAGTAAGTGGTGAACTTGTGAACTGAATAATGTAATCTCTTGTGATTTTTGTGCATTGCATTTGCAGTGTCATTGTGTCGTTGCATGGTTTTAGACATGAGTTTTAAGCAGAATAAAATCACAGGTACATATTTTCAGTTTTCAAAAACCTATAGAAGCTTTAGTGATAACAAAGAAACGGGTACAGACCAAGGCCAAGCTTCGCTAGATCAATCAAGATGATTAGCATACTAACAACACCTGTTTCCAGCAGACTTGTCTCTCGTATCAGCTGTCAGCTCCTTCCCAGACGTTTGAAGCTAGTTGGACGAGGGGAATAAATATTTTAAAAAGCATTTCACAAAAAATATATCTGCTGATATGTGTGTAGTTGAATGTGAGGACATTTGATAGTCCACCATTCAATATTTATGTAAGGGAGAGATATGACTGGCCTGTAGCAGGAGAAAGTGTTCAAGTTTTGATTTCTTTGTTCTTTTTGTAAGCAAGAACAAACTTTGTTCAGTAAGCACTTGAATATTTAATAGTAGATATCTGTCAACCATGGGAGATATGGGTAGCAGAATAAGTCAAGGTCATTGTACACCATAGTCAATAAGTCATATTAGAATTAAAGCAGCTCTAGAAGTTGCCTTAGATAGTGAGGTGGTTCAGCAATCTGATCCTTGTATCAATGTATGACAATCTCATCTGCAGGTGTTGAAGAGAAACTTGGAAATGGAATGTATATTGTTAGCTTGAGTAGTTTTCTGCTTCCTGCCCAGAGAGAGAGAGAGTGTGTGTGTAATTTAAACCAAAACAAATACAACAGGGGAAAGGGGCAGGAAGGGGAGGGGGTAATGCAGTATTTGGCTTTCTTGGTGTGTGTGTGTGTTTTCCTTGACAAAGCTGGTCAGATTTTGGTTTTGAAAAAAGGAAATTTTAAAAAAGGTTTAATAATTACTAATAAGCAGTGAATTACCTGATGTTTATTAACTAAAAAAAAAAAGTTCAGATTTGCTATTCATAACTGAAAATCAAATTAGGGAGATTACAGATTACTTGTTTGGGAATTTCAAAAGAATTTGTAAAACACATGATATGAATGAGATGAAATGAATGATAAATAATTTAAATTGTGTGTTCATTACCCACATTTTTCAAAATGGAGGCAAAAAAAAGAAAAATATGTTCTATAAAAATACCGTTCATTGAAGTTGATTTCATTGCACAATTGTCAGTTTCAAAGCCAAAACAACAACAAAACCCCGTCTAGTTAAAATTTGCAGAACTTCAAAAGTTATTAAAAGAATTGTGTTTTTGATATTGTACCGTAATATTTGTTAGTCTTGTCATCTTGTGTTTATTTACTGTCAGTCTGTATTCTGTGTAAGCATTTTAAAACAATGATATAATGTGTTCATTCTTCATGCAATAACTTATAAGTTGAATAACTCTGAACAGTGTTTTGAGTTTTCCACTTTCTAATTTAACCAACTATACAGTGAATTATATACCAGTTTAGTGTATTTGATTTTAAATGATACAAGTTTATTATAGAATGTGGGATATAGTTAGAGTTCGTTTGTAAAATATCAGTAGCCTAGGCTATAGTCAATGAGAAAAAAATCAAAATATATAACATTTTTTTAAGCAGTTGAACATATTCCCTAAAGTAAAAGTATCCACCTGTAAGTAACCGGAGGTTGAAAATCAATTGAAAGAACTAGACTTGAGAGTTAAAAGGGCCAAATGATTAATTGAATTGATGCGTGTAATTTAAAATAAAAAAAAATTTACTGTATGTTTGTGAGTCAGTGTGTGTGTGTGTGTCACTGTGTATCACTATCAGTGTGTGTGTGTGTTTATCAGTGTGTGTGTGTGTGTGTGTGTGCATACATGATGTGTGTATATTGTTGTTGCCTCGATTCTTCTTGTTTTCTCTCTGTCTTTCACTCTCTCGCCGTCTCGGTCTCTGTCTGTCTGTCTGTCTCTCTCTCTGTCTCTCTCTCTTCTCTCTCTCTCTCTCTCTCTCTCTCTCTCTCTCTCTCTCTCTCTCTCTCTCTCTCTCTCTCTCTCTCTCTCTCTCTCTGTCTGTCTGTCTCCGTCTCTGTATCAGTGTATGTCCCTTTACCAGGCAGGGTGCTTAAAGTCTAGTGTCCTCCGGTGCTTGTGACTTTTCACTATATATACTAATATAGTATAATTTTAGGTCTTCTCACTGGCCTCAGCTGACACATTCTGACTTCAGTCAGTTTAGAGAAGAGCTTAATTGATTGTACAGGTTGCATGCTGGGTGTTTAATACTATATTCCTGTTTCTATAAACCCCCCAACATTGACAAAAATTACAGGATCGTTAACATGCATTATATATAATATATATTTGATCTTCTGCATGTGAAGTATGCAGGAAGGGATTTAAGGCACTGTAAGTAAGTAAGCCTTGGAAGTAAGCCTGCACTTCTAAGTTGACCTTGGAGATCATAAAAATCTTCACCCTTAATTCACCAGATGCTGCTGAAATTCAAACTAAAGACTTCATGGACCCATGGAATTAATCTGTTCACTCAAAGTGATGTGTGCAAGCAAATTATGTATCAACTGCTGAATAGCTTTGAATACAGTAGTGTCAGTACACAGAAAAGGGCTAAACTGGTAAACAATAACAATAATAATAAAGACACAGTATAAAAAATTTTTTAAGTGCTATTGTAAACTATGACATAATTATACCAAGTATCCTAGGATTGGTCAATAAAAATAATTGTGTTATGCCAGATGCCAACTTAACTTAAGTTTTGAATATTTTTTAGAACTTTATCCTTGGAAGGATTTCTGAGAAAAGGAGGGTAATCTTGAAAGGTTTTAGATTCCTACTGAGTACTCTAAGAAGTTACATTGGTGGTAATAATATTCTCATGACACGAACATGTTACATTTTTGCTATATATTTGGTGATAAATACATCATTTTATGCAAAAACTAAAGCACTAGTTCTTCTTTCCATGACAAAAATTGTATGTGTGTGAAGGAGATTCGCAGCAATGTTAAATCCCTGATGACCCCACACATACTTAACAGAGTGAAATGAATAAAATAGCAACTCTTTTCAAGTTTCTATACTGCAACGCTGTCGTAAACCTCCTTGGAATCTTGTGACTTAGAATACAGATGATGTTGAGTATTCTCCAGCTTTACGCTCTGGGGACACCCAGAATATACAGTACTCTTTGTCTTGTGTTGTGTCTTACTCATCACAGCTCGGAATCACTGTAAGAGGAAAGACTGTAAACTGCAAACACTGGAGGCATGCATATTTCCAAGTACCTTGCTTTGTATGTGGCCATGACATCAGATAACTTGTTTGGGAGTATGGGTGGTTGTGCTAAAAGCTTGTCTTGACTGAAGACAATCTCAACAGAAGGATCTTGTTTCAAGTCCCTATTTAGCTCTCAGAGACATATTTAGAGGCATATTTATCGTATCTTACTGCCATGTTTCTGACGTTAGGCAGCTGTGAGTATTTTATAAAGCAGGTATGGTAAGTCAGTCCAGTTCAGTGAGGATTTGAGATACCCTCTTTTTAGTGTAGCCTAGGCTGTAACACTTTGCTTACATGATCAGTTCAATAACTGACAGCTTTTGACCTGGGCCAGAAAAATAGATATGAGTACCAGTTGAGATTTAACTTAGATTATTTGATCTCACACACACATGTACAGACATAAACCTTCGTAAAATAGTCAATACACACACCGTGCGCACAGACTCGTACACACAAACATGCATACATATGCACACATACATGTGCGCACACGCTCACACACACACACACACACACACACACACACACACACACACACACACACACACACACAAAACACACACACAACACATACAACACAACACAACACACACACACACACAACACACACACACACACACACACAACACATGCACGCGCGCGCACAAAACACACACACACACACACACACACACACACACACACACACACACACACACACAACACACTACTAACTGAGATAGTAAAATAAATCTTTTTGGTTTTATTCTCTGGTTGTATAATTAAGGCCTCCTATTTAAATTATTTTGTAAAAAATCAAACAAAACACACACAACCCCCCTCCCCCCCCCCCCCCTTCCACCCCACTGTGGTGGTTTCAGACTACTAAGTGTAGGTGGGAAGAATGGCTACAACTCAGCTTGAAAGTGTACTTTTTCTCATGTTGCTTCCAAATCTTACATTTTATGTTGCATTTCTTTGAGTTAAAGGCTCACAAAACTGCATGATACCACACTGTTTCAGTCAAACTGCAGAGCAACTTATCGCAGAATCAGGATGCACGCTAGAACATCCATCAGCAGCCAAGCTGAGAGCACACATCATGGAAGGCAACTGGGAGAAGGTGAGTACTTACTAATGCTGACTGCATGTATACGTTTCAATATTGGGAAGAATGAGAGTCCATCAGATTGACCTCTTTTGTTATGCCACATTTGCTGTTTTTGTTGTTGTTGAGAGGTTTTTTTTGCTCATTTTTGTTGTGTTGACATGTCCTGGCTACAGAGCTAACAGATACTTGGTTGATGTGTTGCAGGCTGAGCATGCTGTTGCAGAGCTGAAGGACATGGTGGATGCTCCTCTGGGCACAGTGGTAAGTGCTGGTCTGATTTTAAGTCAAGGACCTTGCTTCTTTTTATATATATATATTTGTTTTAAGTGTCAAGGGTTAGTTTTTCATTATTCATTTTCCATTTTTCATTATTCATAATGGAGTGCTTGCCCCTTTTATGTGCATTAGTTTTTCATTATTTGTAATGGAGTATTTCCTCTTTTTTGTGTGTGTTAGTTTTTCATTATTTGTAATGGAGTATTTCCTCTTTTTATGCTGTTGTTGATTTTTTTTCCCTTTTTCTTTGTTTTCTTTTCATTTTTTTCTGTTTTCACTTTTTGCTTTGTTTTTTTTTTAAAGTGACCATAGTTCAGTGACATGCTACCACATACTGTTCTGTCTTTAGTATGCTTGCTACTGTCAAGTATTTTGGCATAGTGGTAGTTCTCTAACTTCTATCTTTCAGAAGTGTACACACACATTGGTAGATGCTCTAGCCTAGTGATTCAGACTGACTTCAGTCAAACTCTTTTCGGTCTGTGTGAAAAAAACTGAAAGTTATTCTTGATATGAATATTGACCTTTTCTCTCCTTTTCTTCTTTGTTTTGGATGGAAGTAGAATCGAGTGCTGATTGGGATGTCAGTGTGTGTGACTTTGCTGGGTTGGTTGATGTGTTGCAGAAGATGCGTTTCTTGCTGCTTGAGCAGAAGTACATGGAGTTCTTGGAAGATGGGCGCACAATGGAGGCCATCAACTGCTTACGTCATCAGCTGACACCCCTGAAATACAACACAGAGCGCGTTCACACCCTTACCACGTGAGTTTACCATTTCTGAACTATAGACATATTGAGCCAGGCCTCCAATTATTTGCTGAATTGCTGAACACATGTTATGCTTTTTTTTTTGGCTTTTTTTGTGGTAAATTAAGATCTTTCAACTCATTCTCCAACAACGACAAACAAAAACTAAAAGGAAAAAAAAAAAAAACAATCTGTCATTTAAGTCCACATTGCTATGTAAATGTTTATAAATTCAGATACAGAGAACAGGATGTTGATGATCTCGGGATACTATGCCCATTTTGTAAGCAAGCACCTGAAGATGAAGTACATTTGTGTCATGCTTTCCAGTGTTAGAGGATGTTAGGCAGAATTACATCCCTGTAAAATATAGTAGGCATCCTAATCTAGTTAGACTGTTTACTCATGGCGTTTTGTCAGCCTGAGGTTGTGCGTAGTCTCAGTTTATATTTGTGTAAAGCTTTCAGAATAAGAGATATTTTGTTTATCGTATGTCATATTTTTGTAACTGACTTTTTTTATATACAATATTTTGTTGTTGTTGCCGTTGCTTTTATCCCCCACCAAAATACTAAGCAGTTCAGCAACCCCCTTCATGTATGGGCCAATGACCTTTTTAACAATTTTTATGGGCCAGTGACCTATTTGTGAATAAATCATTTGAGTTTGAGTCTCTCTCTCTCTCTCTCTCTCTCTCTCTCTCTCTCTCTCTCTCTCTCTCTCTCTCTCTCTCTCTCTCTCTGTGTCTCTGTGTCTCTGTCAAAAGTCTTTTCATTGCTGAGATATTAGAGAGCTTTACACAAATAATCTTGAAGATATTTCACAGTTACTCATCTGTGCCATTTATACAGCCTATAGGCAATTGAAAGGTAGCAAAAAGCATCACTAGCTCAGGATTGCTGGATTGTTGTCTGGTGTGAAGTAACTAGGGGGGCGGGATAGCTAAGTGGTCAGAGCGCTCGCTTCCCCCCCCCCGTCTAGTTGAGCAGCATTGAGCGTGGTTACCAGGTGGATGGGTAACCGTTTGCATGCTTTGGCTTCAGTACAGTCCCCCCAGGTCACCCAGCTGTAAATGGGTATCTGCCCTCTTTAGGGTCAGGGAAGGTAAAGCAGCGAGGGAGAGGAGATGGGTGCCGCCCTCAATATGCTGGCCCTTAGAGAAGCTAAGGTCTCTGATGCCTCGCTCCCCTACAACCGCCTAGGTTATGGGACACCTTTACCTTTACCTTACCTTACGAAGTAACTGTTACTGCAGTACAAAATCTGGGGCTGTTAGGATAAGATGACCGCTGACCAAATCATGCTGTTTCAGGTTCATGATGTCCAGCAGTCCTGAAGGCCTGCGTGAAATGTCTGGCTGGGAAGGCAAAGGAGTGGAATCTCGACAGAAACTGGTTGAAAAACTGCAGAGTGAGTGATCTGAATGTTTTATGAGAAAAAAGACTTGCTGGTTTTTGCAGTAGTGATGGTATATGATATGAAAAGATTTATTAGGTGGTTGGGTTGTGGGTGTAAGAAATTTATGACAAGAGTTTTATCTGTGATAAATTCAGTGCAGTGATTGCTTACAACTGGAATGTTTTGAAAGCCAAGATCATAATTGTCAGTTGATCAAAGGATTACTTCACACCCTAGACTAAAATTTCTTTGGTAATTAGCTTGTCCGTGAACATGCAGTAAAGGGGTTATTGAATGTTGATGATAATGGATGTTTCTCTGTTCTGGGGTTTTTGGTGAGTTGTGTGGGTTTTTTTTCATATTTTAGTGGATATAGATTACTGTGTATATTTCTTTTATGGTTAAGAATATTGTTGGATATGCAGGTTCTGATATTGCCATTAATATTGATCACTATGCGTGTTTGTGATGTTTTGAGGTGTATTAGTGATGGATATTGATGATCGTGCCTGTTTGTGATGTTTAAAGGTGTGGTATTAGTGAAAAATATTGATGATCGTGCCTGTTCGTGATGTTTGAAGGTGTGGTATTATATATTGATGATCGTCGCCTGTTTCTGATGTTTGAAGGTGTGGTATTAGTGATAAATATTGATGATCGTGCCTGTTTCTGATGTTTGAAGGTGTAGTATTATATATTGATGATTGTGCCTGTTTGTGATGTTTGAAGGTGTAGTATTATATATTGATGATTGTGCCTGTTTGTGATGTTTTGAGTTGTGGTATTGTGGTGAATATCGATGATTGTGCCTGTTTGTGATGTTTTGAGGTGTGGTATTATTATTATTATTTCGATCGGTGGTCTAGGTGGTAATGCGCCTTGCCTAGAAAGCAAAAAGTCCGGGTCGGAGTGTGCGGTGGTTCGCACCCCGTTTGGGCCCAAAACTTTTCCCCCATCCGTAAGACCCCAAGTGGTGGTCTGGGCGCTAGTCTTTCGGACGAGACGATAAACCGAGGTCCCGTGTGTTACATATCACTATTTAGCGCACATAAAAGAACCCATGGCAACAAGGGGTTTGACCCTGGCAAAATTCTGTAGGAAAAAGCCACTCTGATAGG
>CM060324.1:14533386-14575886 GCA_030674155.1 Stramonita haemastoma
ATCTCAAAAAGTTGGGGGGGGGGGGGGGGGGGTTGCCTCTCTTTCTGTAATGTAATATTTTTCCAAACTGGTTTGTCATTGATACTTATGCAGTGAAGTTTGCTGTGTGTTCCAGGAAACTCATGAAATTCGGATATCCAAGTCCTTTGAGAATCACTCCTATGGTGTGGCCTTCATAGCCTGGAGCCCCGACAGCACTCATGTTATAGCCTGCGGTCCTGATGACTGTGCTGAACTCTGGATATGGAATGTCAACGTAAGTTGGTTCTTCTCTCTGCACACTGCTTAACTAATATGTGCACATTTGTTCTAATGCTCAGAAAACGAAGTTTGGGAAGAAGTGTCAACTCAGTAGAAAAAGATCTTCTCTTCTGGGGTTTTTTTTTCCTTCTAATTTGTAAGTCATTGTCAGTATTTTGGTGTATAACTTTAGCAGATCGTTAATTGTTGTCCTTTTATGGGAAGCATGTGTGTTTTGTGTGTATTATATATGAACACATGAATATCATACTTTGTTATTTAGTGCTTTACCGCTTGCATTGAACACAGCTGTGCTTTTGTTTTGCCAAGTTTCAAATGAATATGTCAACACAGATTTGGTATTGGTCAGCTTGTAAGCTGTTTTACATAGCATATTTCCATCCTGTATAAAGCCCTTGTTCTTGGACAAGTAAATTTAACTAGTTATTCATGTTGGTTGAAAATGTGTTCAGTTAAAAAGAAAAAAAGATTAGGAAATAGAATTAGTAAAACAAGTTTATATGTTTACAATTTTGTTTATAATGTATGCTAAAACAACAAAACAGCCCTAAGCTCACTTAATCATATATTAAAAACAAGAGGTTACTCTGAATGTAAGCACATAGAATTGTTTGGTCTTTCCCACTGAAAATGGAAGCTTCAGTTTAGTGAAGTCTTTTTGCCCTGAGGAAGTGTGAAGCCAGAGGTACTGTACTATGTGTACAGACGGGGGAGCTGCGACAGAAGGTGACCCAGTCTCCGGAGGACAGCCTGACCAGTGCAGCCTGGCAGCCTGACAACCGCAGGTTCATCACTGGCGGCACTCGCGGCCAGTTCTACATGTGTGTGAGTGTCACCTCCTCCACTTCTTTAATTAGAGTAATGGCTGGGAAGGAATCGGTTCATGTTTGTGTTCAAATGTGCATATGCTTGTTATCTTCTTTTTTTTTCGGAAATGTGCATATGCTTGTTATCTTCTCTTTTTTTTGGAAATGTGCATATGCTTGTTATCATTTTTTATCTGAAATGTGCATATGCTTATTTTTTTTTCTGAAATGTGCATATGCTTGTTATCATTTTTTATCTGAAATGTGCATATGCTTATCATTTTTTTTCCTGCCAAGAAGTCCTTCGTGATCAGCTCAGCAGTATGATTAGGATTAACAATTATTTACCACTGTAATGAACAACTGCTATATTTCTTAACAAATGAAATGCTCAACTGTTAGAGCAGACTGTCATAGAAATTCTTCATTTTCTAATAATTGTCCAGGATATTCATTTACTGATTCTGTTTTTCACTTTACCTTTTCTTTTGTCCATCTTCAGTGCACAGGGATAGCAACTCAGCAATAAAGTTCATAAGAAAACACCCTAACAACTGTGCAACAAAGGCAACTGAACTGCAGAAGTGTAACTCAAGTGTTATTATCTAATATCACCCTCTATCAAAGCAGCAGTGAAGATGTTGAAATAGAATCTTTGCTAGTAAGTTGGTTTTCGTGAAAGCAACAGAAGCAAAGCAAAGTCACGTTTTAATAGCCAGACTTGCATTGCAGGATATTGACAGAACAAAGCAAAGCCACGTTTTAATAGCCAGACTTGCATTGCAGGATATTGACAGAACAAAGCAAAGCCACGTTTTAATAGCCAGACTTGCATTGCAGGATATTGACAGAAGCAAAGCAAAGCCACGTTTTAATAGCCAGACTTGCAATGCAGGATATTGATGGAACAAAGCAAAGCCATGTTTTAACAGCCAGACTTGCATTGCAGGATATCGACGGAACAATGCAAGAGAGCTGGGAGGGGGTCCGTGTGCAGTGCCTTGTGTGTGCGCCCGACAGTAAACTGGTGTTGGCTGCCGACACGCATCATCGCATCAGGGGATACAACTTTGACAGCATGACAGATGTTCCCATGTGAGTGGTCATAGGTTGGATTGACTTTGAGTAGGTTACATGGACTTTTCAGTAAGGTTGTCTCAGGATTGGAATTTAAAAAGTGAATGCCTATGCTTGTTTTCAGTCAAAGGATTGAAGTAAACCAAAAAAACCCCCAACTTTGAATTGTGCTCTTCATTATCATTTAATTGCAAAACTTCATATGTGAGTGTGAGTGTGTGTGTGTATTTGAGAGTCGGGGGGGGAGGTCAAGGGTGTGTATGCACGTTTAAGTACTAACTGTGTTTACACATGCTCATAAATGGATGAAAACCAAAGATTTTAGCAAGGAACTATACCATTACAGACTGCTATACCATTGCAGACTCGGACTGTTTTGTATCCAAGTTATGTAAAGCATTAAACTTTTTTAATTGTGCTGGTAAGCATGTATGAATTAACTGTTGAACTCCAAGATTATGTTTCTTGCGGTTATATATTTCCACAGATAGTAATATGTTAAATGTGCATATGTTGCAGATTACAAGAGGAGCATCCAATTATGTCTTTTACAGTAAACGACAGTGGGAGGTTAGCTTTGTTGAATGTAGCCACTCAGGTGAGACTTAAAAATAATTTTTCCTGTTTCACACACTCTTTCACCCCTACCGTCTGTATTTCATCAGATTACTAGATACGAAGTCACTAGGGTTTCAGTCTATGATGTAGAAAAGACAATATAGCATTTGTTTGAGACTGTGCAATTTGAAGAATTTTCATCTTCATAATCGATTAGATAGACTTTTTAATAAGAACTACCTTTCTTATTCTGTCTTTGGTGACAAGCTTATGCTTGCACAAGTGGGATAGTGTTTAGCGTGTGTTGAAGGAAATGCTGGTTTGGGAAACTATTCAAAGGATGCTATAAATATTCACAAAAGTATCTCCTAAACTTTCATCTTAAACTCCTTGTTTTCTCTTTTTTATTATTTTTTGTTGTTGATTTTTCTTAATATTGAAGCTGTTACTTTTTTGTTGTCACATCAAGTTTTCTTTTTTCACTGAAAAAAAAGATAAGTAACATTTTTTTATGATTGGTAGAGTTAGCATATGGTTGATGTCACTGGCTGAATTAGATTTAGCTGAGACATGTGTACGAAATATTGATGTAGCTCATTAAAGCAGATTGAAGTAAGGCTGTGTAGAAAAGTAAGGCTGTGTAGGAAATGTAGATGTACCTCACTGACACACACTTACCTAAGACAGGCTGTGTAGGAAATGTAGATGTACCTCACTGACACACACTTACCTAAGACAGGCTGTGTAGGAAATGTGGATGTACCTCACTGACATAGGTAAGACAGGCTGTGTAGGAAATGTGGATGTACCTCACTGACACACACTTACCTAAAACAGGCTGTGTAGGAAATGTAGATGTACCTCACTGACACACACTTACCTAAGACAGGCTGTGTAGGAAATGTGGATGTACCTCACTGACATAGGTAAGACAGGCTGTGTAGGAAATGTGGATGTACCTCACTGACACACTCTTACCTAAGACAGGCTGTGTAGGAAATGTGGATGTACCTCACTGACATAAGTAAGACAGGCTGTGTAGGAAATGTGGATGTACCTCACTGACATAAGTAAGACAGGCTGTGTAGGAAATGTGGATGTACCTCACTGACATAAGTAAGACAGGCTGTGTAGGAAATGTGGATGTACCTCACTGACATAAGTAAGACAGGCTGTGTAGGAAATGTGGATGTACCTCACTGACATAAGTAAGACAGGCTGTGTAGGAAATGTGGATGTACCTCACTGACATAAGTAAGACAGGCTGTGTAGGAAATGTGGATGTACCTCACTGACATAAGTAAGACAGGCTGTGTAGGAAATGTGGATGTACCTCACTGACATAAGTAAGACAGGCTGTGTAGGAAATGTGGATGTACCTCACTGACGTAAACTTACCTAAAGATGTACCTCACTGACGTAAACTTACCTAAAGATGTACCTCACTGACGTAAACTTACCTAAAGATGTACCTCACTGACGTAAACTTACCTAAAGATGTACCTCACTGACATAAACTTACCTAAAGATGTACCTCACTGACGTAAGCTTACCTAAGGATGTACCTCACTGACGTAAACTTACCTAAGTCAGGCTGTGTAGGGAGTTCACCTGTGGGACCTGAAGGACCGTGTGTTGGTGCGCAAGTTTCAAGGGGTGACACAGGGCTACTACACCATCTTCTCCTGCTTCGGGGGACTCAACCAGGACTTTGTGGCCAGTGGCAGCGAAGGTCAGTCACCCAGTCCAGTTTTAATAATAATAATACATGGAATTTATATAGTGCTTTATCTTGTAAAAACAAATCAAAGCGCTTGCACTCGACCCTCACAACAAACAAGCAACCAATGGCAATAAATAATTCTAGCAAATTCGAAAGCACACTCACACGCGCGCACACACACACACACACACACACACACACACACACACACACACACACACACACACACACACACACACACACACACACACACACACACTTATAGAGGTTATACATTTTGACAGGGTGAAGGGAATTTCATGTTTTCTGTGCTAACAAAAAGTATTTGGAAAATTTATCATGAAGGAAAGAAGAATATTTGAGTGTTATGTTTTGAATCTGAAAATGTACATGCAAACACAGTTTTATTTTACGAGGGTAATAAAGTTACAAGACTTTTTTTTCATCCAGCCCTCAAATGTTAATGTTCTGACTCTGGGTTGCTAAACACACAGTGGTACATTGGTCTTAGTCTGATATATATTTCTGATTTTTCTTTTTTTTTTTAATGGTTGATATGTATTCTTAAGGTAAAAGGTGTGTTTTTTCTTCTAACAGACCACAAAGTGTACATCTGGAACTGCAAACGCGACCAGCCGGTGGTGACCCTGGAAGGTCATTCGCACACGGTGAACTGCGTGCACTGGAACCCCAAGCTGCCCAGCATGCTGGTGTCCGCCTCAGACGATGGCACTGTCCGCATCTGGGGGCCCCTCTCCAAAGTCAGACAAGGTAAAGGGGGTGGTCTGCTGTCTGTTACTTGTAATGCATATTTAAAAAAAAAAACATTTTTATTTTTATTTTTTTTTCTTTTATATTTTATTCTTTCATATCGAGGATAATGGGATAAGCACTCATGTGCTTTTTTTTCCATCCAGTCCCCGTGTGCATGTAGTTGTGTAAATATTGTCATCTGTTCCCACCGGCACACAATGGCCTACTCTTATGAAAAGCAGAACAGGATTTAACGTGTGCACAAGATGTTCTGCGTGCGTTCGCACACGGGGCCTTGGTTTACAGTCTCATCCGAAAGACATAAGCAGTGCATATCACAGCTGTCAGTTTCCCCCACTTTCAGCTCTTCTCAGCTGCTAATTAATCCATCCCATCCCAGCCTAAGTGGGGCTAGCTCGTGTTGTTTATAGCAGAAACTGACCGCACTTGCACTAGGCAAAAGGAAAGGGCATGCTAAATTTAGCACTCTTGACTGAGTGGTGTTGGATTTGTGCCCATTGGCATACACATGGTGACTGGAGATTTCAATGAAAATTCAAAAGAAAATATCGGTTCTCTTCAAGGAGGAGGTTGTGTTTGGGGGTGTACTGCTCAGGGACAAGGGTTCTGTCATAGGGCTTGCCTTCATTGACTTCAAAGCAAGCATTCAGCAGTGTGGCATGATGCACTGAAGGAAACTATGAAATACAAAACGGATTCACACCTTCTTACAACTTTATTCCCAGACTAGCAGAGCAGTTCTTGTAGAAGATGGAGGGTGGGTCAAACTATGATTGGGGTGTTCCATGCTTTCCTTCTCTATATTAGCACTAGCCAGTTTAAGACTGTCATCAGGATTTGAATATTTATTTTAATTTTCAATTTTTTTTACTTGATAGTAGATTATCATTGCTACTCGCTTTAAATCATGATTTTTGTTTTTCTTCCCCCAGGTGATGAGGAGTCAGGTCGAAGTACACCTGTATGACAGTGGTCACCCTCCTAACCATCCTCCCTCCCTCCCTCCCTCCATCATCACCAATTGTGTCATCTCCCCCTCCTTGTGGACACATCACCCGTCTGCTTACTGACTGACTGACTGACTGACTGAACAAGCTGAAACTGACAGCCCCTGGCCGAAACATCCACAGTCGTCATCCACTCACATCGGCCAGAGCATCACAGCAGTCATCAAACATTCGGACCACTGGACACTCCATTGGTTAGGATCAAGAAGTTGGGCATCATTTTTCTCTTCTTTTTTTTTTCACTTTCTGTATAGCTGAGACAAAGTGAGGTTGGTTGTTTACAAGTGTGTGAGAGAGAGAGAGAGAGTGGAGAATGTGCTGTTGACTGAATGAGTGCATTGGTTAATGAGGGTGAATGAGGTTCGTTTGGTTCTAAAGTTGTGTTCTGCTTTTCCTTTGTGTGTGTGTTTTTTTGAGTTTTAGATTATCATGCAAGCAGCAAGGGGAGGTTACAACATACCTGCTTTTGTGGCAGTTTTTAGTTGGGGGTTTTTGGGGGGGGGGGGTTTGTTTGTTTTACTCAATCATTATTTTTTTCTTCATTTTTATTTGTCATTATCATTCACTTCAGTTGGCGATTGGATGTTTGTTTTTGAAATTACTGACTTTGTGGCATCATATGAGAAAATGATTTAGAGATCTTGGAAATTGGAATTTGATTAATAATTGTACAGCGAAATGTGTGTTAAAAGTATGTGTAATGATTGGAATTGTCTTTTTAGTTCTGGATTCATGAGGACTTGCCTATAATCTCAAAAGTTAGTTCAGCTGGTCTTCAAATATTTTTTGTTGATAAATCATCATCCATTTGTGGGTTTGTTTTGTTGGCTTCTATCACAAGATGGGAAAAGATTGCAGTTTGTACAGAATAAACTTGATTTTAATGTGATTATGAATAAGGATATAGATAACATTTACGTACACACCAGTGTATCCCGCAGACAAATTTGGAAGAAGTCTTGTCTGTGATCATAGCACCAAGGATGTACGATGCTGAAACATTAGATGCGCTGAGAGGAAAAGTGTGATATTCCATGGCAAGAGTGTGCTGGGTGAAATGTTCTCTACTATTTGTCATCTTTATCAGCCTGAGATCTATTCCTTCCCAGTCTGCTCTGACAAAGCGCTACACTTCTTCTGTAAGAGATCTGCTTGCTGTGGGATTCTATTTCCCTATAGCAGCAGATAGAGGCTGTATCTTCGCAGATACTTAAAAAGTGTTTCCCTCACACATAGGAAAGATTGCTTCTTTTCCACGATGGACAGATCTGTCTTAAAAATTACACACTGAGGGTTTATTTATACATGTGCATGTGTCTTCAATTTTTTGCAACCATCATATGACAACAAATGAATACTTGAATCATACAGTGCCTCAAAATCTCCACTCAGCATAGGTACCATTTCACCATTGAATAAAGGGAAGTTGTTAGGAGAGTGGTGGGGCGGTCTGTAGCACAGGTTTTCAGTTTGGAAAAGGATTTGGTGGGAGAGGACCATATCTGAAATTTAAGAGAATTTCGTGTTTTCTGTTGACTACAGTAAATCTGTGTTGCAAATTTGAAAAGGAATGGAAAGCATCCAGGAGGTCAGGAAGATAAATAAGTATGATTTGTAGAAAATATAAAAAGGCTTCTTATGCGAGAAAATAAATCTCCATTTACCAATGTTACAGCTAGAACCATGAAGTTACTGCAGACTGTTACATCTAGATGGAAACCAGACAGTTACAAGAAGTGCCTGTTACAACCATGAAAATGACCAGAATGCAGTTTCAGTGAAATGACTGTTTTTGTTGTAGTAGAGTCCATTTATTGCCCTGGCATTGATCAGGACTGAAATTGGCTTGTGTCTGGCCATAGTTAGGACCTAACATGTTTTTAACCAAATACAACTGAGCACCCCCCGCCCCTCCCCCCTAGCAAAGAAGGGGAGAAAGGTCACCAAATAGCTGAACAGGTAAATGGTATGGTGTGTTCATAGGCATCTGCAGTGCTTCCTTGACATTTTAGCTGTATTTGGTGACTGTGGAAGCCATTGTCTTTTTTTTTTTTTTTTAGTGTTAGACTGCATTGCAGCAAGATTACCTCCCCCAAAAAAGGCCAGGCATAAGTGTTCAGACTGTTGTTAATATGGATTACCATGTTCATTTGTTATCTCTAATTTCCAATTTTTTTCAGGAAGAGGGGGGGGGGGGGAGGGGGGTCCCATTTTTCTTGGATTGATGTGTGTGTGAGTTTTCATTTTGCTTCTTCGGCACACCCACTCTTGCTTTTTTCACGTCCAATTTATGGGGCAGTGGGAAGAGGAGTGGGACATTTATGTCAGTGAGCCTAGTGATTATTCTAAGACTGTTCCACATCTTATGTAACTACATTCTGCTTCTTTCTGAATGTTGCAGCAAGCCTTCCAATCCTTTATTTATTTCTTGGTTTCCATCAAGGAAAAAGTTCCCTTCACTGTGTATCGGTCTGTGGTCATTGCTCCTGTCTAAATGTTGCATCAAGCCTTCCAGCCCTTTCAATATAGTTGGATTTCAGTTTGAGAAAAAGTTTTCATAGTTGATAAGGAATGTAATGACCAGTTTCACATTTTTGCTTCTTTCGAGCATGTTTCTTTCCTATTAGCTGATGTGGCATAGGGTGTATGGAATATCCTACATATGGTGATGTCTCCATGTGGAAATACAAAATGCAGTTCCCATACTTTGTACATTATTTCACGTGGTGAAATAGAGATTTTATCTTTCCTAATCCTTGCACTCTCTCCCCCACACTTTGTATATTATTAAAACTGATAGGTAGGGTTCTGTTCTCTCCCAATCTTCTCTCTTTGTTTGTTTGTTTATTCTTTTACATCAAGGATAATGGAATAAGCACTCGTGTGCTTTTTTACATCCAATTCCCATCTGTATGCAGTTTTGTAAATGTTGTCATCTGTTGCCACCGGCACACAATGGCCAACTCTTGCGAAAAGCGGAACAGGATTTAACATGTGTGCAAGATGTTCTTACGTTCTTACATGGGGCCTTGGCTTATAGTCTTATCTGAAGAACTTTTGGGGAGAATGAAGTCAGCACTGATGTTAACTCCAGGGAAAAAATCCCCTCGAAAGGGAATCGAACCCAGGTCGTCAGATTGCGAGCGCAGTGTTCTGACCACTAGGCTATCCTGTCCTCCTGAATTTCCCCCCCACTGTGTAATTTAACTGACAGGTAGAGAGATCTGTTCTCTCGTAATCTTTACTCTCTGACACTGGCTACAGAGGTGAATTCATAAATGTTACATTTTGTTACGTTAAAAAAAGGTGTTTTTTTAAAGAGAACAAGACATAATATAGTTTATCACAAAATTGATTCAATTATCCTGTATAAAAAGAGTGTTTATTGTATAAAAAGAATATTAATTCTGTTGTGCTCTAACATTAAATTTCTCTTTCGCTCCCAAGGGTATGTAATTAATTACAGGGGGCTTATGGAAGAATATTTTTTCCAGGAAGGTTTTTTTTTCTGTGGTGGTTATTCCGTTTCTATTTTGTTTTTGCTATCTCATTCTTGGTTTGTTTTCTCCTTACCCAAGTAATTCCCCTTTTGTTTTTTTGGACCAAGCCCGAACCTTTCTTTCTTTATGCATTCTTTCTTTCTTTTTTCTTTTTTTCTGTCCATTTTGTTCTGTCTGTGATGTGTTGCTTGTGCTCTTTTTCTTTGGCAACTAGCTGGTGATGAGAGAAACCTTTGGGTGCATGCTAGAAAGGAAAGTAGCTGTCATAATGACTACTTTTCTGACTATGGAGACTCACAGATAGACAGAAGCAGTATTGCTGCCTTGGGGCACCGAAGGGGTTAAAGAATGTTGAATCAATAAATATAAAAAAAATGTCAAAGGCATATTAAGATTGTTATATTAAAAAAAGTTGACATTTCTGTAGGTAGTTGTAAATAAGATTTTTAACAACCTCAAATAGGCATATGCTTATTATGGTAACAGACTATAAAAAAAAAACCCACTCTCAGAGCTATTTAATGTAAATGTACATACACTCATATGCTTGCTTCCACCCAAGTTTTCAATGCCTGAAGTGAAAATGATCAATATACAGGATACAGTTTGAGTTTTACACTGCTGTGGGAGTGATTTCTTTCTAAGAAAATGTTTTTATTATACTTGTTCTTCAAGACACATTTATTCTCTGCTAAGCCCCTGAGTGAACAGTTTAGCATAAGAACTTGTGCATTTGCATGAGGGGTGCTGAAGAAAAGCTTAGTATGCAGAGATGTACAGTGTTGGCTTTCCTTATATCAACTTGTGTCCTTTCAGAAAAAGACAGACAAATTTTAGTAGCAGTGTAGTCAACTTCAGGCATAAAGAATGTTTATTTTTCTTCCAGAAAAAGGGAAGAAAATGTAAGTTTCTTAAACTTAAAGGATGTAGCTAACTTTGTACATAGAACTTATAAGGCATCAAGTGATATGTAATATACAAATTGATTTTTGTACATAATTATAGGGTATGGTCATATATATAGACTTGTCTCTAAAAGTTCTTTAAGGTATAAACCATTTTCACATGTCTTAATCTTTGTATTTATAACTGGCATGAATTAAAAGGAAAGTTCTGTTTGCTGTACCAAAACTTGGCAAGAGGATTGAAAACATCTGTTTTGATGGAATAGAGTGTGTACGTGGGTAAAAATGTACACCCACACTGATCTTTCCATGGCCCAAATCATTGTTTCGGGAAAGATCAATGGTTACCAGTTTACCCAGTGACTGTCCAAGCTTTTGAAAGGTGAGGTGGCCTGGTAATATGCTTCTTGTGTAGCCCTGACCATGGTGTTCTACAATGGAAATTGAAATGCATGAAACAGGCATGAAAGTTCGGCAAAACAAGTGTGACATTTTTCTGATACAACCCAGGAGAATCACATATATCTTTTTTCGGTTTTTTTTTTTTTTTTTTTTTTTTTTTTTTTTTTTAATGAGATGAATAATCACTAAAGATCATGGTGATTTTCAGAAAATGGTGTATCACTTGTTCAGTATGGCTGCACAGTTGTAATGATCAGTCTAGCATCAAGTCTGAGCAAATTTGGTACTGCCTTTTTGCTGAACTGGGACTTCCGACATGTCAAATCTCAAACTCTAAAATGTGAAAATGGGAGTGAAAAATAAACTAGTACTTGAGACAAGAATCAGCAGCAAAAAAAAACCCCTGTGTAGTGGTTCCAAGGTTGTTGTATTCAGTTGATTTGTACATTTGTTTTGATTTCCATTTCTCAATTAAAAAAAAAGAATATATTTATCATCTATTATTTTTATTTTATATTTTATCTATTTGTTTTGGTTCCTCGGCTGGAAATCCTGGTTCCACCAATGGTGAGAGTTTTGCTGCATTCTGACTTCAGAGAATCTGCTATAATTTTACTGTTTTTTGTTGTTGTTTTTTTTTAAGGTATCTATCAGATTAAAACTACATATTTTTTTTAATAGCATATAAAGCACATAATAGAACAACATTTAGAGGATGTAAGGCAATCATTTCTTCCTGCTTAGAATTTGGTCAGACACGGGATGTTATGAACAGCTGGAAAGGCAGAGGATGAGCAGAGAGGTGGGTGGGGTGGGGGTTGCAGAGCCAGTCACCTTGTAACTATCTGCCTCTATTTCACAATGAAGCAGTGCAGAAGGGTTTACAGAAACTACAGCACTAGTGCAATAAGTAATTCTGAAAGGTGTAGTTACAAAGCTAACAGGGAGATCAGTGACAGAAGCGAGTCACTGTTCCAAATTAAGTACATTATGACCAAACAAGTAAAAACACAACACCCAAGTGTTTGGCAGCGCAAATTTTCGTTTGATTTAACCCTCTTGCATTCGGTGTCTCTGAACACAAACTGCCCCTAGATTTTGCATTCCATCACGAAATCAGGTCAGGCACACATGCTGGCTCGCCTTTTCCTCCTAAGTACATACCAGCAGCTATGATTACTTCCAGACACTCTACAGGGTTTCTCCTTCTGGCCTGATAGAGCTTTGACATGTGGTACCATTTAGTGATGGTCACAGTGTGATGGAAATCTACTGTGTAAATCCCGGCAAATCCCGGATTGGGACTTAGGGGGGTGGGGGGTAATTATTGAATCCTGGCAAATCCTGGATCAGGACTAAGAGGGTTAAAACCTTCTTCAGGCTGAAAGATTGGCCAACTAGAGCATTAGTGCAGTAAATGTGGTAGGTGTAGGGAAGCCAGCAGAGTGAGATCAGTGATAGAAGCAAGTTGGCGTTAATTTGCAAAGAGCATCACTGAACTGTTTTCGTCACTTCATCAGCATTTTTTTCTTCTTTTTTATCTGATAGGGCAGTTTTTAAGAGTAAGAAAAGACTTTTAAAAAGTTTGTGTCCGAATGTTTTCAGGGAATGCTTGTTTGTGATGGGAATGTATTATGAATGAGTGCAGCTAAATCTCTTTTTGTGTGTGTGTGTGAAAGTCAGTTTTTATAGGTAATTATTTTGAGAAGTGTGGTATTTTTAGAAGAAAGATGCTTTTCTTCAAAATGTTTCTTATGCAAAATTTGCGCTTTTTTTGCCTTGACCCTTCAGCTTGGTTGTTTTTGCTCTCTTTTAAATGCTCCCCCTCCTTCACCCACCTCAGTTTCTGTTTCCTTTTTGGTTTGTCAAGCGTGAACTTATCCTGGACCTCTTGATCTTTTAAATGAACTGACCACCCACTAGTGCCATCAACTGGAAGATTTAGTTGCTGTGTTTGTGTAAATGGATGTCGGTTGACATGTTTGTGAAATTGAAATTGAGCTGTTGAAGGTTTTGTTGTTGTTGTTGGTTTTTTTTTTATCATTTGAAATAAGAGATGTTATCAGTATCAACATTGTTTAGATGTTCTCTGGTACAGATTGAGGGGTAGACATATTGTACTTATAATCACCTGATCTATGTTCATTTGCATTTTCTGCAAAGAAATTACAAACTAGATGTGAAGAAAAAGAAGATGGCTGTTCACGGCTGTGTTCTTGTGCCGACATTTAAACTTTCCTATTTCCTCTGTGGAATAGTCAAGATGCATATTGAAGGATATGCGAAGAGTGAAGTAACAACTTGAATGATGTGACCTCAACAAGAGTTGAAATTTTGAAAAAAATAAAACACATTTTATATGAATGCTTGAATTTGTGAAATCTGCCTAGAAATTGTTTCTAAATTTATACCATTATCAAGCTGAAAAGAGGCTATATATATTGTCCAAAGCAGCTTGTTGCAGAAATTTACGAGAATTGTACAGTTGTACAGATTTTGTGTTGATTTAATTAACTTGGTGCTGGACAGAGGCCTGATTTTCCCTGGCTTGTGAGTTTGCTCAATCTCTTAAGAAAGAGCAAAGGTGAAGCTTTTCTTCTTTAATGTGGGATATCTGCCTTTTGGAAAATTATCACCAAACAAGTGTTATTTTTACACTAAAGCAACACAAAAACTTCCTAAGACAGACATTGTGCAGAGGAGAAAAAAAAACCCAGAAAAACAAAGGCTCTGATGTAAATGAACTAGCTGTTTGAAATACTATTTTCCTTCTGAATACAGGTACAAGAAAAAATGTTCATCACTCTAATTAATCTGAATCTTCAGAATTCAATTGCAAACAACTGTTCCTCAGTTAGCGTGTGTGTGCGAGTGCTCAAGATTGGTTGTGTGTAACCTGTCCCCTCCTGTTGGTAAGGTTCAGTGATGATTCTAGGATTTTCAAGCCCAGCATCTATCTCGTTCACTGCCTCTAATGTTAGAGACCCCCCCCTTATGGAACCTGTCATAGACCCCCCAGCTAATGATGCCCATCAAGTTGTATGACTGAACAGGTCTGTGAATACTGTTTGATATGTAAACAAAGGAATCATCTATGAACTCAACTAAGGAGGCCTCCACATGTGGTGAAAAAGAGTGCTGGATTGCGTTGCAGAGCTGCCAGAGACCTTTGCACTTTTTTTTTTTTTTTATAGTTGTGCAGCATCATGAGGATGATGTGGTATGTGTGTTACCTAAAGCCTGTTCGGTCCTACCTATGTAAGGTGTGGTAACAGATGCCCACTTTTTTCTTTCCCCCTTGCTGTGTGTAAAGAAGAAACTGTACAGTGTGTACTGTGATTACAACTGTTGAGCTGTGACGATGAGATTTCATCCTGCCATGTAAATGGGACTGATGACCGACATTTGTTGGGGTTGGCTTTTTTTTGTGTTTGTTTGTTTATGAAAGAGACCGTAACCAGCACATAGTGAGTAGAGGAAGAAGGATCTTTGTGCACATTTCTGAGTGGTACGCTTGTGTTGGTTAGAGAAGTTTCAGTTGTGTTGGGATTTGATGCTGGCTGTTGCAGCTTCTGATGGACAGGCATCAATCACGAACTGTAGTGAGGTCATGTGTTTTTGCCAAGAATGCTGAAATGGATGAAGGATTTTGTAGACTTTGCTAAATGAGGATTTGTGGACAGCCCTCCCCCCCCTCCCAATATTGTTATCCCCATATTCCCCTCACATCACTCACCCTCAGGCATCTCCCCCCCCCCCCTCTCCTTTCCTCTCTGCCCCCATCTCTGAACAGAGGGAAGGGAATGCTTGTCATAGTCTCCTGATTGAATACCTCAGGGCTGTTGTTGGGTTACTACCTGTTGAGTTTCCTGTTCTTCTTACACTTTGGCTTCAACTTTGTGTGTGTGTGTATATATGTGTGCACCTCCCTTCAGTCCACATTAACAAGTAGTGGGTCTACCGGTTTCTTTGAGGTAAGTGTCTGCAAGTTGGTTACATCTCTGTGAAATCATTTGAAAAGAAGGAAGCCATCTGAAAGTGTAATGCTCAAGTATATGAGCATGTGGAGGGATATTTGGTCAAAGCTAGTGAAAATTTACTGTGACATACTGATACATTTTGTCAGAAATGTAAAGATGAGGAAACAACATTTTATCAGAAATGTAAAGATGAGGAAACAGCAATATGTTTTCTGTCACTGAAGTAACATGACTGATGTACTTTACACACAATCTCTGTTCTAAGGAGATGACTGTATACATCGACTGACATGATTTTTTACAATTAGTCACTTAGTTACCAATTTTTCAGCTCTTTGAACATCACCTCACCTTAGCTTTCTCTGTCGGCGTGAATTTGTCAATTCACAAAACAAAATAAAAAGCATAAGGAATCTCTTGTCGACATGGCCATTAAACCAGTCAAAGTTGGTTTGCTATCATCTCATTGCTGTTTTCAGGTTGCCCCTCTAGTTCATCCGTAAATCAGTTATAAACGCGTTTCTGATTTTTGGTTTGCCCAGTTTTAAGGAAATCTTTTGAAGGCGGTTCTCTTCCCTTCGCTGGTGTGGACTATGCAATATCAACAGTATGACTGGAGTAAAAGTTGGCATGTTTCCAGAACCCAGAAACATTACTACGATGTGGGAAGGTGGGGGAGGCACAAGTTTGCTCCGAACTGCGATGATATGATTTGCAACAAATATATATATAAACGACATTGCATAAGTGTTCTGCCTGTACTGGTTTTACAAGTGTTTGAAGTGTTTTGATATTCCTTGCTGCATGTTCATAGCTGGTTTGGCTCTGTTGCTGCGTCTCCTCTCTGTACGCTCTTTTTGCTTATCATGCGGACTATACTGTGGTGTGTGAATGGGAACGACGGTTGAATGCGCTATCATGTCAGACTTGGTCATTGGTTGTTGGATCAGACGCAGAAATTGAATTTGTATGATTGATTTATTTTGTTTGTTTGTTTTTGTTTTTCGGTCTTGTGTGAATGATTTTTTTTCTTACCAATTCTGATTTCTCCTGTCTTATAATCAGTATACTTGAATAAGGAAATAAATTCTGTATATCTGATTGTACTTTGTGTGTGTGTGTGTTGTGTGTGTGTGCGTGTCTGTCCACATGTGTGAAAGTAAGCAATATCTTTATCATTACTAAAGTAAAACATGGTGGAATACTTAACCTTTTCGCTGCTATCATATTTTGCTCAGGCACATGCTGGATGAAACATGACGAACAGCGATTGTCATCTGAGCATTGCTAGCAACAGTTTCTATGATGAACGCTGTTTGTCAACATCGCAGTAAAGAGGTTAAGTAAAATAGTTGTCCAAAAATCTCACTACTTATGGTAATACATATGTATTCCTTGCCATCTATTAACTACCGCAGAATTAGTTATGTTGATACTTCTGTCTGAGCACAATAACACTTCTGATGCAAAAGCTTGTCACAATAAACTAGAAAAATAAAGCCCCTTCATTTAAAAAAAAAAAAAAATGTAATAGAAGAAAAAATTCTGCTATTTCGTCTCAGTACAGATCTAAGATGACAGAAAAGACCTCCCATAAAAAGTGAGAGGGATGATGACCACCAATCACTGACTTAACCCCTGCTGTTTACATAGAGGGCTTTTCTTTTTTTTTTTTACTGCAGCTCGGTCTTGGCTTGACAAACAAAACAAAAAAAGAAGAACAAATCTCAGCTTAACATTGCCTCTGAAGTCAAGCCATCAGCTTATTCTGAGTAACTGTTTTCTTTGACTTCAACTCGGTTTTGCTGCTTTCTGTTCATTGTTTTGTTGTATTCGTTTTGTTGACTACAACATGTCTGTGCAAGAACAATTTTTTCAATTACCTGATTTCTTCTCCATTTACTGTGAACAACCTTAAGTATGAATTGGCGTCAGCGTTTTCCGGGAAAAGTGCTGTACCACAAAATAAGTTGGGGCAACTTTGCGCTTCCTCCTCTCTCATTTCTCTCCCCCTGCTTTTTTTGTCTCGCTTCCAAATCACAAATGAAATACAAGGACACACAGCAAATATACATATGTGTGTTTTATTTCTTACACAGCATCATACTCTCAGTTTTTATCTATTTTACAGCATCACATCTGTGAATCATGTTTCAGACCATACAATCAAATACCTGATGATTTTTAAAAATTTGTTAGTAGCATTGCATGGAATCTTTTTTTAAAAATCAGTGTCACAAATATGGACCATCATTCACTCCAAGGACAGGGGCACATTTTCAACAGTTTTTTCTTTCTTCTTTTTTCTAAAAATAATTACGAAATTTATTAAAACTAAAGATAATGGCTAAATAGTTATGGTACTGCTACAGCATGTTTTCAAAGGCAATATGGTCAATGAAAAACAACATACGTTAAAAAAAAAAAAACCACAAAAAACTGAACACAAAAAAGCATTCTTAAAATAAGTGAAAACACTTGCAGCAATAAAATAAATAGAGATATACATTTAATCAAATGTATAACATGTTTTCAACAGAAAGAAGTATACACTCCCGCCCCTGCTTTCTGATTCTCTCTCTTACATGCTATTCTACAGTCAAGATTCAAGTTCTATGCTTTACACACACACACACACACACACATGGGAAAGGATGACAAAATTTACTAAACTGCATAAACATAGGGACCCGAATTAAAAAAATAAAGCACACAAGTGCTTATTCCATTATCCTTGAAAGAAAAGAAACATAAACATATTCTCTTTCATGTCAAGTGTTAAAAATCTGAAAACAGCTGCAGTCATTTTGAATACATTTGCCCAATGTCAAACAAAAGTACAGAATAACAATAACATTTAGAATAGAAACTATAGTGGCATACCATTCCCTTCTGCATACCAAAACATAACATACTTAAAGAAAAAAAAAAAAGCCCTGAAAAAAATCCTTTGTGATTGCAAACTGCATCACTTGTCAGTACCCAAACTAAACCTTGACTGTTTCTTCAGTTTATATTTATTTTTTTATCTTATTTTATATTGCAAAATTAACTGGCTCTACCTAACTGTACGATTGTTTCCTTAAAGAAAAAGAAAGAAAGAATGTAGTCACTACTGTTCTTGTGCTAAAAGTATCTAAAGCAGGCAAAGCATATTCGCTCAATTCATGCAATCAGAAACTAGTCCACTGCTGTTTGAAAACACAGCACTTACACGAGTGCCTAAAATGTATGTAACACAGGAACGGCTGATGCAAAGCATATTCGCTCAATTCATGCAATCAGAAACGAGTCCACTGCTGTTTGAAAACACAGCACTTACACGAGTGCCTAAAATGTATGTAACACAGGAACGCCGATGACCCAAGTTCACACATCCATAATGAGATGATCAAATTTGGTGGTCTAAGTGGAGTCATACAGCTCACAAAAGCACCATTTTGTTGCCATGGCGATAACAACACTCATATATGTACAACCTAATCCATAACACCACAGAAAATACACTTTGCGAACAACCTTGCCACACTTCTGCCTGCCCTCACACACTATCAGTCTTTCACCACTCATATTCAGCAGCAGTGTAAGTCCATTACAATTCAGTAACCATGTACTGAAATCTGATAAACAAATCAAGATTATTGTACAATGCTGTAACACATAGCGTAGTTTTCCACTGGATGAGTAAGGGTGAAAGTATGGGCAAAAGAGGAGGGAGGGGAGGGGAGGGGGTTTAAAGATATGGAGGTGGGGATAACAAAGGTTATATATTCTCGAAGTCTATGTCCACTGTTAAAATATTCACAAATCTGTCCTGTCAGTATTAACACTGGCATATTCTAGGAGTATGTTCACTTAAAAAAAAAAAAAAAAATGTTCACTTTAATTCATTCACAAGTCTTGTCCTATCCTAATTAATACTGGCAGCAAAGGTTTAAATACAAAAGTTGATGATGTTTTTTTTTCTTATTATCTTTATTCATTTGGGGGGTAATGTTATGCTGTGATTTTCTGGATTATTAATCAAAACTAAAGCTTCTGCCAAGAATCATGACTGTTGCAGGTTGCAGCAAAGCTTGCATTTGGGCAGAAATGTTATGAAAGCTATCTGTGTGTCTGTCTCTGTCTGTCTGTCTGTCTGTCCGTCTCCCTCTTCAACACACCTATACTTTTGTAATTATGCATTATGAAAAACTTGAATTAAAAAAGTTTGGAGAAAAGATGTTCTGCAGGCTGACATTTTGGCTAATCCTGTCAAGGAAAACCTCACAGATTATGACTGCATTGTCCTAAAAAAAATAATAAAATTTTAAACTGCGTTGTTCCCTGATGTCAGAGTATAGCTGCCTCTACTTCAACAAACTTGAAAACAGTCATACAAGCAAGCTTTTTATTCAATATGTACTTGCAATCTCATACTAATTCCCAGGTAGGATGAGTTATGCAGAATGCATATTCTGGGCGACCACAAAGCTCATATCCAGTTTTTCTGGTTTATAGCCCCAGGTGTTAGTTAAGCGGGGGAATGTGCAACAAAAAACCTTAACTGTCGAATCTAGAAGTAATATATACTGTGCTTTAAATCACAAGGCTTCTCTCTCTTGACAATCATATGTGAAGTACTCAACAGACGCATGAGTTTCCATTAAAAGTTCAACATTGACATAAAGATGAGAATATAACGATGACACAAATGGACATGAATACAGTATTTCAAAATAAAGTAGGAAGTGAGTACCACATACAAGTACTAGATTTTTTTTTTTTTGGGAGGGGATGTCCTCAGCTAGAGTTTCAAGGTTCATCAATGGTGTGATTTTGCTTATGCAACCTTTTTTTCTCCTCCTGCCATTTAGGTAGCCGCATTCCAATTTCATAGACGGTGTCAAAATATGACACCTGTGTGCATGCGTTTTTGAAATGTCTCTCATTCCTACTGGCATGAAACCACCTACTCTTTCAAATGGGGGAACCGGTTTTTAATGTCTGCACAAGACGTTCTGTGTGCATTTGCACACTAGGCCTCAGTTTAGAGTCTCATTTTCTCGTCAAACTGAGAAGAAAGGGCAAGGTTGGGAACTGAACCTTGAACTTCAAAATTTACTTGTCAGATAAACGTCTTACCTATCCTGGCACCTTCCTTCTTAAACAACTGAATGAAGACTCTGACAGAGAGGATCAACTTTGAAAATGACAAAGTTGCAGTTTGTGATGCTTGAAAGACAAGGTTCAAGGGACAAGGTGGTTATCATCACCATTACAACACATGAAGTAACTCTGAAATAAAGATAAATGGAAAAAAAGCTAACCATTGATGCTTCCAATTTTTGTATTGTATTCACAGACACTATAAAATTGCATTGTATTGTATTGTATAGTATTGTATTGCATGTAATGTATTATACACCACTTTATTTTATTGTAGCCGCCGCTGTAGTCTAGTGGTTAGGGCGTTGGACTCGTAATCTAAAGGTTGTGGGTTCGATCCCAGCTTTCGGCTATGGCGTTGTGCCCTTGGAAAAGGCACTTTACGGCTATTTTCTCACCCCACCCAGGTGTAAAAGGGGTACCAACCTTGTGTTGGGGGTTAACCCTGCGATAGACTGGCGTCCTATCAAGGGGGAGGTCTATCATCTCTTCAAACCTGAAGTAACCTGAAATACAGATAATGGAAAAAGCACCGGCCTGTATGATCCCACTATAAATTGCTTGTTTTGAAGACTTTAACATAATGTATTTAAACTTATTGTATTGTATTGTATACCACTTTAAGTCAAAGCATATTTCTCTGAGTGAAATTTGGCCTGCTCTCCTTGGGGAGAGCATGTCACCATAAGAGCAGCACCACACATTATTTTTTTCTTTTCCTGTCTGCCACTGTATTTGTTTCTCTATCAGAGTGGCTTTTTTCTACAGAATGTTGCCAGGGACAACTCCTTTGTTGCTGTGGGTTCTTTTATGTGTGCTAAATAATTATATGTAACTCACAGGACCTTAGTTTATTGTCTCATCCGAAAGCTAGCACCCAGACCACCACTCACAATCTAGTGGATGGGAGAAATATTTCTGACCCAAAATATGTTGTGTGTGTGTGTGTGTAGTGGTGTGTTGTGTGTGTGTGTGTGTTGTGTGTGTGTGTGTGTGGTAGTGCGTGTGTGTGTGGTGTGTGTGTGTGTGTGTGTGTTGTGGAGAGAGAGAGAGAGAAAAGAGAGAGGATAGAGACATGAATGCGAGCAAAGAGAGAGAGAGAGAGAGAGAGAGAGAGAGAGAGAGAGAGAGAGAGAAGAGAGAGAGAGAAAGTGTGAATACGCGAGTGTGTATACATGTATTATTTTTTCTTTCAATTTTTTAATCACACACACACATATACAGATTTTTTTTTTTTATTCTCTCTCTCTCTCCTCTCTCTCTCTCTCCCCCATCTCTGTCTGTCTCATATTTTCTTTACGGTATAGTATTTATTTATCTGATGCACAAAGTAAAACAAAAACCCAACCCAAAACCCTGAATAAAATGTTTTTTAAAAAAAGATAAAACAATGACATACACTTTTCTCAAAGAGAAATGCCAGCAAAATGAACACAAACAAAAAGCAATGACACACAGTATTCTTATCAGAGTCAAAGAAGCCAACCAAACTGAACACAATATAAAAACACACACACACACAAAAAACACACACAAAACAAATATTCCCACAGCATGCATGAACTATAACTGATGTGTGAATTGTAACTCTTAGACTAAAACAAAAAACCATATTAATAAAGCATACAATTCCACATAATGCACCAGCTTGAATAAAAAATATAAAAAAGTAGCTAGATTAAGTTTGAGTAAAAATTTCACACAGTCATAGAAAAAAACACACAAAAAACATACAACCTGTCCCCACCCCCCAAAAACACAGGCAAAAGTTGTGAAGACCATTTTGGTGGTTTTGACAGCATCATCAGTTATCAACAGACATAGACAGTCATGGCACATTCTCTATCCCCTGACATCCAAAATATCACCTTCTTTTTTTGCACGAGTCATTGATTCCTTTTATTTTTTTCCCCCCCTTGACTAGTGCTCCAAGGCTCACCACTGGTGAGATTTTGCATATGTCATTGTTTTCACCCACCATTTAGGTAGGGCATTCCGACTTCGGGGATGGTGTCTAAACACGACACCTGTGTGCATGTAGTTCTTTGAAAAACTGTCATTTGTTCCTACTGGCATGGAATGGACTACTCTTCCAAATGGTGGAACGGGTTTTAACATAAGTGCAAGACATTCTGCGTGCATTTGCACACAGGGCTTCAATTATAGTCTCACCACAGAACTGTTGATTTGTTTTAAATCAGTTAGTGCTCTGAACACAACTGCTTTTTCCCCCAATGGCTTCTCTCTCTCTCTCTCTCTCTCTCCTCTCTCTCTCTCTCTCTCTCTCTCTCTCTCTCTCAGTCTCCCTCTCTCTCTCTTTTGCAAAAACATGTACAACCAATGTTTACATGCAATGAGAACCACATCCTTTGTAACATCAACAATAAGAAAACGTTTCGCCAACATGCAAAAACGTTCCCACAACACCTATCACCCAAGTCAAACACTTAAGAGTCAAGCACCATGATAAACACACATGTATATTATATATTAGTGCACCTGAGAATTCAGGTACTTCCACAACAAAAAACCATGCATAAACCCCATTGATTTCAACCCAACCTGACCCCTCCACAAGCACAAACAGGTGCACAGACATGCATGCATACGCACCGATCCAACCCCAAACCTCTCATGCAAGTGCACACACATGCAAGCACACACACACACACAAACTGACATTTTGCCTCACTGTAATCATGTCGCACATATATATCATGTACACACACACACACAAACTGGTCATTTTGCCTTCACTGTAATCTGTCGCACATATATATCATGTACAGCACACACAACACAAACTGGTCATTTTGCCTTCACTGTAATCTGTCGCACATATATATCATGTACAGCACACACAACACAAACTGGTCATTTTGCCTTCACTGTAATCTGTCGCACATATATATGTACAGCACACACACACAAACTGGTCATTTTGCCTTCACTGTAATCTGTCCACATTATTATCATGTACAGCACACACACACAAACTGGTCATTTTGCCTTCACTGTAATCTGTCTCACATCTATGATATCATGTACAGCACACACACACAAACTGGTCATTTTGCCTTCACTGTAATGTCTCACATCTATGATATCATGTACAGAAACATGCACATGGACTGTGAAAAGAGTTATCTTCAGCTTCAGAATCACAAGTAGAACTGTCCATAGTCAACTTCTTTGAACAAGAATTGACCAGCAAGTGATCGTCACTTAACAAATTGTTCCAGGTCAATCACAGCCTGAACATCAAGTCAACAAAAAAATTTTTAAACTCACAAAAATTTGAACCAAAAAAAAAAAAAAAAAGTATAAAACAAAAGGCAAATCAGAAAAAGAAGTCTAAAGATACCCGTCAAACGCACATCAACGTGGACAAACAACAGTCGACCGAAACAAAACAAGAACATCAACTGTCAACTGCTTTTCCTTGTACAATACTGCACGGAGGAAGGTGATAATATGGAGATATATATATATCTCTCTTCTCTCTCTCTCTATATATATATATATATCTATAAATGTATATATCTATCTATCTATCTATATATATGTGTGTATATATATAACACAGAATTCTCTCTCTGTTTCTAGAAGTACTTTTGAGCAACAAAATAATTCTACATACTTTAAGAACAGGACTGTCAATCATGACCTGTTTTCCCTGAAACTGATCCCCTGTGACCACCTTCTGCCATGGCTTGTTTATTTATTTGTTTGCTTTGTTTTTAAAACTATTTCAAAGAGGGGGGGCGGGCAGATACTGAGACAGCTTCGTGGTTAAGGCGTCGTGCTCATGTCTGTATGTTTCCCTGTAAATGTGTGTGTGTGTGTGCATGTGTGCACTTTATGTGCATCTTTGTATGCAAATTATGTTTCTTCTCTATATGTGTGTGTTTGTATGTGTGCCACATGTGCGTGCATGTGTGCGAGCGTACAGGTGTGTGTGTTTATTTAATTTTTTTATATAATTTTATAACAAGGATAATGGAGTAAGCACTCATGTGCTTTTTTACATCAAGTCCCCATGTGTATGCAGTTTTTGTGAATCGTGTCATCTGTTCCCACCGGCACACAATGGCCTACTCTAAAGAAAAGTGGAACAGGATTTAACAAGTGCACATGATGTTCTTCGTGCGTTCATGTGTGTGTGTGTGTGTGTGGTGTGTGTGTGTGTGTGTTACATGTGCGCATGTGTGTGTGCATGCACGCGTGTGTGTGTGTGTGTGTGTGTGTGTGTGTGTGTGTGTGTGTGTGTGTGTGTGTGTGTGTGTGTGTGTGTATGTGATGGTGTGTATGCATGCCATACAAGTGTGTGTGTGTGTGTGTGTGTGTGTGTGTGTGTGTGTGTGTGTGTGTGTGTGTGTGTGTGTGTGTGTGTGTGTGTGTGTGTGTGTGTGTGTGTGTGTGTGTGTGTGTGTTTGGATCGAAAATGGTACATCAGGGAGTAGTCAAAGACAGCACAGGGACAGTGACAATCAGCAGAAACACTGAACAGATGGACAAGATCACAGCAGCTGGAGAGGTAGGGAAAGGGGGCAGAAGGTGGGGAGAGTGGGGGGGAGAGTAGAAGTCAAAGTTCAGGATTCCTGCAAGTGATCAATGCTCCTCTACCATCATCCTGCTGTTCTCTCCCCCCCCCCCCCCCCCCTCTCCCTACTGTCATCCCCTTCATCCACCATCCTCTCCCCTTACTGAGGACCCTCCCCACCCCCCCCCCCCCGCATTTCGAACATCACTCGACTTTCTTGCTGCAAGCACACGCTGTGATGTCTGCTGCCACTACATGTTTGTGCGATCAACAAGAGTTTAAAAGTTTTTTCTCAAAATTATTTTTCTTTTTTCTGGGTCTCTTGCTCAGTCTTTCTATAGATACATTAAAAAAAAAAAGCTTCTGCAGTCTTGAGAGGAAGATCGTCTTGGTCTTTTTGAAAATATGAAGGCCTTTTCAAGAAGGTTGATAGACCTAATGTTTTCAGGCATGATAGACCTATATGATTTATGCATTGATAACTATACGATTTTTCATGCATTGATAGACCTATAGTGATTTTCATGCATCGTAGACTATAGGATTTTGTATTGATAGACTATAGCGATTTTCAGCATTGTACACCTATAGTGATTTAACTGTAGACCTATAGTGATTTTCACACATTGATAGACCTATAGTGATTTTCACGCATCGATAGACCTATAGTGATTTTCACACATTGATAGACCTATAGTGATTTTCATGCATTGATAGACCTATAGTGATTTTCATGCATTGATAGACCTATAGTGATTTTCATGCATTGAAAGACCTATAGTGATTTTCATGCATTGATAGACCTATAGTGATTTTCATCATGATAACTATATGATTTCATGCATGATAACCTATAGTGATTTTCACACATTGATAGACCTATAGTGATTTTCAGATCGATGACATGTGATTTTCATGCATGATAGACCTATAGTGATTTTCATGCATTGATAGACCTATAGTGATTTTCATGCATTGATAGACCTATAGTGATTTTCATGCATTGATAGACCTATAGTGATTTTCATGCATTGATAGACCTATAGTGATTTTCATGCATTGAAAGACCTATAGTGATTTTCATGCATTGATAGACCTATAGTGATTTTCATGCATTGATAGACCTATAGTGATTTTCATGCATTGATAGACCTATAGTGATTTTCATGCATTGAAAGACCTATAGTGATTTTCATGCATTGATAGACCTATAGTGATTTTCATGCATTGAAAGACCTATAGTGATTTTCATGCATTCTTGAAGCCCTTGAAAATGTCCTTCCCTTTCTGATGGAGTTTTCCTTCAAGGTTTAAAGGCCCTGTATGAACCACGAGGATCATCTATCTAACAGGTGCAGAATACAGCAACATGCAGGATGACCCTAACAGATGAAGGACTTTTTTGTTACCCTTCATCAATGTCCATGAAAGACATTTCTTTAATTTACCAAGCTCTAGCCCACTGATGCCACAGTGCTGTCAAAGTGCAGCTTTCAAAGACAACAACTATTACAAAAAACTATTTAAAAATTTTAAAATAATTTTTTAATCTATTACTGATTCCCGAAACCCCCCAAGAAATGAACTCCAAAATTTCAAAACAAACAAAAACAAAACAAGCAAACAAACAAAAATCAAAACAGAAAGAAAAAAAGAAAAAAAGAAAAAGTGGTCCACGTTTAAGAATCGAACACATGTTTAAGGCATTTTCCAGCACACCTGAATAAGTACGTCCATCCATCCGTATGTTGCACACCTACCACACCCGCTAAAACCAGTCATCCCCAAAATCATCGTCCTCATCGTAGTATTCGGGTGGTGGGTAGGGCCACACGTCACTGCCACTGTACGAATCATAGTAGTCGGGGGAGTCCAAGTCTCCGTCAGAATCGTCGTCCAAGTCCGCCAGATTGTCGGCATACCCGATGGTCTTGGTGACCGGTTCATAGACACAGTGGGGGCAGTCTGCATGGCAGCGAAGCACATCCACCGGCAGCCTGCCTCGAGTTATGCCTGCTTCAAGCATGAACTCGGGCAGAGGTTTCAACTCTGTCCACGCTTTGCTCCGGAAAGAGTACTTGACCACGGACATTATGGTTTCCATCGTCTCGAAAGTTTTCCCCCCGAAAATGTACAACTCGTCATTCACAACTATGTAGGGGTATTTCTCTCTGGCGGGTTGCACGGGAGGCAAGGGAACCGTGTGATCCTTGGTTGGCACAACTTTCCTGTCCTTCACCTGCAACCATTTTTGAATGACCTTGCCGAGGCGGGCGTTAAAGAAGCCTCCACTGAGCCCTATAGTCATCGGCTCAGTGCCTAAGGTGTATTTGCTTGACAACTCCCAGCCCCGGTTGACACTCACATCGTAGAAAAAGGCTTTGGAACTGGGATTCTTCAAGGATGTGGACCTGAACCCAAAGCATTTGGTGCCCATCACAAAGATCACCTCGCCATTCAGTGTCGGGCTCATGTTCATTGAGTTGCACGACACGCGGATATTCGAGTTGAAACTCCGCTGGAAGAAGATGAACTTGATCATGAGCTGACCTGCAACAATAAAACACACAGTCAGTTTTCTCACATGCTGAAGAAATGTTCCGCAGTGGAAAGCATAACAAACATTGCACACTGACAGAGAGACTGGATACATCAACCACTGAGAGTGCTGAATAGACTGCTTTACCCAGTTTGCTTACTTTTTTTCTTATGCGTACCTAACACACACACACACACACATACATATGCACCCAACTACTGAACACACACACACATATGCACCCAAATACTGAACACACACACACACACACATATGCACCCAACTACTGAACACACACACACACACACATGCACCCAACTACAACACACACACATGCACCCAACTACAACACACACATATGCAACCAACTACCAAACACACACACCCAACCCCCCCCCCCCCCCCCCCCCCCCCACCCAACTAACTAACACACACACACACACACACACACACAAATACGCACCCAACTACCTAACACACACACACACATATGCACCCAACTACCAAACACACACACACCTGACACCCCCCCCCCCCCCCACACACACACGCCCACCCCCACCACCCACACATACACATAACTACCGAACACAAACAACCCCCCCCCCCTCCCACCCCCCACACACATAACTACCAAACACAACCCCCCACCCCCTACATGGACACACCCTGCTTCCCTCACCAGTGCCTTTGTTCATCTCCAGCAGCTGCACATGATGGCGTGGAGACACCACCTCCACCCCCGGCTGCTTCTGAGCACGCAGCGGCGGGCAGCGACGCGACGGCTTCTCCGTTTTGCTGGACGCCACGAAAAACACTCGACCGTTGCAGGTGGCAAAGTAGTGGAATTCAAAGTCGTATTCGTTGGGAGGCCACTTCATCTGAAACACATGGCCAACACTGAAAGATGGGCTTTCGACAGCTGCTGAACATAAAAGGTAAAAGGGTAAAGGTGTCCCATAACCTGTGTGGTCGTAGGGGAGTGAGGCGTCAGAGACCTCTGCTTCTCTAGGGGCCAGCATGTTGAGGGCGGCGCCCATCTCCTCTCCCTTGCTGCTTTACCTTCCCTGACCCTAAAGAGGGCAGGTACCCATTTACAGCTAGGTGAACTGGGGGGACTGTACTGAAGCCAAGGCACACAAACGGTCACCCATCCAACTGGTAATCCCATCCCCCCATGCTTCATGGACCCACAGGACTGTAATCAAACACCCTTTTCCACTCAGCTACAATGTCCATCAGCCGCCGCTGTGGCCTAGTGGTTAGGGTGTTGTACTCGTAATCTAAAGGTTGCGGGTTCGATCCCAGCTATTCCGCTATGGCGTTGTGCCCTTGGAAAAGGCACTTTACGGCTATTTTCTCACCCCACCCAGGTGTAAAAGGGGTACCAGCCTTGTGTTGGGGGTTAACCCTGCGATAGACTGGCGTCCTATCCAGGGGGGAGTCTGTGACTCTCAGTCGCTTAACGCCACAGAAACCGGGATAAGCACCGGCCTGATGAGCCTTATGGCTCGGGACAGACAGACTTAACAATGTCCATCTTAGATTTTGGCAAATAGGAAAGCTGCTTGCTTCAGAAGTTCCCCCTGAACAGGATACTGAGACTTGGGGTCAGTCAATGTTCCTCAGCAAAGCATGAGCCAGAGAGAAAGGTGTGACTAGTCTGTCTTTCCTGAACGGTGCATGTGGCTGGTTGAAGACTGCATAAGGTTTGGCATATTTGAACAGTAGGACTCATTGAAGACCTATCCCCTCCCCACCCCGCCCCTGTACCTCTCCCCACCCCCCTCCCCTTTACTTCTCTCTCTTTTCTCTCTCTGTCTCTACTACCTCTGTAAGGTTAGCCTCTGTTCTCTTTTTTTTTTAAGCCTGTGTTCTTACCTGCAGGGGTTTTTTTTTGGTTTTTTTAGCCTCTGTTCTCACCTGCAGGTTTTTTTGTTTGTTTTTTTTAGCCTCTGTTCTCACCTGCAGGGGGGGGGGGGTTTGGGGGGGTTAGCCTCTGTTCTCACCTGCAGGGTTTTTTTTCAGGGGGGTTAGCCTCTGTTCTCACCAGCAGGGTTTTTTGTTTTGTTTTGTTTTTTTAGCCTCTGTTCTCACCTGCAGGGTTTTTTTTCGGGGGGGTTAGCCTCTGTTCTCACCTGCAGGGTTTTTTGTTTTGTTTTGGTTTTTTAGCCTCTGTTCTCACCTGCAGGGGTTTTTTGGGGGGGATTTAGCCTCTGTTCTCACCTGCAGGGGGTGTTTTTTTTGGGGGGGTTAGCCTCTGTTCTCACCTGCAGGGTTTTGGGGTTTTTTTTTAAGCCTCTGTTCTCACCTGCAGGGTTTTTTTTTAGCCTGTGTTCTCACCTGCAGGGGTGGGGGTTTTTTTTCGGGGGGGGGGGGGGGGTTAGCCTGTGTTCTCACCTGCAGGGTGTCCCACTGGTTCTGGCGGGGGCAGTAGCGCAGGATCTCTTTGGGGCGTTTGCAGGTGCCATGCTGCACGGAATCCATCACCAGCAGCTTCCCCTCCTCCGTCAGCGCCATCAGGGGCTTCCGGATGGGGTAGGGCAGGTTGGGCAGCCGCTTCCACTGGTTCTTCTCCACAAAGTAGGAGATGAGGGAGTTGGAGGCGGTGTGACTGTCGTAGTAGGTTTGGTGGTACCGGTACATGGTGTCGACAGACCCCCCGCCCATGATGATCACGCTGGTCATCATGCTCCCGTTGCTGTCCAGGTCTCTGCACGCCTTCAGCGTCTGCTCGCAGTGAAGCTGAGGACCCAAACAAGCATCTCTCGTGAGGAAACGTCGGTAGATTCATACATGTATATCCCGCTCATAGAAATGAAAAGTCTTTCTTTAAAATCTGAGTATGAAATATGTATGTCTCCTACCACAAATGAGACGTTACCCTTTGACAGATTTTTTTGGGTAAATTTGGAAGATAACGGTCAATACCATTATCAGAAAACCCCTGAAACCTACCAGATACACCACTTGGGTTCTTCAAAGGGAAATTAAAAAATTTTAAAGGTGTCCCATAACCTATGTGGTCATAGGGGAGCAAGGTTTCAGAAACCTCAGCTTCTCCAGGGGCCACCATGTTAAGGGCAGCACCCATTTCCTCTCCTTCGCTGCTTTACCTTCCCTGATCCTAAAGAGGGCAGGTATCCATTTACCATTTACAGCTGGGTGAACTGGTGGACTGTACTGGAACCAAGGTATGCAAATGGTCACCCATCCACTTGGTAACCATGCTCGATGCCGCTTAACCATAGCTTGGGGAAAGTGAGTGCTCTGACCACTAAGCTATACAGTCCCCATAAAAGAGAACTTACCAGGTTCATAAATTAGAAAACATATATATATGTACTCAGATCAGGATTTGGAAAACATTTTTGCAAAGCTCATGAACTTGGCAATAGAACTAAAGTCTAATTTATGAACCATATAAAGTTTATAAGAAAACTAAAAAACAGACAGCTAATGTTAAGTACAAATATGAAAATATGTAGATGAATGAGCTACATCTTATTTAAATTACAAATCTGTACAATGAAAATAAAAATCAGAAATTCTTCAGCATAAGAACCATGGGAAGACACAAATTTGAACAGCAACATAACATTTTAAAAATGTCCAAATAATTTGAAAAAGGCAAAGAAGATGAAAATCAAAACTACATGGAAACAGGAGTTGTGCTTTAACAAGATTCCCAAAGTTGGAATATGGCGACATTACTGGTTGCAAAATGGTCCTTATTAAACTATTTTACCATTGATAATAGTCTGAGTTCCAGGTGAAGAACAAAGAAAATTAGTAAACAGAGTTACCAGCTCACATATATACTGACAAAAGAAAGATGGTGGGAAAAAAAAAAAAAGAAGAAAAAAAAAAAAAAAATTTAAATATATTTTTTTAAAAGATGGTGGAAAAAACCAAGAGAATAATGAACAAGCATGCGCAAATCAAAGAAAAGAGGAAGAAATCAACAGAGAGAAAAACAAGGAGAGGAAGAAACTCAAATGGAAAGATGCAAATGCTGCTTGTATATATATATAAGCACCATAAGCATGTCAGTATGCATTTCACTATCTTTCGGCGTGGCAGCTGACACTGAACTTGGCAATGCTGACAGGTGAGATATACCTTTACATAGATGCATCAGTGATGCTGACAGGTGAGATATACCTTTACATAGATGCATCGGTGATGCTGACAGGTGAGATATACCTTTACATAGATGCATCGGTGATGCTGACAGGTGAGATATACCTTTACATAGATGCATCAGTGATGCTGACAGGTGAGATATACCTTTACATAGATGCATCAGTGATGCTGACAGGTGAGATATACCTTTACATAGATGCATCAGTGATGCTGACAGGTGAGATATACCTTTACATAGATGCATCGGTGATGCTGACAGGTGAGATATACCTTTACATAGATGCATCAGTGATGCTGACATATGATTATTTACAAAGATCGGTGGATAAACCAGGAGATAATGAACAAAAGCATGCGGGAATCAAAGACAGGAGAAATCACGAGAACTAGAGAGGAAGAACTCAATGAGATGCTGCTGCTTGAGATATACCTATACATAAATGCACATGATGTCAGTGATTTATATACCTTTACATAGATCACTCGGAATGCTGACAGGTGAGATATACCTTTACATAGATGCATCGGTGATGCTGACAGGTGAGATATACCTTTACATAAAATGCATCGGTGATGCTGACAGGTGAGATATACCTTTACATAGATGCATCGGTGATGCTGACAGGTGAGATATACCTTTACATAAATGCATCGGTGATGCTGACAGGTGAGATATACCTTTACATAGATGCATCGGTGATGCTGACAGGTGAGATATACCTTTACATAGATGCATCGGTGTACACAAGTATTTTATGTGTGCAACAAGCATACACAGCAATTACAAAAAAAATCTGACATTTCTCAACAATGAAATAGAAAGAAAACATAAGAAATAAACACATTACCTGGCAAGTAGAGCAATTTTTCACAAAATGGTGGTTTTTGATGACATCAATCAAAACCGGTACAGGTACCATTAGAAGGTCCAGTGCCAGAAATAACTGACAGAAATGTTCCTGTCTTTCCGGGTCTTTTTCTGTCCATCTGAAAACAGGGGGAAAAGAAGGAGGAGAAATAAAGACCATCTACTACCAGTCATATTGGGCATTCCTTACTTTCTTTTACCTCATACCATTTTCAAGTTTGTCTGTGTATGTCTGAAGAATCAATATGTATATATGCGAACATTTGCACCTGTGTGTGTGTGTATTTTCTTAGATGCATATGCATCTGAGATCAGTGGTCTAGCAGTAACACACTTGTGCAGTAACACACTTGTCTAGAAAGTGAGAAGCCCAGGGTTCAATCTCCAGCCCCCCTTTTTTTTTCATTCCTCAGCTAAATCTCCAAGGTTCACCAATGGTGACATTTCTGCATGTGATCATCCCCCCCCCCCCCCCCCCCACCACCACCATTTAGGTAGCAACATTCTAACTTCAGTGATGATCCCCATTCAAAACCAAACTATTCCCCAATCCATTAGAATTCTAGTGGTGTTCTGGGTCATCTTTTAGATGAGTTGGAAAACAGAGATCTCATGTGCAATATATATAAAGCATATGTAAAAGAACAGGAAAGTTGTCAGGGTGAAATTCTGTCAAAAAAAGCCACTCTCAAAGTGGCCTGCAAACAGTAAAATCAAGAAAACAAACAAACAAAAAACAATGGGTAGTACTGCTCTTGTGGTGCCACTCTCTCTCCGGAGACAACCACCCAAATTTCACAGAGAGAACTCTGCCACGACTGGAGATGGTACACAATACAATATGTATTACATGTATGTGTGTGTCTGTACATGTGTGTGAGCATGCATATTTGAGTCTATGTGCATGCTTTCAGATGCATTATGTGTATGTGCATATGCGTGCACACTTGTGTTTATGTATGTGTGACGGCATGGGTATGTGTAAATATGCAAACACTGTGTGTGTGCATACAGTTGCAAGATCACAAATGCATGCGTGTATGTGCACATGCACACATGCACAAATTTGAACGACAAATCTTTGCAGCTTAAAAACAGAGTTCTCTAATCCAACTTACTGGAATGAGAAGTGCTCAAAACTACAACACTTGGCCATTCCTATTGATCCCACAACACTTAATGAAGCACAAACACATCCTACCTGACAAGGAACTTCAAAAAACTCTTCCCGTTTGACATAGGAGAGGGTGGGATCAGTGAAGAAAGCCAGCAAGGACGATTCTGTGACATCCAGCAGATGTTCCCCTTGCAGCAACTCCGGGAGATGGCCACACACATATTTAATGGCTTCCTCATACGTGCTGAGGTTGTACAGGCTGGACATCAGCATGATCTGAAAAAAACCCAAAGACAATGGACAAAAATCAAATACAATGGGCAAGACAATGGGAGAAAACCAAAGACAATGGTCAAAAAATCAAATGACAATGGTCAAAAACCAAAGACAATGGTCAAAAATCAAAGACAATGGTCAAAAATCAAAGGCAATGGACAAAAATCAAAGACAATGGACAAAGATCAAAGACAATGGAAGTAGGAGGAATTCAGAGGAAACATGCATACAATTTAGAACAGGAGACTATATTGATCAAAGTTATAAACACACCATAGCAGTCTCCCCCAGTTGTGCAACACAAAAAACTGGACACAGGGTTAATGGCATGGTTTCCGCCGTCTCCCTTCAACGTACAATCTTACACTAAAGAATACCCCAGAAAACAGAATACAATACCCCACACTACAAGCCAACACAGCAGCACAATCCACCCAAAGGGGGACAGGATAGCCTAGTGGTCAGAACACTGCGCTCGCCAATTTGACGACCCGGGTTCGAATCCTGGTCGAGGGGATTTTTCCTCTGGAGTTAACAGCAGTGCCGACTCCACTCTCCCCAAAAGTCCTTCGGATGAGACTATAAACCAAGGCCCCGTGTGCGAACGCACGCAGAACATCTTCCGCACATGTTAAATCCTGTTCCGCTCTTCGTAAGAGCAGGCCATCGTGTGTCGTGCCGGTGGGAACAGATGACACGATTTACAAAAACTGCATACACACGGGACTGGCTGTAAAAAAAAGCACACAGCGCTTATTCCATTATCCTCCATATAAAAGAATAAAATAGAATAAATAAATAAATAAAAATAAAGGAACTCAAGGCTACAATATTTGATTCTATCACATCGTAGTAGCTGATGACAGGAAATTCTGAGAATCTGATCATCAAAAAAAAAAAAAAAAAAAAGGAACTGACCCGTGTACAGTTCTGCGTGCTGAGGACAAGGTTGTTCAGGAACTGGGAACACTGGCTGGTCAAATCCCCGATCTGAAGATAGTCTGCCGCGGACAGGAAGTCTTCGATGTTGTCCAAACTGAGGCTGACTTCCCCCGTGTACAGATACATGATGGCTGCCTTCATGGCCTCGCTGTTGCCAAAGTCCACCGTTACCGTGTCTGTCGGAAAAGGCTGACTGTGAGAGATTTCGGTGAAGACATGGTGCGATTCAGTGAGAGAGAGAGAGAGAGAGAGAGAGAGAGAGAGAGAGAGAGAGAGAGAGAGAGAGAGAGAGAGAGAGAGAGAGAGTGTGTGTGTGTGTGTGTGTGTGTGTGTGTGTGTGTGTGTGTGTGTGTGTGTGTGTGTGTGTGTAAGTGTGTGTGGTGTGTGTGTGTGTGTGTGTGTGTGTGTGTGTGTGTGTGTGTGTGTGTGTGTGTGTGTGTGTATGTGTGCGTGCGTCGTGCGTGCATGCATGTATATGTCTGAATGTGAACACTGCCAACATCCACTTTCACTAACTCAGTAAGCATAAAAAAAATTTTTTTATAAAAACTCAGTAAGCATATGTTTGATTATAAGTATACACTGCTTGAGAAGTGTGCATGCCTTTTCTTCAAGTGCCTCGCTTTATAGAGACCCATGTTCTGCCTTACAAGAACTTTTTCTCCTTCCACTGAGAACACAAGTTTGTTATGCCTATAGCTTGTCATGGCTGAAGACAGCCTCCACACAACATTTAAAAGTATAACAACTTTTTAAAAAAATATAATAATAATAATAAAATAAAACAAAAATTAAAAAAAGAAAAAAGTATAACAACTTTTTTTCTGTTCGTTCCTCAGCTATAGCATCCAAGGTTTACCAACTAGTGAGATTCTGGTATATACGTGACTGCCACCCCCCCACCCCCCGATCCCTCTCCCCTTCACTATTTAGGTGCCCAAATCCAACTTAGTGGATAATGTGTAAACACAACACCTGTGTGCATGCATTTTTGGGTTGTTGTTTTTTTTAATTGTCAGCTGTTCCTACTTGCACAAAATATTCTTCTGAAAGATAGAATGGGTTTTTTAAGTGTGTGCAAGATGTCCTGCATGCATTCACACATGGGGCCTCAGTTTACAATCTCATCCAAAGCAATTTGACATTCAGTTCAATTTGCTAGTCAAACTGGGAAGAATGGGCAAGGCAGTTGACTTATTATGCAGGTGAACGGCTTAACCGTCCTGCCACATTCCTTCTTCTAACAACATTATAATGCAGGCTCTGGTGCTCAGTCTACATCAATAACTGATAAAGCTACTGGCCTGGGCTACAGCTAAATGTATACAGCACCAACAACCTGGCCTCACCTTTGGTCGTTTTCTTCAGGGTTTTGTTAAAGTTGTGCAAAGCCTTGAAGTAGGGGCAGCCCACCAGAACACACCAATGAGCCTTTATCTCCTGTAAAATTTGAAAAATAGTAGGTTGTAAGTGTCTTTGTCACCTTAATTCACTCCATCCTAACATTCATGATCAATGGTCATCAAACACCTGTTTCGAACAAACATTCCTGATCAGAAATTCAAGATTTACAAGTCAGACCCAGCACATCAAGGAATAAGGCAGAAACAAAGAGAAGAATAAAATATACTATAGAGAACTCCTAGCACAGAATTTCCGTAAGGTGGGAATCACCGAATGTTATTGATTCCGACAGGCATGGTATTCCCATGGGGGGAAACTGTCAATAAAACTGCGTATCAATAACTATACATTCTTTATTTCAAGACAACCAACAACAAAAAAAGCTAAATCTCTTCAACAACTAAAACTGAAATGCATCTTAAAAACAACACAGTTAAAAAAACACACACAAAAAAAGCTCACTGTGTCATGAAAAACCAGCGTCACATCGCAGAAGTCGGACTTCTCCACACACTGCTTGTACAGCATGTTTTGCAGCTTGCAGGCTTGGGAAGCTTTGAGCTCCGACCGTGAATGGGAATAGGGCCCATTATAAAGGACATCCAAAGACCCGTCTGGACTAGTAAAATCATCTGAAGGTAATGGTGACCAAAGTGGCATGGTTTGACACCTGGGCTTTGAACACAATCATCTGCAATATAAAATAAAAAAATCAGAAGTTGGCAAAAAATCATCAGGCCAGGGTAGTAACTGGAATAATAAGGTTATAATCGAAGAAGAATAAAGTCATACTGACTGATACAAAAAAGTTGAAAAAGAAAAAGAAAAAAAAAAGAAACTTAGAAAGCAAGAAAATGTGTAAATGTTTGGCATGGGATGAGGTAATCTAAAATCGCAATAGTGAAAAGATGGTAAATAAAAATCGACTCATTCAAGTTTGGGGCATTTACTGCCAATATGCCTGCAGTAACTTACCAAGCAATCTCCACTGGTAAAATAAAATATGATATCATCCATGAGCCTAAACTATCAGAATCATGACTGGACAACCAGCTCCTTTTCCAAACAGATTTTCTCTTTGGAATCTTACACAGTCTACAGGAATGACAGAACAAAAATGACCCATCACTGTATGTTCTTCATTGCATGATTAGAGTTTAAAAGCAGTCAAAAGCTTAAGCTTGCAATCAATCCTTTCTCAACCAGCAAAATGTGTATAGTTAGTTAGTTCTTCAGTTTAATGTCCTTCCACTAAATAGTGATATCAGACAAGAAAGTGTATATGAGTGAGTGAGTGTGTGTATGGAGGGGGTGGGAGGGGGGGGGGGGTTGGGATGGGCACATAGCTAAAATTTCTGCATTAAACAACTATATGAACCAAAAATTAAAACCATAGAACAAGAATAATAAAAAGAAAGAAATAACATCTTAAACACTAACTTTGCAATTCATATAACTAGTTTAAAAAAAGAATAATAATAAAAAATAATAATAATAATAACCATTACATCATAAAAACCTGATAATAGGACTATGACTTAATGACAATACAATTTCTTTCATTAGTGAAATGTCTTTTAAAATTTGCTCTAAGCAATCGTATGTGAAAACAGGTAAAAAGTTTTTCAAATCTCTGCATTCTAAAAGAATGTGACTTATTGTAATATTTTCGCCACAGATACATGTTGCTTTTTTTGAAAATTTCGATCTTAGAACATTTAGCTTGAATCTATAAATAAGAGATACAACATTTCTATATTCATGAGAGTTACGGCATTTGATCTTATCAAAAGATAATAAATGGGTTACATCATCATTCTGGTGAGAACATGAAAATGTGTATTATATGTATATTGTGTGTGTGTGTGTGTGTGTGTGTGTGTGTGTGTGTGTGTGTGTGTGTGTGTGGTGTGTGTGTGTGTGTGGTGGTGGTGGTTGTGTATGTGAGTGAGATGTATGTGAGTGAGTGAGTGAGTGAGTGAGTGAGTGAGTGAGTGAGTGAGTAGTGATGATTGTATGTAGTGATGTAGTTGTATGTAGTGAGTAGTGGTATTGTATGTGTGATGTGAGTGTGTGGTGAGTGGTGAGTGGTGAGTGAGTGAGTGAGTGAGTGAGTGATGTGAGTGAGTTAGTAGTATGTGAGTGTGAGTGTGTGTGAGTGTGAGTGAGTGATGAGTGAGTGAGTGAGTGAGTGAGTGAGTGAGTGTGATGTGTGGTTGTGTGTGTGTGTGTGTGTGTGTGTTGTGTGTGTGTGTGTGTGTGTGTGTGTGTGTGTGTGTGTGTGTGTGCGCGTGTGTGCGCGTGCACATGAGTGTGTGTGTGCAAGTGTATAATATTATTGTGTCTATTCACATCTACGATCTAGTGATTTTAGACAAAACAAAATTTTAAAAGGTCTATGAGCTACACTTGAAATTCCAAAGTAACATCTAACAAGAACAATGAAACAAACTGAAAACAATGTCAAATAACATTGTGGAGCCAAAACAACTTTAACGTATACTATTCAGATACCAAATGACCAGACCTTATTAATCATAATGCTAAAACAATGTCCTTGGAACAATAACATTCATTGATTCAATGGTTCAGATAAAACTTTATCCAGTGATAAAATAGACACAGCTGGTAAAAATGATTTTAAATGATACGACTACTTGTTAACTTGTCACCACAAATACAGTTTACATCCTTTGACTCATTTGAGCAGTTTGTCCTGAAAGTATTTCGTTTAAAAATCTGTACAAGAAGGATAACACATTTCTGTGATTATACTGGGTCAACCAGTGACTTTGCCAGAAATTAAAGTAGTTTGAAACTACACAGAGGTGTGTGTGTGTGTGTGTGTGTGTGTTTATTTTTTTATTTAATTTTTTTTTATTCTTCTATATCGAGGATAATGGGATAAGCACTCTTGTGCTTTTTTACACCCAGTCCCCGTGTGTATGCAGTTTTGTAAATGTCATCTGTTCCCACCGGCACACAATGGACTACTCTTACGAAAAGCGGAACAGGATTTAACGTGTGCGTAAGATTTCTGCGTGTGTTCGCACACGGGGCCTCGGTTTGTGTGTGTGTGTGTGTGTGTGTGTGTGTGTGTGTGTGTGTGTGTGTGTGTGTGTGTGTGTATGTAACCTTTTCCCTAAGGATTGCCCACTGTTGGGCAACCAACCATCTCCTAGCCCTTCCCTATGTAACGCCCACATGTAAATGGGCTAAGGAAGCATACAAATGACCACAATGCACATGTACAGGGAAAGAGGGGTTCTCGCCCTTAACATAGGGATAGTGTTAGGCTAATTGTGTGTGTACACATGTGAGTGTGCTTAGTCCCTAGGGACTATCTAGTATAGAATCTACTCAACTTTACTAAGCCAAAGTCACAAGTGACGAAGAGTGAAACTTTTTCAGCCACCACCCAATGGTGTGTATGCCTGTACTGTAAAATAACCACTAAAAGGTCAAAGGTCATACAAAACAGCAATCCTGTGAGGTTCAATTCACTTTTTGCTTATGTGCTGTGGCAGGCAGCCTGGAGTCAAGTGGGGTTCGTTTGGAGGAGATTTTTCTCCTGGAGTTAACATCAGTCATCAGTGCTGACTCCACTCTTCCCAAAAGTCCTTCTGATGAGACTATAAACCGAGGCCCCGTGTGCGAACGCATGCAGAACATCTTGCGCACACGTTAAATCCTGTTCCACTTTTCGTGAGTTCCACATTGTGTGCCGTGGAAACAGATGACAATATTTACACAACTGCATACACACGGGGACTGGATGGAACAAAGCACATGAGTGCTTATTCCATTATCCTCGATATAAAAGAATAAATAAATAAATAAATAAGAGTTGGAATCCGAATAGGCTACTTAAGTACTTTGATCCTCTATCCTGACAGGCTTTTAGGAAGATGGCAAACTCCAGTGCGGCCAGAATTTTAATTTAAAATAGAGAAAACGAAGTTAATATAATTGCTTGTAGAAATGTACTAAAGAATCACATCCCAAAACCAAACAGTGAAACAAACAAATCATCGAACGATCAACCAACCAATGAACACAAAAAACCCGCAAAAAAAATCTCCATGCATGGTCAGCAGCTACGGTCTGTAATCGGCACGCTAGGAGTGATCACATCTTCCGTACAGTTTAACTACTTTGCATATCACAGCAACTGTACTTACAAACAATATAAAATGTCTGAAACGGCAAGCTCAGCCATCTAGTAGATCTCTGCCCGTCTGAAGCTAAAACTCATGTTCAACCTCAGCCGCTGTTGTTGAAGTAACGAAAAAATATGGATCGGAACATGTGTCGAATCAGTTCCGGTGTTTTAAGTTTCAGTTTCTCGGGTCACTGGGTGCACGCCCGAGAGTCCGCAATAGGAAGATTATTGGCATCTCCAGAATCACTGGAGGGGAGTGGGGGTTACAAATTAAAAAGGATGACACATCTTAGACTACTCTTGTTGGAAAATAGCAGGCTGGTCTAATAAAACAAAACCCCTTCGGATGAGATTAAAAATCGAGGTTCCATGTTCACATGCACATAGAGCGTACGCGAACCTGTTCGGAAGAGTAGGCCGTTGTGAGCCAGTGGGAGAAGAAGACAAAATTTACAAAACAGTATAAATACGGGTACTGGCTGTGAAAAAGAACAGGAGTACTTAATCCATTTTTGATTGTTTGGTTTGTTTCGTTAGTGATGGTGATAGTGAACAGGCTACACACCAGTATTAATTTGGACCAATTTTTTCCTTCTATTTTCATATCATATCATTCTTGCATTCGCACTGCACATACGAAGGCATCCACATAAAAAAATTCAAACATTTTTTTTAAAAAACCTGTTTTTCAGAAAGACTAGCCCCTGACTCAAAACTCTGGTGATTTTGCACAAATTTGGTTTGAACTTATTTTTCAGCAAACACTCTACCCCTCAGCCTTTTGGCTTCCTAACCCCAATGTGCATGCGCGGGGTCAAGGGTGTAGGAACACAAACAATCCTCCTTTAATTTTGATGATCATTTCCAACTTTCTCGTGACTACCTGGTATTGCTCTACGTCCTCAATCCCCAAAACTGCACATACTAAGGCATCCACATAAAACAATTCAAACATTAGAAAAAAAATTGTGATTTTGCACAAATTTGGTTTGAACTTAATTTTCAGCAAACACTCTACCCCCCTCAGCCTTTTGGCTTCCTAACCCCAATGTGCATGCGCGGGGTCAAGGGTGTAGGAACACAAGCAATCCTCCTTTAATTTTGATGATCATTTCCAACTTTCTCGTGACTACCTGGTATTGCTCTACGTCCTCAATCCCCAAAACAAGTGCACAGTGCATTTTTAAAAATCTTTTTAAAAATCTGTGAAAATCAACAACAACCAAAATGTCCGACCCACACACACTACTTGACCCCCAAAATACCTATAGGGTCTGTGGTAGATTGAATGGGTTGTTTTTGTTGTTTTGTTTCGTTTGTTGGGGGGGGGGGGGGGGGGGGGATTGTGCTTGTTTTTCTTTTCCTTTTAATTATTTTTGACTGGTTATTAATCATTTGTTTGTGTGTTTTTTTAATTGTTATTGTTTTTCTATGTGTTGTTTTATGTGTTTGTGTTATTTTTTTCATTTTCTTTGTTGTTGCTTTTTGTTTGTTTTGTTTTGGGTTTTTTGGGGGGGAGGGGAGTTTGGGTGTTGGTTCTTTTTAGGAAGAGAGGGGGATTTGGGTGTTTTTTGTGTTTAGGGGGGGGGGGGGGGGGTTGTTGTTTTCCCTCTTGTTTGTTGTTGTTGTTATTGACTGTGACTGTTGTTTATCTGTCTGCCTATTTGGTTGTGGAGGTTAGAACGTTGCCCTGTTCCAAAATGTACTTTCTCTTCTGTTGCTTCATTACATGAAGGACGTGTTGTGTCAGATTCACCATACAATCTGAATCTAAGTTAATAAACAGTCGTACCTGGCACCCCCAATCTGAATTTAGCCATTACTCTTTTAACATGAAAATTCATTTCAAGCTTTAAATAAGGTTTGACGTCATGTAAGCTTATAAATTGTCGATAAATTATATGTTGGTCACTAGATTTAATATTCATTTCAAGCTTTAGATATGGTTTGACTCATGTAAGCTTATAAATTGTCGATAAATTATATGTTGGTCACTAGATTTATATGACGTTCCATCTTGCCAGTGACAAACAATCAGTCTTTGTCTAGAAACAGGAATACACTCTTCTAGATGTCCAACGCTTTGATCTATCCAGACATATCCAAAGTAAAAAGAAAGCGTATTTATGTGCCCAGGTTTTCTATCCCTAGCATCTAGGTCAAAAGCATCTTCTCTGTGTGTGGTGTGTGTGTGTGTGTGTGTGTGTGGTGTGAGAGGAGAGAGAGAGAGGAGAGAGAGAGAGAGAGAGAGAGAGAGAGAGAGAGAGAGAGAGAGAGAGAGAGAGAGAGAGAGAGAGAGAGAGGAGAGAGAGAGAGAAAGAGAGAGAGAGATTGATTGATTGATTGATTGATTGATTGATTC
>CM060324.1:14583386-14625886 GCA_030674155.1 Stramonita haemastoma
AACCCCCTACCTGGGGGAGTGGGGCCACCTTAGTCGCCTCTTACGACATGCCTGGCTGGCGGGCAGGGACCCTATTCTTGTAATGCTTGCTTTGCAAGCATTCCCCGGGAGTCCCACGGGGGAATAGTGATTGAGGAGAACAGAAAAAGCCTTGATAATTTGACTACATTCAGTTTGTTATGACTAAATCAGTAAATCACTAAATGTAACTAGGAGTATGTGAAAAGGTTGTGCTCTCACAGAAATTTACTTGAAAATTCATTAAATTGTGACATTTGTATTTTGTTTTTGTCAAACGATTAATTTACCTTATTTGGAAGACAGTAGGCTCTATATCCTTTTTTCTGTGCTGGCAAGTGTTGTGTGATTTGTAATTGTTTTTTTTCCCTGTGCATGCCCTTTTCAGAATAAGGCAGAGTGTGTCTGCGAAAGAGGAAAGGCAAGCAAAGGTGGGTGGAAACTATCGTGGAACATAGTCTTTGATTAGAATGATTTTGGAACATAGTCTTTGATTAGAATGGTTTTGGAACATAGTCTTTGATTAGAATGGTTTTGGAACATAGTCTTTGATTAGAATGATTTTGGAACATAGTCTTTGATTAGAATGGTTTTGGAACATAGTCTTTGATTAGAATGGTTTTGGAACATAGTCTTTGATTAGAATGATTTTGGAACATAGTCTTTGATTAGAATGATTTTGGAACATAGTCTTTGATTAGAATGGTTTTGGAACATAGTCTTTGATTAGAATGGTTTGGAATCGACTCATCTAGTCTTTGATTAGAATGATTTTGGAACATAGTCTTTGATTTGAATGATTGTGGAACATAGTCTTTGATTAGAATGATTTGGAATCGACTTATCTAGTCTTTGATTAGAATGATTTTGGAACATAGTCTTTGATTAGAATGATTGTGGAACATAGTCTTTGATTAGAATGATTGTGGAATCGACTTATCTAGTCTTTGATTAGAATGGTTTTGGAACATAGTCTTTGATTTGAATGATTATGGAACATAGTCTTTGATTAGAATGATTTGGAATCGACTTATCTAGTCTTTGATTAGAATGATTTTGGAACATAGTCTTAGATGAGAATGATTGTGGAACCTAGTCTTTGAATAGATTTAGAATGATTGTGGAATCTAGTCTTTGATTAGAATGATTGTAGAGTGTGGTATTTTATTAGAATGATTTTGGAACCTCACCTTTGACTTTTCAACGGATTCAAAACAGTAAATGTAATGCACATTCCTGTAACAACTAACAAGTTTGAAACATAATTGTCATTAAAAGATACACATCCTGCTAGCTATCTCATGAAACCTTGTAGTAACATCATTTCATTAAGTCTATCCTTAACTATAACAATTAAGGGTCATCATGAATGTGCAATCCAAACAGTTTAATTGAATGTTTAAAAATTCTGCCATTGCTTAAGTACCTTTTCATGTTATTTAATCAACCCCAGTTTCAGTATAGTATTCTTTCCACTTCTGTTGGTGTGATGAACTTTCATCTTCACTGTTTAGAATCCACTGATGGATTGAATGGGGATTGTTTTTGTACTATTGATCATGATGATCTTCACAGTGGAGTGGGCATCTCACTCACTGACTCAGCTTAAGGTATTGTCAGGAAGTTGAGTAACTGACTAAAGGGTCAGTTATACTTTTATAGGTGTCTTCTGTGTGCAATGGATCAGAACAGACCTTTAAACTCCGCCACAGTGACCCAACAAGTGGGCTTTTCTGGTCGGCGGCCTCATACTCAGAGTCATACTTACTAACTTAGTCATAGTGACCCACCATTGTTAGTTACTTGTGGGCTGCTGGTTGTGAGTGTGACCTTGCCAAAGTGTGGGTCAGATGTAACTGTATGAGAAACTGGAATGAAATAGTGTATTGTGGCATTGAGCTTTTCAGTTGTCGTTGAACGCCTAGACAGCAGTTATTGTTGTCTGTTATATGAACAAATATGCGCCACGCTGCCGTTAAGCACCTGACAAGTCAGGCCCAGTGCATCTGATTTTGGCATAAGAGAAATTTGTTATCTTTTCACTTCAGTCTTTTTGGAAAAAACTTCAATTCAGGAGAATGGTCCAAGAAAGCAGAAAATAGACAAGAAGGAGGTGACAGGAAGAAAAGGAACAAGACAGAAACAAAAGAGTGATAGAAAAGAGGAAAATTCTAGCACAGAATTTCCAGAAGGTGGGGATGCAGGTCCCTGGCATCCCCAATGGAGCTTCTAGAGTAATAGCACTGGAGTAGGATGAGAGGTGTGGCGGTAAAAGAAAAAAAGAAGAAAAAAATCTGTAGTATTCGTTTATTCATTTTCAGCGCCCCAATTATTCTGTTCAAAAGTTGGTTTTGAAATAATCAGTGATTTCTGTTGAGCTACCCTTGATCACTATCTTCTGGTACTCTGCTCCTTCCATGTACAGGGTGTTTTTAACATTAAAGAGCCCATGAAAAAAAGGCCAAAGTTTATTTGCTATTTTAGGATTTGTCAGAACAGCAGTTGTTTTCAGTTTCAGCGAAATGAAATAGAAGAGTTAAAGATCAGGATCCGACTATTGAAATGGTCCATTTAACATTAAAGAACCCATTAAATAAAGACCAAAGTTTATTTGCTATTTTAGGATTTGTCAGAACAGCAGCTGTTTTCTGTTTCAGCGAGATGAAATAGAAGAGTTAAAGATCAGGATCCGACTGTTGAAATGGTCCATTCAGGAAGCTCGAAAAAGAAAAGCAGATGGTAAGTACTTTTTAATTTTGCTCTGGTTTTTTTTTATTCTTCCTGTAAATTTATGTATTTTAAATTTCATGTCAAAGAAGGCTGTTTTTTGCTTCATGTGAAAATAGTTTATGGGTTGTCTCTTAGTCATAGATCTCTATATCTAAAAGAAAAGGAAAAAAAAAGAAGAGAAAAAGCTGCACTTCATTCTAGTATGTTTCTTTCAGAATGATAGGAAATTGATCTTGAAGGTGTTTTCCATTAATTCCCCTTGACCTTGTAAGGGCCTCAGCAGTCCCCTGACTTTCTCTTTCTTTTTCTCTCTGCACCTCTCTTTCTCTCTGTCATCTCTCTCTCTCCCTCTCTCTCTCTCTTTCTTCTCTCTCTCTCTCTCTCTCTCTCTCTCTCTCTCTCTCTCTCTCTCTCTCTCTCTCTCTCTCTCTCTCTCTCTCTCTCACTCACAGGGGGATCTAGGGGTGATGTCCCTTGGATGTAGACAGGTACACCAAGAGCTGCGGTAAATTTTGGTTAAAAAACCGATTTTATCCAGCACTATGCCCGTTGATGGATTACCCACAACGCTGGAGGTGACCTTAGGTGCCCTGCTACAGAAAAGTCACCTGACCTCCTGGAAAATCTGTGGAGAAGGAGACAGCACCACTGTTGTTATCAGGCTGAAGACCGGTTCTGACACTGCCAACATGGCGGGACAACAAACATCAGTCCCGCAGTGTTACCGAAAAAAGCCTCCCAGTCAGCGTGACAGGGACAGAAGAAGGGCGGAGGAGAGAAGACAGGCTGAGCAGAGAAGACAGGCAGAAGAGGAGGAGAGGAGACAGGCAGAGGAGAGGAGACAGGAAGTAAGGCAAGAAGATTTAAAGACCAGCGAAAATGAAAATTTTAATTGTGAAAATTCTCTCGGTCTGTTTATGTGTACGCCTCCATCAAACCGCAGTGTTCCGCACAGCGACACACCCCTGTCTCCAGACCACACTTCGCCGCATGGCCTGCGTTCTGCACGTGAATTTCACGCCATGGCCTCTGATGTTACCCTGGCTGAAACCGACACAGGCGCTGATCAAAACAAAACTGACCTTGTGTGTTTGCCTGCAATAGATACAGCGGGGGACAGTGACTGTGACGATGCGCTACAGAAGGCTGAAGACTCTGACTACAGTGTGGAGATCATCAGAGACTATGTCAGTGAACTGACTGATAGATCTCTGCAGAGAAAACTGCGGAACACTTCAAGGAATCGAGACTTTCGCCGTGTATTGGTTTCTGAAGATAGTCCTTCTACTGTGATCTGTGAAAGTGATGACGTGATATTCCAGTTTGACTGGACAGCTGAAAGTGGCGTGCCTACCAATATCTTTTGGTTTGCCAAAAGGGACACTAAATGCATGAACCAGAGAGAACGGGAAATCTACGCCAGACTGAAGCTGTGGACACCTGCTGACCGCAAGAAGATTAAAGACGGGATCAGTGCAGGACTACACGACTTACACATGGTTATGGATGTGGTCAGATTATTTCTGGGATAAACAGGACTGGTTACTTTTTGACTAAGTGTGGTGTGTATAAGTCTGCATCATCTGAGGATCTTCCGGACACGTCCAGTAACCAGCCAGCAGTACAACCACGACAGTTCTTCAGTCCCTGCTTCGACATCCGTTAGCCGGTTATTACCAGTGACATTCACACACATGTGTAACCATATATAAACAATACCGCATTTTGGTTACCACTCGCGAAGAATCATTGATATTGTACAGTATTCGATTTTGTTGTACTTTTCGATTTCGGTCCCTTTCCCCAACTACCCGTTTGTGAATGGGCTGAAAAGCTTAACACAATAAATCTTTGTCATTGTCATTGTCATTGTCATTGTCTCTCACTCACACACACACACACACACACACACACACACACACACACACACACACACACACACACACACACACACACATACACACACACACACACACACACACACACACACACACACACACACACACACACACCACTAGGCTATCCCACCCCCCGGAATGTATAACGTGCCATATGTTTTAACAGCACTGCTCAGCTGGAGTCTGTTTTTTCCAGGAGAGAAATACTATGCAAAGCAGTGCGCGACCAACAGGCGCAATGGGGAGAAGCTGGAGCGATCGCATTCCACGCTGCCCAAAATGCGAGTCACCTTCGAAGCCAACACGGACAAGGTGCAGGTCAGGAAGCATGAACTGATGCAGCAGAATCTGAGGCTGAGAGACAGGCGGTGTGGGATCGTGAATGAACTGGTCAAATTTATCTTCCCTGTGGTGGAGCTGACTGCTGAAGGGGCCAGCAACTCCATCCTCAGCCTGTGAGTATGGGACCGCTGTGGAGTGCTTTTGTTTGTTCTTAGAACTATAGGTTTGTAGTTTAATATGTTAGTGATTGTATTAGAAACTATGATAACGGTTCTATAAGAAAGTATGGCCCTTGATTTTTTTTCTGTTCTTTCTTAAATTGATGCTCTGATTATATTGTATATATATATATATATATATATATATGGTCTAAAGATTGATTTCCTAAAGAGTATAGCAATGCATTACTGAAATACTGAAAAAGGATGGCTTTGTTGTTGTTTTTTCAAGAGAGCATAGGTATGCATTATTGGAGCTCTGAAAATGAGTGCTTCTTTTCTAAGAGAGCATAGGTATGCATTATTGGTGAAAAGGTAGGCATTGTTTTCAAGAGAACATAGGCATGCTGTACTTGAGCACTGAAAAGGAGTACTTTGTTTCCAAAAGTGTAGACATGTATGTATTACTGAAGCCTTGAAAGTAGAAAGATTGCACCGTTTCATATTTTCACTTCGCCTATTCCCAGATCGTTAGCTGCAGCAGCGGTATATCTGTCTCATTTGTGACTGTTGTGATTGTTTGCGAGGTGTGTGGAAAGAGATGTTTTTTCATGTGTCTTCTTTTTAGGAAAGGAAAGTGTGTTGAAAGTGTAGCTTACTTTTGGAGCTCATTCGTGACACTTTCACTCAGGAGAAAATGCAGGTTTTTTTATTTTTTTATTTTAAAATTTTTTTTAAAGATGTTTAACTCTCTCCCATACTGTTTTCCCTCTCCTGCCACTCTTTCTCTTGAGGGGAGATTCTCACTGCCCATCCCCACCCCCCAAAACCTCCGTACCCATATCCTCAGCAGTGTATGCAGCCGCGGACCATTGGCTGACACAGCTACATGTATACGTGTGTTGACAGAGAAGCCTCCAGTCTCCTGATGAGCACGGCGCGTGCTCTGTCCGAAGCCAGTCAGCTGACTTACATGAGCGGTCGCTGGGTGCACACAGACCGTTACGGCAACACCCTGATCAAAATCGTAGAATCCACGTTGCCGGGCAACGGAGACTACTCTGCAGGCGTTACCAGCGGTGAGTGAATTATGGTAGAGGGAAGGGGAGAATGGGGGACAGGCATTACTAGCAGTGAGTGAATAATGGTAGAGGGAAGGGGAGAATGGGGGACAGGCATTACCAGCAGTGAGTGAATAATGGTAGAGGGTAGGGGAGAATGGGGACAGGCATTACCAGCGGTGAGTGAATAATGGTAGAGGGAAGGGGAGATGTGAAAGGGAGAATGGGGGGGACAGGCTTTAAGCCAGTCCTAATCACATCTGCTGTGGGCAGTAAAATACCACATACACTGATGACAGACAGCCTGCGTGGAACACTGTCTCATTATGTATTTGCACATTGATTATATTTCATCTCTCATCACACTGACTTCAGCTGTCAGTGATGGATGGCTTTGGCTACTGTCATGTTTTTTCTCAGCTGAAACGCTGTCCAGGGGGGAAAAACTAATGACATGTTTATGTTGAATCTGTGCCAATGTTTGTTAGAGAAAAAAAAAAAGACTGAAAAATGCCTAGTGGAGATGAAGTAGTTTTACTTCTCCTCAGAGTGATGTGTGTGTGTGTGTGTGTGTGTGTGTGTGTGTGTGTGTGTTGTGTGTGTGTGTGTGTGTGTGTGTGTGTATGTGTGCATTTGTGTGTGTGTGCATTTGTGTGTGTGTGTTTGTGTGTATGTTTGTGTGCATTTGTGTATGTTTGTGTGTGTGTGCATTTGTGTTTGTGTGTGCATTTGTGTGTGCATTTGTGTGTGTGTGTGTGTGTGTGTGTGTGTGTGTGTGTGTGTGTGTGTGTATGTGTGTGTGTGTGTGTGTGTGTGTGTGTGTGTGTGTGTGTGTGAACTCAACTGGAAATGTTGCTGTGCTATTTGATGTTGGAGAGTGCTGGAGCAGAAGTGACTTTCAACCTGCAATGTGTGAGGATGAATAGTTCTGTAGATGATCCAAACACTGATGTAAATCTATCAACTAAAGTTCTTTGGTTTTTTTGTTCATTTTCGATGGGGTCTGTGTTCTTCACATAGGCCATGCTGAATTTTGTGGATACTGGATTCATGATCAAGTTATGTTGTGCCACAAGCTTTGTGTGTGTGTGTGTGTGTGTGTGTGTGTGTGTGTGTGTGTGTGTGTGTGTGTGTGTGTGTATGTTGAATGTTTTCTTCATTTTACCTTGATTTTGATACACATTAGTACCTATATTGTATGTATGTACACACACACGCACGCACGCACACGCACGCACGCACACACACACACACACACACACACACACACACACACACACACACACACACACACACACACACACACACACACTTTCTGAAAAATAAGGTAAAACTTTTGCCTGAAAATTCGTCACAGACCTGAGCGCTGCATATTCCTTTATCTGTTCATCCATTTTTATCTATGTATCATATTCATTCATGAATACATTTATATCCATCCATTTTCACAGAGCGTCAAGAACTGGCCAGCCTAGCAGACGACAACCAGCGCATCACGGCCAGTAACCCGACCTACGCCATCATCTCTGGGTTGTGTCACACTACACAGTTGCTGCAGATCCTCTCCTCTGTCCTCATGGTCACACTGCCCAGGAAGATCTCTTACAGGTAAGCGATTTTTTTCTTGAACACTGTGTGTGGTGTGGATGCCTTTTGGGCTGGGTGAGAGTTTGCTGCCATGCATAGTTTGGTAGGTAAGTAGTGTAGAGAGAGCGTTAAATCATGACGAACAGTGATCGTCAACTGAACATTGCTGGCGACAGTTTCTATGACGAACGCTGTTCTTCAACAGCGCAGTAAAGAGGTTAATGTTATGACCTAGCAAGGATCTCAAAGCTGAGGTGATCCGGATGGAATGGAAAGTTGAAAGATGAATAATACAAGATATAGCGCTATACAAATTCCATGTATTATTTTTATTATCAATCACAGATTTAGCAGAGGTGCTGTTTATATGGTCTGGTTCTGCATATGTAAATGTAAATCATCTTTGCTGTGAAATTTATGACCATTTATGGCTGTTCTTCCATGTCGATCCTCTAATTAGAAGAGAAAGGGTAGGGCTGTTCTGTGTCTTGGAAACAAACAGCTAAACAGTTGATCCTGTAGTGTTTTTCTGCTCTGAACTTATCACTGTCCTACTCCTGGCAGGTTGATGATTGAAATGGTTTTTGTATGCGTTTAAACCAATTGTACTTGAAACAGATCAAACGCATGTATGAGAAAACTTAAAATACTTATGACAATATCGCAAACTAATTAGAGTATTTTTCATTGCTATGATAATCAACTATATTGAAAAATCCGTTCACGTATATCCATGATTGATGATTGTTGAATGTCTCATGGCTTTAGTGTTCCTATGTGTGTGAATGTTGTATTATAATTGTAAAATGTTGCAATGGTTTCTGTGATTGTTTCTGCAGCACGTTTGGCTGTAACGACTTCAGTGAGAAGCAGCTTCAGCAGGCGGTCAGTCGACTGAACCACAACATGCTGCACCTGTGTTTCTCCCAGGGCGTGGACATCAGCCAGGTCATTCCTCGTCACACCATGTATAACCTGCTGCTTCTGCTGCGCTGTGACTACCTGGGCAGGTAACTACATCACCTGTTGCTTCAAAATTATAACAAACCAGCATGCACACAGGTGTCGTGTTTAGACACCATTCCTGAGGAAAAATCGGGGAGTTGGAGTCCCAGAGTGGCTCGGGGCTGTATATGGCAACGTTCTGGTGGCTCCTGCGACGGTACTGGAACCATTCGTATCGGTCATCGCCTTTCCAATGGATCATTCCAGTGGCGTAGAGAGGGGGGGTCTGCTGCATGGGTAACAGCTTGCCCTCCGTACTTACTTACCCAGGCTTTGTGCTTTAAAGACTAGAGCGCAACTCCATAGTCTTCGGAGACTGATGGGTGCCTACTACTACTACTGCTACTACTGTTGCTTCTTGTGAATCTCTGTGTGTTATGTGTTAAAGAGGTGTGTTTGTAAATGATTTTAAGAGGCAGGTCATTCCTCGTCACACTATGTATAATCTGTTGCTTCTGCTGCGCTTCTCTGTGTGTTGTGTGTTAAAGAGGTGTGTGTGTTTGTAAATGATTTTAGGAGGCGTTTTTGTAATTGTGTTCATTGATGGGTTTATTTTTGTACTGAATATAAACAAAATTTTTTACTTAGGACAGGAGTCATGCTCATAAAGAGGTGAAAACCTGACTTGTTCCCCAGCTTAACACTTTGGGGGTCACCCAGAATGTGCCCTCTGACTCACTAATCCCACCTGGGAATCACTGTAAGATTGAAATTGCACACTACTGAATGAGAAGTTTGCGTGTATGACTATTTTCAAGTACCTTGCCATATAGGCAGCCATACTCTGACTTCAGAGGAAAAAAACCTGAGTAAACTGTATATATTTTTTTTCCATGGAACAGGAGTCTCCCTTACAAAGAGGAGCTGCAGATGCTGGTGGTGGTGAACGACGGCTGCGAGAGTGAGGACGACGTGGACAAGGATGAGCTGGACGCCCCTCAGGACTGGGACTTCATCAGTCGCGGAGACATCCCGGAAATGCCCATCCCTGCCCACGACAGTGCCTCCTGGACCTACAACCCCGCAGCCTACGCCGGCCATGTTTTGGCGGGAACCCAGTCCACCGCCAGCGATCTGTTCACGTCTGCTGCTGCGTCGATGACATCACTTTGGAGAACGGCCACGGGGAGTCGGCGCTCGAGCGATGCCAACAGTTGATGTGGGGCCTTGTGTGTAAGGACGTAGCAGGGTTCCGTGTTAGCGCACGTCTCTTGTGTTGTTTCACTGTATTTTTGTACTCTGTTGGGGGTTTTTTTGTTTGTTTTTTTTCAGACTGTATTTTCTTTCCTTCTGAGTGTCTTATTTGTACGTGTATTGGGACTAATATATTCAATTTTTAAACTGTTTTCCATTTTTACCTCTGTATTATTCTTTGTCCATTGTTTGTGGGAATTTCAGATTGTATCAAGAGTCATTTTGGAAAGCAATTATTCTTTGATCTGTATCTTTTGTTTTCTGTTTTTCCTTGTTCGTGTACTTTGCATTCTTTGTGAGACTGAGAACATGAGCAAAGAAGTATGCTGTGTAAGAGGTTGGAGGTTGACTGCATTCATGGATTTTTCAGGGAAATTCTCTTGCCATAAAAAGCAACAAAACCCCCAAAACAAAATGTCGGTTACAGGTAAGTTGGCAATTCCCTTGAACAGTATAGGTGTGCGTGTGCGTGTGTGTGGGTGTGCGTGCGTGCGTGCATGCGTGCGTGCTGTGTGTGTGTGTTAACAATTTATTGTGCTGTAATTGGATTAAAATTTTATGGAAGAGTAATTGGTAAAAAAATTTATTTTTTTTTAAAGGGGAAAAAAACTGGAAATTTTATACTTTGATCTTGTCCTGCTTACAAGCAGCGTCGGATATTTGCAACAAAATTCAAGAATTAATTTTTATTTATTTTATTTATTTATTTATTTATTTATATGTTTATTTGTTCTTTTATATGGAGGATAATGGAATAAGCACTTATGTTCTTTTTTTACTTCCAATCCCCATGTGTATGTATTTTTCACTAAACATGCCACCAAGAGTAGGGTCAAAGAAAAGTATGCATTAAACTTTTTTCCTATTTATCCATTTTGGGGGGCTGGCATTCAAGTTGACATGTTTACTTAGAATGATGGACAAGAAACAAAAGGAACCAGGATCATAGAAAATAGAATAAACCCATGCCTTTGGTTAATCTGAGGATCTTTCTGCAATAGGATTAAAAAAAAAAAAAGTTTTGTTTCTAAAAATTCTAATAAATCTCTTTTATCACAAACAGAAAAAAGTCCATAATCATGTTACCCCCAAAATTCTTTGATGCAGCATTTTTGCCTTTTGGGAGGAGGATGTCACAAAGTGATGCCATAACTTGCAAAATATTAATGAATGCATTTATAAACATCTCCATATTTCAAATGTGATCTGAAGTGAAAAAGAATTTTTAAAAAGGTCATAACAGTTGCTTGTGTATCATAAAAGAAAAAAATCCTATTCAGCTTTATAGTCCTGGTGATGATCTGACAAGTTAAAGGCAGTTTCGTTATACAGAAATTGAATGAAAAGCAGCTTAAAAAACAAAACAAAATAAAACAAAAAAACTAAAGAAATTCATGAAAAGCTCCTTAATTAGTTTAGACAAAATTGACATTTAAGCACAATTTATTTCTTTGCAATTTTGTAGGCTCATTAAATAGCCATAGGTTAGTTTTTTAGTCACTCTGCGAGATGTGTGTTGCATGAATTTTTAAATCTGTTTTATTTTTCACCAAAGAGGCTTTATCTATGTTTTCTTCATTTTAATTTTGCTCATGAGTAGAATAGATGATTTTGTAAAATGCCAGTGTGGACTGTAGCAGGCTGGACTGATTACCCCAGTAACTCATTGGTGTTTGCCATCTTGTAGAGATCCAGAAAAGTGTAGGTACAAATGTAATTGGAAATATGCAGTCATCCCAGGAGGTTTGTTATTTCAGCAGAGGCTGAAGCAGCCATCTTGTGCCTGTATGGTGTGCACCTTTCATCATCATTTTACATGCACACAACGTGTAAATGCACACTTTTTTCTTCTATGTGTTGTCGCTGTCTCCTGTATTTTTTTAAACATCACTTTTCAGTGGAAACTTATGTGTTCATTACAATCATGGAAAACGAAATGTTTTTGGGACATACCATTGTATATTTAGATTATTTATGCCTGGCATTTTGGAAGTAAGCATTTTCATGAAGTATGGATGAGTGTGTGCATATATACATGTATCTGGTTATATTTGTATTGGTTTACTGTAAATATAAGCACCTTACATGAAACTGCATGACATGATTTTGTTTTGATTTTGGCTGTGTGCTCTCTGGCATCATAGCCTAGGTACCCCAATGCGATGCCCTCAATGCAATATGTACATAAAGTGGACCCGAGAGAATGTAGATGTGTGTGGTGGTGTCTGTGAGAGTACTACATTACCCCTTGCAGCAGTCTAAAAAAAATGTAAATAGTCTGATTTGGTTGTAACACCTGTCTTCTTTTCAATAACATTTCTGGGCTTTATTGCAGCAGTCTACAGAGGTAAAATAGTATGCAAGATTTAGTTGTCATCTTTTTGTTTTTCGAAGATTTCAAGTTCTTTTTCAGAGAGCACTGTATGATCATTTGCAACTGTCGAAAAATGTAAATATTTCTTTTTTAAACCCTATTCCCAGATTTAAGTGCTTTCAGAGTATATCTTAACAATGTATGTATATCAGCAGAGTGTTTGTCACTGCTTTTTTATCCTTATTTTCCCAGACACATTTGACAGATTAATATGACTGTTAGTAGACTGGGACCATTTGATTAATTAGAAATTTAGTTATGAGCTAGTCAACTGCCGTAGTAAGCATTCATTTCCTGAATAGCAAGCTAAGCCTGTCTTCACTCTGGCCTCATCATTTCTGTCATTTCTTTTCTTTTTTTTAAAATCATGTTTCTATCTCTTTGGATTTCTATCTCTTTGGATTTCATTGTAGCACGTATTGCTGAAGAAGTTTCAAATTCCATTGTCATCTTGTATTTTCTTGCTTTTTTCCACATATTCCACATTGAGGATGGGACAGCTCAGTGATCAGAGTGCTTGATTCCCCCAGCAAAGGTTAGGTAGCGTTGAGCGTGGTTGCCAATCGGATGGGTGACCGTTTGCACACCTCAGCTACAGTACAGTTCCCCCAGCTGTAAATGGGTACCTGCCCTCTTTAGGGTCAGGGAAGGTAAAGCAGTGAGGGAGAGGAGATGGGCGCCGCCCTCAATATACTGGCCTTTAGAGAAGCTGGGGTCTCTGACGCCTCGCTCCCCTACGACCACACAGGTTATGGGACACCTTTACCTTTTACTATTCCACATAGAGCTCAGCCACCCACTGCTTTTGCTTTTATACAAGTCTGCTCTTTGAGGATTTGCTGCTGTGTGGGTTGTGAACTGCCATCGAGTCTATTAAAAAAAACACACAACACAAACAAACCCCAAATGGGGAGGGGCATGTGGGAGGGATAGTCTAGTGTTATACATCAAGCTCCAGGAAAAAAAAGAAAACAAAAAGATCCAAGCTCCAGATCTGAGGGCCTGGGTTTGAACCACTACCAAGACACCCGTTTGAGAGGATCCCTCGAGTTTACATCAGTACCAACTCCACTCCCCGACAATTTTTTCAGAAATAACTCCTAATCAAAGTCTTGTATGTACAATTACAAGCAAAGTATCTTCCTCACATGTTATAAACTCTTCCATCTTTCGGAAGAGTAGGCCATTGTGCCTGTAGGAGTAGATGACAAAGTTTTTTGGGTTTTTTTTTAACCACATACACACTGGTGTTGTGTTAAGACATTATCCCCAATGTCTGAATGCAGCTGCCTTTATGATGGGAAAATGGTAACATGTGCAAAATCTCAACATTTGTGAACCTTGAACTGTAGCCAAGGAATGGGAAAAAACCCAACAAAACCTTAAACAAGGAACCATACAGAATCTGTTCAGGATGCTAGGTTTTCTGAATTAAGTCTTTGGTAAAGATTTAAACTTTAAATTCAGAATATGTGATAGTCCACTGTTGGACTGATCAAGTATCACGCCGAAAACATCTCTGTTAATGTTATCAAAACTTTTAACATGTGAAGGAGACGGTGAGCGGCAGGTTAAAATCCGGATGCTTTTTTAATCTCTGCATATTTTCGCAACAAAAATGCTGACAGAAGTCTTCTGCAAATAACGATGAGTTTGTGCCTCAGTCGAGTATGAAAACAGTAAACTATAAATGTTGAATCTTAGATCATGAACTAGGTCAGATTACTAAAAATGAAACAAACATATTATTGAGAGGTGATGAGTGCAGCAAATATTCAACTTCCAGATCCCCCCCCCCCTTTCAGAATAATAGAATAAATAATCAAATAAAAAAAAAGATAAAATATTTAAGACATAAAAAAACAACAAAAAACCCCTCTTTCAGATGCTTTTAGCTCTGACAAGAACAAGAAGTTACCTCAAATAGCTTGCAAATGACAGACCATAGCCGAGTGGATAAGACTGTTCGATTTCAATCCCATGGGATGGACCCATGAAGTCATAGGTTCGAATCCTGGCAGTGTCTGGTGGATTAAGGATGGGGATTTTTATAATCTCCTAGGTCAACTTCAAGTGTAGATCTGTCAGTGCCTTCATTCCCTACATGTATATACACATGCAGAAGATAAAATTTGCATGTTAAAGATTCCGTAATTCATGTCTGCGTTCAGTGGGTTGTGGAAACCTGAACATATTCAGCATACACCCCCAAGTCGGAATGTGGCCACCTTCACGGTGGGTGAAAACAGTCACATACACAGAATCTCACCACTGGTGAACCTCGAGTTCTAGTTAAGGGACGAAAAAAAAAAAGCTTGTAAATAAAGTGTAAGTTCAGTACACTTTCTCTTTTCCCATCAGTCTCAATTCGTGTTTTCGTCTTACCATAGTCAGGTTGCGTATGCGTTGTCAAAAAGTACTCACCACTTGAATTGTATCGAGATGATTTTTGTTTATCAGTGTATGGGCTTGTATAATTAAAAACAAAGTGAATGATGGTGGATATATATATATTTTTTACTTAGTTTAACATCATAAAACAAGCATATATTTTTCTTTAAATTATAATTGTTTTGTTGAACATGAAGTAACCAACCTGCTTTAAAACACAACATAATAAAAGTACAGAAAGTCTTCCAAATCTTTTTGTCCAAATAAATAGTTCCTTAAAAAAAAAATCCTAACTGTATAAAAACCATTCTTGCCCTAAATGTAATTATACCGTTTCATTCAATTGGCCCTCAACTTTCAAACAAAATTTATGTAGTTCTACGACATATGTAAGTGGACATGAAAGGTTGTGTTTAGTATCTTGCAAGGGAAAAAAGTCCTTGACTCACAAATCTGAATATATGTAGCCCTCTTTGTCTCCCATCTTGATGTTCATACTCAGTGGTTGAAAGAATGGGTAAGTAGGACAATTGTTGATGCTGATGATGATATGTTTTTAATCTTGACTGCAATCACTTTCTGGTGCCATGAACTGCACTTTGTTATTTTTCATATTTGATTAATAATGTTACTGTTTGTCATCTTTCAGGTTCTGGTTTTGGGATGTATCGATTCTTTGGTCCTGTTATTTTATTTTTGCATGTGACTGTTCATCCTAATGAAGTGAACATTTCTGATACAATGGCCGATACGAATCATGCTCATAGTGACAGGTACAGATCGTTGTGTTGATTGTGTTTAATTAATTACATGTTTACTGTAGTTTGCATTCCTGTTCAAAATTGTGATGTTCAAAAGTTTTCTGATTGAATTTGTTGTTGATAATAAAGATATGCATCTGGTTTCCACTGTTGGGTCAATCACTAAAATATGCTTGGGTATGCTTGTGCAAAAAAGCTGAACAATTCTGAGCCACTTGTCTTACTTGTAGCCACAACTGCTATGAGTAGACGTGTGTGTGAGTGGTGTGTGTGTGTGTGTGTGTGCACGCGCGCAGAATAGTAGTATTGATTGCTTGACAACAAATCATGGAAAGATCAGTGGAAAAAGGTCCATTTCAAAAGTTACCATTAACGTTAATGGTAACCAGCAAAAAACTGCATCAGTTAAAGATTTTGTTTTCAACTTTTTCGCATTTACCATGCCACATTGCTGCTGCTCTGTTATCAGTTGCCTTTATCTGTCCTCTCCCTATCCATCTGAACTGTTATTTTTTCATTCATTCATGATGAGCTGCAAACAATGGACACAGCAATCAGGGTATCAACTTACATCAGTCTTTGAGAAAATGACCACAGCTGTTCTTTTAGTGTGGGCTGCTCTCGTCAAAGAGAACGATAAGTGTCCACTGCATGCGCAACAAAAGGGGGGAAGACCTCTAGCACACATTTTGAGAAATCAAGTTAATCTAATCTGTCAGGAATTTTCATACTATATCAGCATGCACATCCATGCAATTAGGCACTCATCAGTCTCGGAAGACTATGGAGTTGCGCTCTAGTCTTTAGAGCGCAAAGCCTGGGCAAGTATGTATGGAGGGCAAGCTGTTGATTGACTCACATACATACTGAGAAAATAGCACACATTTTGAGAAATCAAGTTAATCTTATCTGTTGGGAATTTTCATTCTAGATCAGCATGCAAATGACCCACATACAGAGAAAATAGCACACATTTTGAGAAATCAAGTTAATCTAATCTGTTGGGAATTTTCATTCTAGATCAGCATGCACATCCATGCAAATGATTCACATACATAGTAAGAAAATGATTGAAGACAACAGAAACTCAAGTTCTAGATCAGCTTAAACATCCTTAACCTAAATGATCCTGCTCATTCCAACACTGATGATTACCCTTTCAAGCACAAAATTCAGACTATTGGTAATGTGTGAAAAGAACACAGCAACAGCCTAAAGGCAATACCACTATCCAGTATTGCTGTGTCATCTGCTTAGTTAGTCTATGAGTTAAGTCCTTTTCTACTTCAGAGCGAAACCAAATAAAAATTTGACATTTCTTCATATTTTTACAGTTTAGACAAAGTCTCAGAAGCCTTTTTTTTTTTTTTTTGGTGGGGGAGGGGTTTGCTTAAAAACCATTTTCAGAAAAATTCAGCTGATAGCTTACTTAAAATCTTTGAAATAAGTCTTTTTTGGTTGTTTGGAGGAGAGGGTTGCTTTTTTTGGGGTGTGTTCTTTGTTGTAGACGAATAACACCAGAATGGCTTTTTAATTTGATCTGACTGAAGTAAAGGATTATATGACTGAATTCTTTCCCTTACAAGTGTTCTTATAGGAAACAGTTCCAGACATTAAACATCCTTATGAGTTCATGACTCAATCCATCATAGCTCATTCTTTCAAGTTCCAGTCCATATTTTTCAATGCAGACCAATGCACACAACACTTGGTTTTCCAATGGTGGTATATTTTTAACCATGCTTATTCACACACAGAAAGAGAAACACTTGCCATCTGCTGTATATAAACACACTGAACATTGTTGTTTTCCTGGTCTCTCTTGCACATTTTAGACAAGACCTAAACAAAACCAAAACAAATTTTTTTTAAAAACCCACCACATTTACACCACATTTTTTCTTCAAAGAATAGTTTTGTCTGTTTTATACAAACATACAATAATGTGATACGCATGTTCAAAGAAAACACAAAACAATAATGAAAATGTGTACAAGAAAAAATAAATAACACAAATCAGTTTGTATAGGATGGCCTTCCATTTGCTTGATACACTTAAAAAAAAAAAAGTGTCATAAAAAATGTGTCTGAGTCATTGATGTAAAAAAAACAACAACTGAAAAGTACATTCCATCATCAAGAATTTTCACTTTTCTTTTTTTGTCTTTAAACTTTTTTTCATTTTAAAAACAAACAAACACAACTATCAAATCACACTATTTGTAATATCCGTTTCCATCTGAGGTAAAGGACAATCATTTTAATTTCATATTTATTTCTCAATACATGACGAACAAATCACAAACTGCACATAAGGGAGATGACCATGCTATAACTATGTAATCAGTGCATGCCCCTGAGGGTTTGTTTCATTCTGTATTATTGGTCGATGCACTGGCCGTGGCTGAGATCACAGTCACATTTCCACACTTGCACCCTGCATCTGACAAAAGGAATGCACAGAGTCAAAAGGTTGCACAATCTTAGCAATCCTGTAAGTGACGAGATTTTGGATACCGAAAAACATCAATGTACACTCCATGAAGTCATCTGCTTCAGACAAGAAACGAAACTAATAACAACTTATACCAATGATCAAAAGTGATTTCAATTATGAAAAAAAAAACCCCAAAAAACCACGACACTCTTACTTACACCATAATGGCCAAGTTACATACACACAGAGACAAGACTGTACACAGTACCATTGTAACCACAATTAAAAACAAAAAAATTATTCACAGCCCTAACACTCGCTTCCACTCTTCCACACATTGGTCTAGCCACCACCACACAAATGAAATGTTCATACAAATTAGCTGCATTGTATATCCACCCTGAGAAAGCAAGGCAGAGGTTTGATGTATTTCTAGAAAAAATAAATAACACAAACTAAGAGACATGATGCTTCATGTCTTTAGTGACAAACGCTTCCATCTTCACAAGACTTACAGACACACAAACCTGAAAATCAACACCACCTACTACACCCGATATAGACAACAAAAAAACCCAACATCATACGTTTCATATTCATGACTTGAAGTGAGTGAACATGAAGCTCCCAGTCTTTCATGATATCTATTGCTTACTTCCAACTTTCCAAAAGTCTTGCACATCAATGTATGACACATGATACAGCCATGGAAATCACACACCTTTGATTATTGTTTCAACCTGGGGCACCCAGAATGACCACTTTACAACGAAACTGTCAGAGTTCATTCTCACTCTGATCATTGGCAAAGAGTAGCCTACAGTTTTAATTCCGTATGTAACATTACACAGCCTACTTAGTAATGCAAGTGCTTTGTAACAGGCAAGTAGTAAAAACTTCAGCAACATCATTTGCTATAACTTTTTTTTTGGTCCGACAGAATCATAATCCAAAGAAAGTAAAAACCTGAGAAGGAACAAGCTAAGTTTTACGATAGGGGGCAAGAATAAAAATTAAAAAAAAAACACACCAAAAAACCCAACAAATGCCATTTCTAGATTTCTCAAAATTATTGCATTCTTTCCACATCAGTTGTCCAAATTCAATGATTTGATTCATGGACTGGTGTTGATCATTGTTATTTCATCAAACATTCACCAACCTATAATGAGACGACACACACACAGTATGGACAAAGAAAAAGACACCCCACCCTGACACTGCCTGTTGTTTCAGAGGCAGGACAAACACCCCTCCTTAGAACACAAGGGTGCAGAAAAAGAGACAAGACACATCTTACATTTGTTAACTGGTAACCTAACTCTCTTTTCACAACTATTAACAGGAACCACTGAAATAAATTCCCATCATGGTCAGAAATAAAAACAGAACAAACCCTAAAAACTAATCTCCCTCCTTCCCAAAACACACACACACACACACACACACACACACACACACACACACACACACACACACACACACATACACACACCACACCACATTCATGGCTCTATCAAACTTCAAGAGGAACTATCTAGGAATCTAAGCACAGAATCAACAGGAACAAGTCCCCATCATAACCAACAATAAATCAACCACAAAACAGCAAGATGAAGAACAAAGCTCAAGTCACTCCACACACACACACACACACACACAACATACACACACACACACACACACACACACCACACAGATAAGCAGGTCTGGAAACAGCCCTGTCAACAAACTGTGTTTGTGTTCCGCACCATCTAGCCATGCTTGAAAGAAGAAAATAATAAAAATGCCCATGCCTTGACTTGTAATCATCTTGCTTTGTTTGTTACACCTTAACAATTAAAGAAGAGATGACAGGAAAAACTGTCAGAAATCGTCATCAGTATAAAAAAAAACAAAAAAAAACAAATAATAATAATAAAATTTTAAAAGTAAGTAAAATGTAAAAAAAAAAAAAAGTTTTTATAAAAAAGATGAAGGCTTTCCGTTCTCTCTCTCTAATACTATTTATTGCTGTTATTCTACAGGATGCATAAAAATGGATAAACCTTCAAAGAAAATCTAGAGTCTGGGACTGCAGAAGGCCAGATGGTCCAGGTACATTGTCCTAGGCCAGGTTTCTTCTTCTTCCCCCTGTCCTTCCTCTTCCCCCCACGTCTCTTTCCGTCTTTAGGACAAAATCATTTATATCAGGCACTTCTCTCATTCGCTTTAACCCTCTTGCATTCAGATTCTCTCCTAGATTTCGCATACCATCACAAAATCAGGTCAGGCACACATGCTCACTCGCCTTTTCCTCCTAAGTACATACCAGCAGCTAAAATTACTTCCAGACTCTCAGCAGGGTTTCTACTTCGAGCCTGATAGAGCTTTGGCATGTGGTAGCAAATAGTGATGGTCACAGCCTGATGAAAATCCACTGTGTGTAAATCCAGACAAATCCCGGTTCAGGATTGAGGGGGGGGGGCAATGGTTCAGGACTAAGAGGGTTAAACTGTCAGATGTGTCTGGGAAAAATAATGGCATGTCCTTTCCAGCTCCTCTTATGGGCCATACAGCTTGATGTGCAGGGTTATCTCCATCAGCCACACAATCTTCCTCAGGTCGTTGAATAGCGTGCACATATCAGGCACTGAACTGAAAAATCTGGCTGAGTTTTTGCCACAAAGTTTTGATGCCAAGACTTCACTCTCCCTCAGAAGCCCTCTCTCTCTCTTCTTCAAAATGATGTAGCTCTATCCAAACAATATTGATCACCTCCCACCCCATCCCAACACTCACTCGTGTCTTCACCTTCACCAATCCTGGAGTCTTGTAGACTCTCTCTCTCTCTCACACACACACACACACACACACCACACACACACAAGACACACATTCCTCTCTCTCTAATCAGTAACTGAATAGCTTTGACACCCCTCCTCCCCACCTTACATATCTTTTATTATTCACAAACCAACTAAGCCAGGTATTGCTCTTTCACCTCAACAGTGATTATTTTTAATTTTCAGATTTCAAAGGTAGAAACAATTGCGTCCACTGCTAATCTGTACCAGGTAAAGATGAAACACACAGCCTGAATGACATTTTATGACCTACTTGGATTTTCTTTCAGAATTTAGTCTTTTGTATAAATGCGTAGGTGAAATGTCATTAAAAAAAAAAAAAAAAAGGGGGGGGGGGGAAGCTATCAACAGCAGCAAGGTTTCACACCACCAATACCCCCCCCCCCCCCACCCTAACTCCTTGCCATAACCTTCTTTGAGGCAGCTTGGATCAGAAACATCATCCAATCACTTCCCCCTCACTCTTACACTTGCCGGCACTTTATTAAAAAAAAAAAAAAAAAAAAGCTACAATAATCAAAAAAGTTTTCGCTGGAAGACAAAACCATTAACGGAGAAGACAAAAAAAAACAGATCTTGAGCAGACAATCCTGTTCTACTATCTTCGTTGTTTTTTGCCAGCTGAAGAAGAAGAGCCGGGACTGGATTTCTCTTGAGGATTCAGGCCGAGTGCTGCGGCCCTGGACTGAAAGAACTTGCTGAGAGCCTGGCCTGCCTGGTACACAGGTGCGGAGCTGAGGTTGTACTCGATGCAGTTGGCGAAGATGAGGCGAACATCGTGCAGAAACGGCCCCAGGGAGGTGTAGCCATTCTGGTCCAGTTTGCTGCGGATGGTGGAAAAGTCCATGGGGCTGTCTATCACCTCGTAATAGTCAGGAGCCTGCAATCAAGAGGGATAGTCATTCGTTATTTAAAATTTATTTTATTTTATTTTATTCTTTTATATCGAGGATAATGGGATAAGCACTCATGTGCTTTTTTTTACATCCAGTCCCCGTGTGTATGCAGTAGTGTAAATCTTATCTGTTCCCACGGCACACAATGGCCTACTCTTATGAAAAGCGGAACAGGATTTAATGTGTACGGAAGATGTTCTGCGTTACTTGCTCACTGTCTGCTCTAAGCCTGTGAAAACAATTCTGGATTTTATTTATTTATTTATTCTTTTATATCCAGGATAATGGAATAAGCACTCATGTGCTTTTTTTTTTACATCCAGTCCCCGTATGCATGCAATTTTGTTAATCTTGTCATCTGTTCCCACCAGCACATAACAGCCTACTCTTACGAAAAGCAGAACAGGATTTAACATGTGCGAAGACTTTGAATATGAGAGAACCTCATGAATATAAATGCTTGGATGTGGGTGTAGAAGGGTTTAAGAAAAACAGTGTAAAAAAAAGTTGTAATGAAGTAACAGTGTCTGAATATGAAAAAAAACAGTTTTAGATTTAGTAAACCCTTCAATGTTTTTTTTTTTTTTTTTTTATAAACCCTTCAATGTTGATTTCTGTGAGGATTTTCCCTTTCTTTTGATCGCTGTCAAACTTGTGTGTGTGTGTGTGTGTTGTGCGTGTGTGTTGTGTTTATTGTGTTAAATACGTGTAAACAACTTGTGGATGTTATAACGGTCGTTACTGAAATCAAAATTTCATAAGGTAAATTGATAGAAGTAACCACTAACTGTGTTAAAAATGTGTGTGTGTTGTGTGTGTGTGTGTGTGTGTGTGTGTGTGAGTGTGTGAGTGTGTGTGTGTGAGTGTTGTGTGTGTGTGTCTGTGTGTGTCTGTGTGTGTCTGTGTGTGTCTGTGTGTGTCTGTGTGTCTGTGTTATATTTCACACAGTGCCACTTAAAGTATACTTTCATGCACTGCTACAAAAACCAAACCATCTGCTGGATAGTCTCAACTCAAAGCGAGACAGTATTACTAAAATAATCAAAATTTCACAAGGTAAACAACATTGCAATAACTAAGACAGAAAAGTAAAAAAACCAAACCAAACCCCAAAACAACCCCCAAAAGAGGCCTGTTAAGAATTCAGACAAAAGAAGATACAGAAAAACTACAACAAACAGCCAGAATACTTGTAAAAGAGTCCACAAATACCATGATGGACAAAAATGGACAGCTACAGATCCAGCAAACCATTGGTCCCTACGAAAACCTTCTGTCAATCATAAAGAAGCGTAAACTTAAATGGCACAGGCATGTCACAAGATCAAAAGGACTTGCAAAAACAATACTGCAAGGCACTGTCCAAGGAGGAAGAAAAAGAGGCAGACCAAAGGAAGAGATGGGAGGACAACATCAGCGAATGGACAGGCCTAGAACTCAACAAAACCCTGAGAAAGGCAAAGCAGAGAGAGGAATGGAGGGAACAGGTTGTCAAGTCTTCAGGGGTGCCCAAGCAACAGACGAATGGGGGAACTGTTGTCAATCTTCATGGGTGCCCACTGCGCAGACTAAGGATAGATAGATAGATAGATAGATAGATAGATAGATAGATAGATAGATAGATAGATAGAGAGAGAGATACAGAGAGATAGAGAGATAGATATATAGATAGAGATAGAAAGATTGAAGAAATAGAGAGATAGAGATAGAGAGAATATAGAGATAGATAGAGACAGACAGACAGACAGACAGACAGACAGACAGAAGATCTACAGGTTCAGACGACCAGCAGACAAGAGGTGCTTGTTGCACACATACCACTTTCTTGTCCACAGGCTCCAGGAAAGGCCAGGCCTCCTGATGCTCCATCAGATCGTTCAGGAGTGTGTCTGCTGCCTCCATCTGCTCCTCCACACTGCCACTGTACACCTCTGCATCTGCCCACAACACCAGGTGTAAATAATACAAAGTGATGCCAGGTAGTAATAATAATACATGGAATTTATATAGCGCTATATCTTGCAAAAACAAATCAAACTGCTTGCATTCGACCTATACAACACACAAGCAATTAATGACAATGACTTAAGCAAATTTGAATGTACACACACACCCTGCACGCATGCGCCCAGGTGTGCCCAGGTTATTATTACACACTACTGTTTTGGGGGTTGATTTGTTTTCAGTTGGGCCTTTCTCTTCTTTTTTGCTTTCTTTACTTCATAAAACAAAATATGATCACAGAAAATAATGCGATATTAAATTTTCTCCTTTAAAAAACACAAAACAAAACAATAGAAAAGCAGTATTTTCCATTCAAAAACATAAACAAAAAAATTATTTAAAAAAAACAACAGGAAAGACAATTCAATCATCCTTTACAATATTACAACACAATTATATATTTGTGCGGTAAACCATTCTACTACATACCTTTTTCTCTCAAAATAATAAGTAGTGAACAAAGTAACTGTTTCTTGATACCTTGTAAAGCCAAAGATAACATGTATTCTTGCACTACACTTCTGTATGAAGCCAAAGATAACATGTATCTTGTAATACCCTTCTCATTGAAGCCAAAGTTAACCTGTGCCTTGCACTACACTTCTGTATGAAGCCAAAGATAACATGTATCTTGCACTACACTTCTGAATGAAGCCAAAGATAACCTCTACCTTGCACTACATTCTGTATGAAGCCAAAGATAACATGTTTCTTGCACTACACTTCTGTATGAAGCCAAAGATAACATGTTTCTTGCACTACACTTCTGTATAAAGCCAAAGATAACATGTTTCTTGCACTACACTTCTGTATGAAGCCAAGGATAACATGTTTCTTGCACTACACTTCTGTATGGAGCCTAAGATAACCTGTATCTTGCACTACACTTCTGTATGGAGCCTAAGATAACCTGTATCTTGCACTACACTTCTGTATGGAGCCTAAGATAACCTGTATCTTGCACTACACTTCTGTATGGAGCCTAAGATATCCTGTATCTTGCACTACACTTCTGTATGAAGCCAAAGACAACCTCTACTACAGTTTCAGGAAAAAGAAAAAAAAAGGGTAGGCGCTGCACTTGTGGCAACGCGCTTTCCCCGGGAAGAGGAGCCCGAATTTCACGCAGAGAAATCTGCTGTGACATAAAGTATTTGTACAAAATACAAATACTTTCCAATACACTTGTGCATGAAGCGACAAAAACTCACCATCAACGTCAGAGAGCTGCAAGGAGGAAGCTGACTTTCGCTTCAGGCCTTTGCCGTTGCTCCACCCTTTGGGCGTAGCAGTCTCCGCCCCACTGCTGCCCTTCTGGTCTCTGGGGGTGGTCCTGCTCTTTGACCCCCGGCCTGATGAACTCTCCTGACTAGCGCCCCTTGCTTCCTGCTGCGACCTGAGGTAGGGGTGGGGCTGTTTCGGGGGGTGTGCTGCCGTGAACCTGAGAGTCTGGATTTGTTGTTGCTGCTATTGAAGGGGGAACCTGTCAGCAGAAACCGCACTGCATTGCTCTGAGTCGATTTGGATGTGGTTGGTTAGGGTACAGAACAAATGTCTGATTTCATTTAGGCTACCTTTTTTTTCTTTTCCTTTCTCCGCCCTCCCCTCCCCCCCCAAATCCCATCCCAACCTTACTATTCCCTTATTTTTGATAAAAGGATAGATCTTTTATTTTATTTTATTTTTTTTAAACTTTCTTTTCAGAAAGGATAGATCTTAATCAAGTTCACACAATCTTAGTTTGTCAGCACAGGAAGTGCACAAAATATCTTTAAACATTTATTGAATTTAAAATTTGGCATCTTACAGCTAACATTTTTTTCATTCTGCAAACGGACTGCTGGACTAAACAAAAAAAAGGCAAATATTGACACTCTGTCATATTCACTGATCTAACACTCTGTCATATTCACAGATGATATAAACCAATAGATGATATAAACCAACAGACGATATAAACCAATAAACAACAGACGATATAAACCAACTGATGATATAAACAGATGATAAAACCACACAACAGACGATATAAACCAACAGACGATATAAACCAGTAGATGATATAAACCAACAGACGATATAAACCAATAAACCAACAGACGATATAAACCAACTGATGATATAAACAGATGATAAAAACCAACACAACAGACGATATAAACCAACAGATGATATAAACCAACAGATGATATAAACCAACAGATGATATAAACCAACAGATGATATAAACCAATAAACCAACAGACGATATAAACCGACACAACAAACGATATAAACCAACACAACAGACGATATAAACAGACGATATAAACCTAGGTGATATAAACCAACCTTTCTTCCCAGAACCTTGCTTGCCCTTGCCCTTGGATTTGCCCATGCTCCCTCCATCCACACACATGTGGCACATCCACTTGCCCTTGGGAACTTTTTTCAGTGGCGGCTGGGCACAGTGGAGGTGAAACGAGCGAGGGCATACATCACACAGAATCAATACGCCATCTTGGCGACACTCCGCACATACATCATCGTTGGGAATGTCCTCTTCCTGTTCGCTATCGTCTGCCTCTTCTTTACCATCGCTGAAACAGTTGTGAAAATCTGTCTTTTAACTTTTTCAGCTCCCCATGACAATCACAGCCATAGCTATAAGCATCATTATAACAGGAATTTTCCTTAAACTACATACGATTTTTCCAGAATATTCATCGGCAGCAACATTTAATAAAAACTTAAATGTCAGCAGTTTTGTTTCAGATTTAGTACAGTTAAGTTTCGATATTGTTAAATATCATTCTACACCCCATCCCCAAAACCATGGAGGGGTTAAGACAAATGCTTGGTGATCACGTTAAATCCCGTTCCACATTTCGTAAGAGCAGGCCAGTGTGTGCAGGTGGGAACAGATGACAAGATTTACAAAATTGCATACACATGGGCTCTGGATGTAAAAAAAAGCACATGGGTGCTTATTCCATTATCCTCGATATAAAAAAAAGAAAAAGAAAAAAGATCATGTATCCTAGATGAACACCCATTAAATTCTGTATTACTTGACTATCATTTTGCTTAAAACAAGTTAAAAAGTGTACTACTGCATTGCACTGCACAGCACTGTACTGCATTGCTTTGCGTTGTATTTACAGTATTGTAGCATTCATAAACTTCTCTGATGGAATTTATATAGTGCTAAATCTTGTCCAGCAAACAAATCTGAAAGCGCTTGCATTCAAATCAGTCACACGCATGCAACCTATCACAAATAGAATTAACAAATTATATTTCCACACAAACGCAAACACAGACACACACAATAACGCAAGGTGATGGAGATGGAGGAGACTGGATGAAAATTTTTGTTTGTTAATTTTTTTTGGACTGAATGAAAATAGGGACAGATGTCAGGTGTAATGATGGAGGAAGATCCTAGGTAGGAAATAAGTGTGTTATTAGAAAAAAAAGAAGAAAAAAAATGTCTTAGAATGGATTTAAAAGTATCAAATGAGGGGAAGTAGCCAAGGGAGAGAGGGAGGTCATTCCAGACAAATGGAGCAGAAATAGTGAAAGAATGCTGTCTGTACACAAACCTGGCGCCATCCATGCTGTTTTCAAACTCCATCGGCTCTTCCGCTTCTTCCTCATCGGGGTCAAAGTTCCTCCTCCGCTTCCTCGGGGCAGGTGCAGAAATCTTGGGGCGGCAGGTGTAGCAGAACCAATCCCCAGCTGGAATTTTCTGTTCCACAGAAGAACAAAGTACCAGAAGAGATTAACATCACTGGTGCTGGTTTGACTTGGTCATAGCAATCATAATAGTATCCACAGCTGTCAGTTTCCCCCACTTTCAGCTCCTCTCAACTGCTAATTAACCCTCTTAGTCTAGATCCAGGATTTGCCGGGATTGAATAATTACCCCCCCCCCAAGTCCAGATCTGGGATTTGCAGATCTGGGATTTGCCGGGATTTACACACAGTAGATATCCATCACACTGTGACCATCACTAATTGCTACCACATGTTAAACCTCTTTCAGGGTAGAAGGAGAAACCCTGTAGAGTGTCTGGAAGTAATTATAGCTGCTGGTATGTACTTAGAAGGAGGAAAAGGCCAGCCAGCATGTGTGCCTGACCTGATTTCGTGATGGAATGCGAAATCTAGGGGCAGTTTGTGTTCAGAGAATCCGAATGCAAGAGGGTTAATCCATCCCAACCCAGCCTAGCTGGAGGCCAGCTGGTGCTAATTAAAGATCTGACCACACTTGGACTAGGTAAAAAGAAATGGTGTGCTAGATTTAGCACTCTTGACTGAGTGATGTTGAATTTGTGCGCTGTGTCTCGAATTGTGCTGGGGTTGCATGGTAACAGCGTTACATTGTGCTGGGTAGTTTGGTGGCATATGGTAGTGTTGCATTGTGAACAGATCTCATCTGATGTGATGTACAAATAATGGGATCTTCCATGTACATTTTCTTCTTTTGCATGGCTGTATGTTTGAAGAGGATCAAGGCAATGGCAGCTTTCCACAAAAGTTGAGCTGAGACACTAAAACTCTTTAACCCTTAATAACCGCTCTGGGGTGTGTGTGTGTGTGTGTGTGTGTGGGGGGGGGGGGGGGGGGGGGGGGGTGTGTGCACGCGCACATAAACAAAAATGTGCCTGCACGCACAGGTGCATGATTTATGTTCTGTGCATATATGTGTTTTGGACATGTCTATCTATCCACTCACAGTCAAAGGAGGCTTCAAACAGTAGATGTGATGGCCCCGGTCACATTTGTCACACAGCAACATCTTGTCATCATCCCTCATACGACGACAGATGCGACATCGCAGCTTCAGGGTGGAGCGATTCCATTTGATGCTCTTGTCGAACACCGTCAAGTGCAAGAACACCTGGGAAATGCTTGTCGACCCAAAGCCGACTCCTCCCAACGTTCGTAGATAGCCCGTCGCTGTGGTTCTGTATGCAAGTAACAGATGAAAACAAAGTCAATGATTTGAGAATTTGTATATGTAAAATAACATACATAGCCCATCGCTGTGGTTCTGTATGCCAGAAACAGACGAAAAACTAAGTCAATGATTTGAGAATTTGTAGATGTAAAATAACATACATAGCCTGTCACTGTGGTTCAACATGCAAGTCACAGACTAAGTCGATGATTTGAGAATTTGAATATTTAAAACATCATGGATAGCTCATGTGTGTGGTTTTGTATGCAACTGACTGATAAAAAGAAAGGCGTAAGTTATTTGAGTGTTTGACGTGCTGGAAATGCTGTTACTGGGCATTCCTCAGCTTAATTAAGCTTTCTAAGGATCATCCACAGTACACTCTTTTTCACTCATCCTACCTGGGAATCACTGTGAGAGTATACCCAGGATGACAAGTTGGCCTCAATGATTTTTTAAAACCACCTTGCCATATGGGCAGCCATATTCTGATTTTGGAGGATGTTTTCCCTCTTCTTTGATGTAGGAGCATGTCATAGATGAAGACAATCTCAACATTACATAACAATACTTTAATGTAGGGCTTGGCACTAAGCTTACATCCATAACTGACAGAGCTTTTGGCCCGGGCCACATGCAAGGAATGAGGGGGGAAATAATTTGCTTCCTTTTGTCCTTTACCGTCTATGATGGTGTTTCCGTGCACTGTGCTACAGAGTGAATATAATACTCTTCTTTGGTGTGGGTTTTTTTCCCCCCTGTTCTTTGGCTACTGCTAATGGTGAGATTTTCTGTACACAAGTGTTTGTCCACAATTAAGTTAAGATGGTAACATTCTCACTTAAGGGATGTCTAAACACGACACAAGTGTGTACGCATTTAAAGAATGTAGTCATCCATTCCTAGCAGCAAAGGACACCTTATTTAGCCAAAGCAGACCTCTTCCTTCTTCATTTTAGGTGTCACCATTACATGACACCCACATGATTAAAAAACAAACAAACCAGGTTACGAAAAGAAGAAACAAGAACACACAAAAAAGCTACAATAATTTTTTTTTAAGAGCCACTAACAAAATAAAAACAAAGAACCATACCACAAAAACTTGAGAAGTAACACTGAACTTTGAAGCCAGAAAAAAAGACAACAAGATGGAAGAGATGGGTGAAAAAAGTAGTGGGGGGAGGAGGAGGAGGAGGCGAAGGAGAAAATGAGGTGAGATGTAACAAAACTCAATGACAGTGTACTGCAGAAGAGTCTCTCAACACTTTGAAGTACATCATTTGGACACCTGCACAACGCAAAGGTAAACATACCTTGTTTCTCTTCTTTAGAATTTACACCTCGCTTGTCTGAATCACCTGCAAAAAACAAGCAACCACACTGTCTTTACTAACAAGGAACTTCATTTATTTGATGAAAAAAAAAAGAAAAAGAAAAAAGAAACATATACCTGACCTGCATGCCAAAGTCAGTGTGGTACCTGGTCACATTCCAATCCATTCAGGTTCTTTACCTTTACCACATGCATCAACTCTTCTGCTCTGGTTCTCTCTCTGATTCATCCTGCATGAAATGAACTAGATATTCTCTCTCTCTCTCTCTCTCTCTCTCTCTCTCTCTCTCTCTCTCTCTCTCTCTCTCTCTCTCTTCTCTTACCAAAATCCTAAATTAACACTTTTAAATAGGGCTTCAAGACTCACCTTTAAAAAAAAAAAAAAAAAATTCCAGCCTATTATCTTTTTCAGTATCTTCTTCAGTTTCAGTGCAGACATATATTTCGATGCAGACATATACACAGAAATGAATTTTTCATGATGACAAACAAAAATGTCAAACAAAATCGTAGAGAGACTGTGAAGGTAAAGATGGGATGCTTTGCTACTTATCAAATGGGACTCCTCCTTTTTTGTTTTTGTTTAACAATGGATCCCCTTCTCTTTTTTTTTGTTTACATAGATCCCCTTCTTTTTTTTCTACATTGTATTGTACAAACTTTTTTTTCTGGCAAGGCCTTTAGATGAAGGTTTTTTCCTCCATGTTTTTATCATGAGCACTACATACACACATATACACACCCCCACCCACCACAAACAAAAACCCAACAGATATATGCTCTCAATTTTTACACACAAAAAACGTGCCTGACTACCTGCACATATGCATTATACACACACAAACATACATGTTCCCTTACATACATACACACACACACACACACACACACACACACACACACACACACACACACACACACATGTAGTATCTCACATATATACAGTAAGATTTTCTTTCTTCTTTTTTTTCTCTCTAAACAACAGCCAAAGGTAATGAAGACGATATAACAATGATGTTAAAGAAATGCACTAACTTCCAAACAACTTGACAGGGCTGTGTGCTCTCTGCGTTCTTCCATATTTTCCAGTTTAAACCCAGTCCAAGAAACACAGACATATCATTTTTCTGTTTCACTCCATTCCTTACCAAACGGGGCCTTCAGGTAACGCAGGTCGACTCCTCGTATGACCTGCACTAACGCATAAGCCAGGTCTCTGGCCACCACTTCTTCAGGTATCTGCGAACTTTTAGCTGCCTTCGAGTCCTGCCTGAAATATATAGATCTATATATAAAAAATATTTTAAAATGTAAACCCAAAAAAAAAAAATGAATGTAAACAATGTAAACAAAATGTTCAGAATGTAAAAAAAATGTACATAAAAAGACAATACTGAAACAACTTTATCCGTTACCAGTTGCAGATTTAAAAAAAACAACGCAATATTCAACTTTAGATAAAACAGGATTAAATATATTTCAAAACCCCCTTTTTATCCCCCCCCCTCATCCACCCCCAAAACTGTCCTTCCTACCACTTCTTAAACAGATATAGTATAAAATAAAATACACAGCTACAATAAAATTTAAAAAAAATTAAAAAGCCACCAAAAAAGACAAGAAAAACAAGAGGACAGAGAGATCCCTTAGAATTATTTATTTATTTATTTATTCTTTTATATCGAGGATAACAGAATAAGCAATCATGTGCTTTTTTTCATCCGGTCCCCGTGTGTATGCAGTTTTGTAAATATTGTCATCTGTTCCCACCGGCACACGATGGCCTACTCTTACGAAAAGCGGAACAGGATTTAACGTGTGCGCAAGATGTTCTGCGTGTGTTCGCACGCGGGGCCTCGGTTTAAAGTCTCATCCGAAGGACTTTTGGGGAGAGTGGAGTCAGCACTGATGTTAACTCCAGGAAGAAAATTTCCTTGACCGGGAATTAGAAGAAGCAAGAGCAGCAAAGTTGAACCCTGCCAGGACAGTGGGGAGGTACCTCCCTGCTCTTTTAACTGTCATGGGTTCTTGTGACATGTACAAGTTCATAAGCTAATGGGTCCAACTGGTTTACTGTTTGTTCCAAAATGCTTGACAATCAGTTAAAAAAACAAAAAGGAAAAAGCATAATAGGTAATCACATAGCCACGTTTTTTTTTCTCCAAAAATAAGTAGCCCATATTCTAGTCCAAGTACACCAATCTAATTAGTGAGGTCATTTATTTGACCTATTCGCATAAACACTTTTCTTTCTTTTTTTTTTCTTATCTTTCTTTTTTCTTTAAAAAAAAAAATCTTTTGAAGATTTCATTTTTTCTTATCTTTTTTTTTATAAAATTCTGGATTTGTTTGTACTTGCTGTGGGTTTGATTCAGGACTTACTTGGATTTCTTTGGGAGTGCACATGAGCAAACGGTGCTTCGTCAGAGTATGGACTGTAACCGCCATTTTCCAGGGCTGCCCGCCATGCTGTTCGGTCCTTCACCTGTCGTCAATCCGTCACACACGCACGTTAATCATCAACTTGGTGAATATTTGCAGGACATAAAACAAAAGTTAAAATCTATAATAGCTATGGTTGTATGTGATAGAGCTCAGTGGTCAGAGCACTTGTTTTCCCCCAGCCAAAGTTAAGCAGCGTTGAGCGTGGTTGCCAGTTGGACGGGTGACCGTTTACGCGCCTTGGCTACAGTACAGTTCCCCCAGCTGTAAATGGGTGTCTGCCCTCTTTAGGGTCAGGGAAGGTAAAGCAGCGAGGGAGAGGAGATGGGCGCTGCCCTCAATATGCTGGCCCTTAGAGAAGCTGAGGTCTCTGATGCCTTGCTCCCCTACGACCACACAGGCTATGGGACACCTTTACCTACCTGTATGTGATGTACAGAAGAAGGGTATGGCTGTGTGCATACATGCATATATGTGTATTTTGTTTGTGTATCACTGTGTGAGTGCAAAGCACAAAAACTCAACTTTACAAACTGTTTTATTTAAATCTGAGGATGCACTAACTAAAGAGCACTTCTCCATCACAATATGCCAAAGTTAACAATAAAACTTCACCAACTGCATCTAAAAATCAAGCGAAATGAACAGTAAAATTCTGGCTGTATTTCAACGACATTGAACTGAAAGTGCTCATTTACAATACCTCAATAATATTTCTTTTTTTTAAACACTGGCAGTTCATTCTTTACTCACCTTCCTAAAGTTTAATTAAAACAAAAAAGCACAACATGAAAAATGCTTGTTGATCACCAGCAATGCAGTAGTTAGCTTCTTGACAAAAACTGACCTGAAAACATCAACATTTCTTTCAACTTTTTGCATCTTAAGATCTGACTCATGGAATCATCTCCCACCACAAACCTCCACCATCTTGTCACCAATAATCTTTGACAACCTGAAAAAAAATTCCCCCCCCCCCCAAATTTAAATAAAAAAAAAGTCGTTGACGACCTTGACCTACCTTTAATGCCCCCAGGCCCCCAGCGTAGATGCGTCCCTCCATGTCCAGCAGTCCATCCCGCAAGTTGAGCTCCATGATCTCGCTCACTGCATCGCTCTTGGTGCTGCCCACCACTTTCTTCGATGTCGGTGTGCCGGAAACTGCAGGACTTTTGGCTGAAGGCTTATTATCTCCAGCGTTCTCCGACACACACAGCTTGTCCACAGGACACGAAACCACTGTCTCGTCCAGCAAGCGCCTGTAGTCTTGCAGCATAGTCTGCAGTGCACTTTCGCGAAAACCGCGAGGATTAAGCGCGGTCACCAACTGATGGAGACAGTCTTTAGAGTCGATGACGTACCACTTTGGCTCTTTCTGTAGGGGCTCCGCCTGTTTAGCATCAGCTGAGTCCTCACCTGTCCTTTCTGAGGACTGCAGGCTTTGTTGTGAATCACTGACTTGATCCTCCACTTTTTCCTGCTTTACCACCACGGCACTGACACTGTCACCGTTCTGTTGCGACAGCTCTACGTGCTGCGTGTCTGCATTTTCAGGTCTAGTCCTTTCTTCCAACAGCGGCAGCGGCGGCTTCTGCTCCGCGTCTTCTGCGTCCGTCACATCGCTGTTCTTCTTTTCCAGCGACTGCTGACTTTGCTGCGTGTCGACGGTGTCGTTACTGACGACGGAACTACACCCGTCATTGCTGTCCCCATTGGTCAGGGGGGACTCCTCTCTACTACAGTCACCGTTCACCTGCTTCTTAGCATCCACCTCCCCACCACCTTGCTGCTGCTGCTGCTCAGCCGGGTTCATGGAGGTCATTTTCAACCCCTCAGTAGCGGGGTCGAAGGTTAAAAACAGTTCATGGTCCTCCACCAGAAGAGCAGGCATGGAGGAGAAAAACCAGTAGCGTCTGTAGAGCCGGTCCCGCCCCAGAGGGTACAGGGCGTTGGTCTTCTGAAGCTCCATGATCTCCCGCTGTGCTTCCAAGTCCTTTTTCTCAAACTCCTCTTTCTTTCTCGCCTCTTCTTTCCGCTCCTCTTCGTCTCGCTGCTTTTTCTGTTCCGGGGTCAGGCGAGGATCTTCCAGAGGCGGGAAGGTCGGGGGTTCCAGCCCATTGTCCACAGCTTGTCTGGAAACAGAAGAATAGGAATGGTGTGGTCTGCGTGTGTTCCTGTGATGTTATCAGAAATCAAGCAGAAAATGCTTTGATTTGTTTGCATTACAAGATTTAGCGCTATACAAATTCCACGTATTATTATTATTATTAAAACGTGGTTGTAAACCTTAACAGTAGGTACATAATAAAAGCATACTGTTTCCATGTGTCTCTCCACTTACTGATCCTTGCTTGGTTACTGCACACAACTGTTGTTGTGGAAGCATATAGAATGAAAACACTATGATCCTGCCAAATTTGGTTTGTGTTGACAAAGCTTATACCAAACACACATGCACACACACACACAGACACACACACACACAGACACATTTTTTTTCTTAGATGGATGGCTTGATGAAAAAAAGCAATTGCACTGCTTAACCCTAGTAGCGCTGTTCCCGGATTACTCCGGAGTGACGTAGTGCAGCATTTCTGGCGGCTCCCGGAATATTCCGGGATGACGTCGGTGATCATAATTGAAGGCTTTCTTTCGCTTTCAAAGGTCATCCAATGAACGTGAAGGCCATTGTAGGGCTGCAGAAATGGGTGAAGGTCGTCCGCAGTCGCAAGCAACGAGGATTCTGATTGTTTAGAGGTGTTTTTTTTTTTTTTTTTTGGACGACCGTCGATCGCCTGAAAACAAAATGGCGGCAAAGTGTTTACGCTCATATCACTCGAAGTATTTTTCGAGTTTTTTGACGATATTGACGGCGATGAGGAGTTTTAGAGGCTGGATTTGGTTGAATTAAGCGATAATAGAGACGATAAGGTAAGGATTGTGAAATATTTTTGAAAAACTTCGGAAAAATTGATCGCGATCGGACTGAATCGAGCGGTGCTAAGTTTTGTCCAAAGCACTTCATAGCTACCGGGCGATTTCGATGTCATACATTGTTTTACTTTATTTTAACGCAACACGGCTTCGAAATAACTGTTTTTAAGTCATTTCTATATGCTGTCGAGTACTTTGCATCACACGAAATCAAGCGATTGTCGTATTTTCGTCATAGAACGCCGCCAGTTCGCACGAAATAAGTGTTCACCGCCATGATGATCGCGATCGCGTCGATCATTTCGCTGGACTTTTCCGAGTATTTGACGACCGATAAAGCCACGGAAGCTCTTTATTTTTTCAAAACATATGTCAAGATACAGTATTTATCGAATCATGACATTTTTGCACCGCAACAACATTGCATATCGTGTTAAAATCAATCTGGGTCACTGACATCGCAACAGTGACTGGTAGTGCACGCGCAGTTTTTAAACTTTATTTATTTTTTACATTATCATAAACACTACATGCTGCTATAAAATTTCACTCTTTTAAAAGCTTGTTATCTAAGCTTTCCAGTGATTTACAACTTTACACACTTAGTTTAGTTTTACATATCAATATCAGGAGTTGTTTGACCCCACCCTACTGCAAATCAACAATGGCTGCTGTTAATTCAGCCAGCAGCACCTAGTACCGCTGCCGTTATTTCAGCGCTACTAGGGTTAATGTACCCTCTGGAAATAAAAGTTTGACCTTGACTTTGACAGACACACACACAGACACAATCACACACACAGAAACACACAGAAACACACACACAGACACACCACACACACACACACTCACTTGATTTGTGCTGCTCTGGCCATTTCTTTCAGGCGATATTCGTGATCCCGCACCTTCTCCTCCATAGCACGTCTGTACCTGAAAAAACAACAACACACACAATATTTTCTACTGCTTTGTTTTCCTGGTTTCATGCTGCTTTCATTCTAAATTAAATCTTTTCCCCTGATTTGTTTTACAAGATATTCATAAACCAACATCTCTTCCATATCATCCTTCAGATGAGACTATAAACCAAGGCCCCCTGCGCGAACACATGCAGAACATCTCGCACACACGTTAAATCCTGTTCCGCTTTTTGTAAGAGTAGGCCATTGTGTGCTGGTAGGAACAGATGACAAGATTTACAAAAACTGCATACACAAGGGGGCTGGATGTAAAAAAGCACACGAGTGCTTATTCCATTATCCTCGATATAAAAGAATAAAATAAAATGAAAAAATATCATGTTTGCACCTAAAACAAAGCAATTTCTACTATAATTATTGTTCTTTTGGGTTTTCCGCATGTTTCTTTGGGCAGGCATTTTTTTTTCTTCTGTTTTTATCTGTCTTTTGTTTCTTTTTGGATTTTTATGTTTTATCTGTTTAACACATACGATGTGAACTTTAAAAATGTGCTGCTTGTGATGTGTTGTTTTACAGTTCATAAAAGATTTTGAGGGGTAAAATGTCACAGTGCTCATTATATATAATCAGCAAACCCTTGTAGCCCACAGGATATAGCCGAACATTGTAAGAACATTTCTTATAGAAAATTTATATTTCTATCCAATCCGTTGTGGCCACTGCAGGGATTAGTTATTTAAGAAAATTATCACAACAGTATCTGCAGAAGCCTAGGCTTTTATTTGTTGTTACTACTGTTGTTATCAAAATGTCCTTTTCTCAGGAAAACCCACAGTGGCTTTAATAAACTTGCACTTGATTTCCTAACCATCAATATCAAAAAGTTTCACCGAAACATGGTCAATCTGACGTTTTATTGAAACATGGACAAGTCTAATGGACAAGTCTAATCTTTTTCTTTTTCTCTCTCTTTCCTCTTTGTACCCACCCTACCCCACCCAACCGCCCTACCCCACCCACCCCCTCCCAGCCATAATCTCCCTTCCATCCTCCCCAACATACCAACTGTTACTCACGTTTCAGCCATAGCATCACGCACACGCCGCACTTCTGCCCACTGCAAGATCTTCAGGTCATACTTCCGCACACGCAGTTTGTCGTAGGAATCTTCCAGAATGTCACGCACAGAGGCATAGGTCATCACCTGCTGCACTAGGGTCATCAGCAGTCGCAGCTTTTCCTCTGGGGATATAACAAATATATATATAACAATAATATATATATATATATATATATATATATATATATATATATATATATATAATATATATATTAGGTAAAAGGTAAAGGTGTCCCATAATCTAGGCAGTTGTAGGGGAGCAAGGCATCAGAGACCTCAGTTTCTCTAGGGGCCAGCATATTGAGGGTGGTGCCCATCTCTTCTCCCTTGCTGCTTTACCTTTCCTGACCCTAAAGAGGGCAGGTACCCATTTATAGCTGGGTGGATTGTACTGAAGCTAAGGCGCAAACGGTCACCCATCTAACTGGTAACCACGTTCGACACTGCTCAACTTGACTTGGGGAAAGTGAGTGCTCTGACCACTGAGCTATCCCGCCCTCATATGTACAGTGTACAGATATATAGATATATGTATAGATAGATAGATAGATAGATAGATAGATAGATAGATAGATAGATAGATAGATAGATAGATAGATATGTGAAGATTTGAATTTTTGTGATCACACTGTCATACCACAATATTCCATCTTCTTGTATGGAAGGGGTGAACATAGACATTTTTTTTTAGACAAACATCTTTAAGAAAATCAACAATGAATGAATCAATAGCTAAATTTTATTTAATCACAAACATATCACACACATTTAAGGTTTCACAGCGATTTCCTCAGGAAAGATGAACAAGACAAAATGCATATGCTGGGTGATCCCTATGGTGTTAAGCTGGGGAGCGCCTAACAGCAAGGTAAGTTCTGGACAATAATGAACAGTTAACCAGAGGATGAACACAGCCATATATATATATATATATATATATATATATATATATATATATATATATATATATATATATAATATACATACATACATACATGCATACAATGAATGAAAACCATACATTTCTGCAATGTAAAAAAAAAAAACAGAAAAAAAAGAGATTTGACACATACCTGGGCCGAGATCGAACACGTTTCCAGACTGCAGCTTCTTTATCAGAGCAGAGTCCTGCTTCCTCAGTTCAAATCCCGGGTCATCCAAGGAACAGTACCCACCGCGCTGCTGGTAGCGGAATCGAGCGTTCTTCTGGTTGGCGTCAGCTCCCGATGACATGAGGTGCAACCGCAGGATTTCCGTCAGAGTGTACTGGTCCAAGGTCGTGTCTTTCAGTGGTACTCCTAGCAGTGAGTGCATACAAGATTTATATAAATAATAATAATACATGGAATTTATTAGCACTATATCTTGTAAAAACAAATCAAAGTGCTAGCATTCAACCTATACAACACACAAGCAATCAATAACAATTTATAGTTTTAACAAATTCAAATGTATGCACACACGCACGCACACGCATACACACACACACACATACCCACGCGTGCACGCGCACACACTTATAAAGGTTATACACTTTGGCATGTAGATATTGAAGGCAGGGACAGATAAGAGATGGAAACAGAAAGAGAAAATCTTAGGTTTGAAATAATGTCCATTTTAAACATCTTAAAGTATTGTTGAAAACATATTTAGAAAATTGTGTAATGTTTTCTTACATTTGAAATATACACCTTTGTTAAAATTCTCTTGCTTAAAAGAATCGATCACTTACACATTCAAACACAGACACAGACACAGACACACACACACAGAGCAGAAAAATGGACGCTCTCCTTTTTCTTAAACCTTTTTTAACAACAAGATCGATATAAAAATACAAAACATACATATCAACACAAGCAAACGCACAGAAACTGATGACCAAAAAGTGTGAGAAGGTCGACTTGCCATTAGTTATTTGCCCATGGATATTGGGATAAGCATAATCATACAGAGATATACAAACACATACACAAATGGACATGTGTACAAATGAGATATAACAGAACACAATAAAAAAAATATTACGTCACACCAATGACACTTTCAACAACAGTAATTCTGGTCATTTTCAAAGGTGACATAAAATCATGAAAAAGTACTATGTTCTCAACAAAAAGATGATGACGTAATCAGAAGAAAAATCTTCCTTACCAAACGTCTGCTGTGAAAACTGGGCAGACGCCAAGGCAGAGCGAATCAGTTCGTAGTGTGAAATCTGCTCATCTTCCTCCCCATTTTCATCCTCTGCACGCACACACACACACACACATTTTCCATGATATACTTATCACTTTTTAACAATCACTTTTTAACAAAGATCATGCTGTAAGGGTGCAGAATAAGTGGATGGAATTTTTTTATATAATCTTATTCTTTTATATTGAGGATAATGGAATAGCACTCATGTGCTTTTTTTCACCCAGTCCCTGTGTGTATGCAGTTTTGTAAATATTGTCATCTGTTCCCACCGGCACACAATGGCCTACTCTTACGAAAAACGGAACAGGATTTAACATGTGCACAAGATGTTGTGTGTGCATTCGCACACGGGGCCTCGGTTTACAGTCTCATCTGAAAAACTTTTAGGGAGACTGGAGTCAGCACTGATGTTAACTCCAGGGGATTTTAACATGTATGCAACACGTTCTGCATACATTTGCACATGAGACCTCAGTTCATAGTTTCACCCCAAGGATTTTCAGGGAGTGTAGTCAGTGCCAATGTTAACTCCAGGAAAGTCCCATAAAACAGAATCAAACAATCCTTCTGTTATCAATACTTATGTCAGGGTACACAAAATATTCTTTAAAATGTAAAGAATATGAAAAAGCTTGCACAACTAGAAAGTAAATAAAATCCAAAATTAAACAAAGACAGAAAGATAAAAAAAAGGAAACAAAAGCAGAAAGGGAGGAAGGAAGAAAGAAAGAAAGAAAGATAGAAAAGAAAGAAAAGAAAGAAAAAAAAAAGAAAGGAAGGAAGAAGAAAAAGAAGGGAAAAAAAATCCAGAAAAGAAATACAAAAAAGAAAAGACTGAAGGAAAAAAAGAAAGAAACCAACAAACAAAAAAAAAGGAAAAAAAAAAAAGGAAAGAAAGACAGGAAAGAAACACAGAAAAGACAGAAAACAAAACAAAACAAAAACAAAAAGAAGAATAAGAAACAAAGTAGACAAAAAAAAGAGGAAAAAAACCCTAAAAAAAACAGAAAAAAAGAAAGGAACGAACAAAAACCCTAAAAAAACAGAATAAAAAAAGAAAGGAACGAACAAAAAAAAACAAAAAAAAGAAAGGAACGAAAAAAAAAAAACAAAAAAAAGAAAGGAACGAACAAAAAACAACAAAACAACAGAAAAAAAGAAAGGAACGAACAAAAACCCTAAAAAAAACAGAATAAAAAAAGAAAGGAACGAACAAAAAAAAAGAAAAAAAAGAAAGGAACGAACAAAAAACAACAAAACAACAGAAAAAAAGAAAGGAACAAACAAAAAAACTTTTTTTTTAAAAAGAAAAAAGGAACAAACAAAAACAAACCCAGAAAAAACAAACAAAAAAAACTGCTTAAAAAACAGAAAAAAAGAAAGGAACAAAAAATCCCTAAAAAATCAGAAAAAAAGAAACTGACGAACAACCCCCGGTAAAAAAACAGTAAAAAAAGAAAGGAACGAACAAAAGAAACAGAAAAAAAAGAGAAACGAACAACAGAAGAATAAAGGAACAAACAAACAAAAACAGAAAAAAAAGAAAGGAATGAACAAAAAACCTAAAGAAAAAAAAGAAAAGAACAAACAAAAAAAGGAACAAAAAACTTTAAAACCCAGAAAAAAAAGGAACGGAAAAAAAAAAGAAAGGAATGAACAAAAAAATCTTATAAACCAGAAAACAAAACAAAAAAAACCCCTAAAACCCCAGAACCCCCCCCCCCCCCCCCCCCCCCCCCCCACACACAAAACCACCGCCAAAAACCCCGACCTGTCTGGGAGGTGTTGGCCTTCTTGTCATACTCCTCCAGCAGTCCCTCAGCGTCCTGTGCCTGCACCTCCCCGGACTCTGCCTCCTGCAGAGAGAACACGGCACACAGCAGCATCTGCAGCAGGTCACACAGCGGGCCCTGCTGGTCGGCCTCCATCACTGCACACTCCATGTGATCTGCAACAGCAACGCAGGATATATATATATATATCTATATATATATCTCTATATATCTATATATATCTATATATATCTATATATATCTATATATATATATATAGCCGCGGTAGTCTAGTGGTTAGGGCGTTGGACTCGTAATCTAAAGGTTGCGATTTGATCCCAGCTTTCTGCTATGGCGTTGTGCCCTTGAAAAAGGCACTTTACGGCCATTTTCTCACCCCACCCAGGTGTAAAAGGGGTACCAACCTTGTGTTGGGGGTTAACCCTGCGATCGACTGGCGTCCTATCCAGGGGGGAGTCTATGACTCTCAGTTGCTTAACGCCACAGAAACCGGGATAAGCACCGGCCTGATGAGCCTTAGGCTCGGGACAGACTTTAACTTTAATAAATATATATATATATATATATATATTATATATATATATAATATATATATATATATGCTCAGCAAAAGAGAAGGATATATACACACAGGTGTTAAATCTGTCCTACTTTTCATGCAGAGAATTCTGCTGTGATTGAAGGGGGGCAATTATTCAATCCTGGCAAATCCCAGTGCGGGACTAAGAGGGTTAATTAATTAACCTTAGCTTGGGAAGAGCAAAGTGCTCTGACCATATGGTGGGAACAGATGACAAGATTTACAAAACTGCATACATAAGGGGGCTGGACGTAAAAAAAGCACATGAGTGTTTATTCCATTAATATAAAAGAATAAATAAATAATAAATAAATAACAAAATGAAGGACAAAACATACCCCATGTCAATCCCTTGGGAAAGAACTGCTCGAAGTCGAAGAGTGACTTGAAGGAGGTGACGTACTCCAGGACCATCAGAGCATCGCCAAACAGCGCAGTGGGGATCCTGGTCCTCAGCTCCCTGTAGTCGGGTAAAGGCTGAAGAAAACAAGGGGGTAGTCATATGTTATGATCGTAAAAAATACACCTGATAAAAGACAGAATGACGATAGTTATAGGTTAATACATAAACTTATGCACAAGTGTG
>CM060324.1:14630886-14728386 GCA_030674155.1 Stramonita haemastoma
AAAGAAACAATTCACCATGGCATTGCCACAGAGTCAAACCTACTTTCTCTATCATTGATTTTACTTCCTTGTGAAGAACATATTACACATACATAATAATATTCTACTTCCTTTCCCCCCCCCCCCATCTTCTTTTCTGTCCACACACCTGATCTGAACAGCCTTGACCATGACCCTTTTGTTCATGTTGGAGGAGAGGCCAACGACGTACATCATCTCAACAGCTGGCGGAACCTCACTGAAAGAAATGAATCGAGTCAAAGGCAACACTGAAAAATATATATTATATGTCAAAGGTAAAGCCATGGAGTACAACGTGAACTTCAGTTATTGCTATTTTTTAAATCAGTCTGCTCAAAGAAAACTGCTGGATTTTGGATCATTTTGGCTTCAAAGACAAGTATAACCTCTTGTATTTTGCACTCATGAGTAGTTAGTGTGTATATCACTACATCATACATGTAAGCATAACTGCTTACACTCGAACATAAATGTATACATGTGTGTGTGTGGTGTGAGTGTGTGTGTGTGTGTGTGTGTGTGTGTGTGTGTGTGTGTTATATTCACATGTGTTACATAAATGTGCCAGTTATTTGTGTGACTGTAAATGAGAGACAGACAGCAAGACAGGTAAAGAATCTGCTGATATATATGTATTTGTGTGTATCTGTGCTAAAGCATGCATAAAAACACTGTGCTGTCCAAATATCAACATTATTTTTACAACTACCTCTAATGGCAATTGTCCCAGTGTCAACTTAGGCATAAAAAACACATACCAAAGTATGTAGATAACATGTACACATAAAAGTTTGTGAAAGAGGGTGGCAGGATGAGTAAGATGCTGTTCACCTGCCAACAAGTAAACCATGAGGATCTGGGTTCGATTCCCAGTCTCACCCTTTCTTCCCAGTTTGACGAAAAAAACTAACTGAATGTCAAGGTCCTTCAGATGAGACTATAAAACCAAGGCTCTATGTGCAAACACAGAGAACATTTTGCACACAAAATAAAAACCTGTTCCACCTTTCGGAAGAGTAGGCCATTTTGTGCCATCTGGAATGAACGACAAAAAGTGCCATACATGCACACAGGTGTTATGTTTAGACATCATCCCTGAAGTTGGAATCTGGCTACCTAAATGATGGGGGTAAAAATGGGTCGCATGCGTAAAATTCTCACCATTGGTGAACCTCAGAGTTTTAGCTGGGGAACAGGAAAAAACCCATAAAACAAAAACACCAATCTACATTAACTTGTACTTACCGTTCTTCTTCATCTGGCTCAGAATCTTCATCAATGACGATGACCTCTCCATTGGTCTTGGACGTAACTGACCTTGCAGGTGAGACAACACGTAATATCACCGCTGGCATTCTGTCCATCATACATCAGACAACCCATCATAAGTAAGGTGAAATTATGCATAATCTGACATATCAGTGCCAAGTTAAACTTTCAAAGAATTGGCAGTTTGATGATAATCCTTTAATCCTTTTAATATACAGTAACAAAAATAATCTCCACATTTTCAGTAAATTAATCCAAAATGAACACACAACAATAAATAAGAAATAGAACAACAAACAAGAATAAGAATTTTTCTTCAAGCCAATGTTTAACAAACAAACAAAAGAAAAACAAAGCCAAAACCTGAAAACAAAATGTTGTGTTTACTCTCATTCAACTTATCTATTTTTATGCCATAACCAGATGGCAACACGTTTCCAATGTTTCCAATCAACACAACAGCCCCGACTGCCATCAAGTTCAACATTTTCAGTGTTGCAGTAATACATTAAAATGCCGGATTCATTTACATTCAAAAGGGCAAGATGCAATATGCATCAATAGTACCTGACCCTCTGAACATTACATTACTCAACAAAAGTATGCAAATAGCAAAAATCAATACTAGAGTTACCTCACAAAGAGAAGGGAGAGGGGTGTATGATGAATCTGGGTTCGACCCCAGCTTCACATTTCTTCCCAGTTGACTATATTAATATGATGTCCAGGCCTTCAAGATGAACTATAAAAAAGGCCTATTGCAAATACAGTTACAGAACATTAACATCAAGTTCACTGTCACATTGAAATACAGCTTGAAGAGTAGGCTTTGTGCCAATCTGAGCATATGAACGACAAAAGTCCATACACAACAGTGTTAGTTAGCATCTCCGAAGTTGGATCTTGTTTTCTCAAAGCTCTAAAAATAGGTGTCAGACGCGTAAAATTCACTTGTGCATAAGGTTTTAGCTCGTGGAGGAAAAACCCATGAGAGATCAAATACCAACTAATTAAATTTTATTTGCTTTTGTGTTACTTGCAAATTATCAACAGTGGACAACTTCACACAATTCAAGACTGTGCTAAACTGACTTATCATGAAAACTATTATCACTCTTGAATTTGTCCACTCATTTACAATCAAATTCTTATAGTAGGTGGAATTATGCTATTTGCATAAAAGTTCAACTTCAAGGCTTACAGAATTGGCAGTATGATAATCTTAATCTTAAATACATAACAAAAAAATAAATCCACATTTTCAGTAAATTATCCAAAATGACACAACATAAATATAAATTAAAAAAAAAAATAAGAATTTTTCTTCAAGCCATGTTGCAATCACATAGAAACCAAAGCCATACTGAAAAGAAACTAGATCTTATAATCTCATGCAACTTATCTTTTTCATGTATAACCAAAGTAAAACTGTTTTCAAATGTTTCAATGCACAAACCCGACTTGCCTAATCAAATTTTTCAGTTGCATCGTAACATAAAAATTGCGGATGTTTACTCAAAATGGGCAGACAATCAGCACAAAGTACATGACCTTTCATTACAATCCTAGAGTAGTATAGCAAAATTTTAAAGGGTATCCAACATAAAGGATATTCGTCTCTTTAGTAATGAACTATCCTGTTGATGTGCTCAATACAACATGAAATTTCTTTTTTCATATAAATGACAATTTGCATATAAAGGATTCAAACTGAAAGAGTGCCGATTAGTTTTCAGTTTATCAGATAGACACATTGTTTCTGTCTCTTGGGTAGGAGTAAGCAATATACTGCTTTTCACCAATGATCAAGCAATAAAATCTTAAACAACACAACAATGTCCAAAGTGCATATTTGCTATTTTTTCTCAAACTCTAAAAATTACAGGTTGCAATACAGACCGACAACAGGTCATTTCAAAGCCGTCATTTTGCAAGCTTCACTTTAATTCCACTTTTTAGTCACTTTTTGCACTTTGCATGCATCCAAGTTCATTCCCTTGGCTTTAGGTTTAGTCCCAAAATTTCAATAAATTTACTTTTGTTAAACTTTTGATCTTACTATCTACCAAATAATAAAATAACAAAGCAATGTGAACCTTACATAGTAAAAGAAAAAGCTTTAGTACAAAATAATAAAATCTAGTTTATAATGTAACAAAATGTCATCAAAAATTGTAAGCAAACATTACTAAGTGGAATGTGAATGATTAAAGCAATCATTATCATAGATACATTCCCCCATCCTCCTCCCCTCCTTATTATATCTTTTTCACTTATCCACAACCACAACCAGCTCATCCTCACTACACTAAAAACACTTCACTCCACTCCAATACACACACACACACACACACACACACACACACACCACACACACACACCACACCACATCACACACGCCGCACACACACACACACACACACACCCTCACCCCTCACTCACACACACACACACACACACACACACACACACACACACACACACACACATCACACACAACATCACACACACACACAGGTCAACACAGACACAGACATCCAAATTTCAAACACACTTACGTCTGTCTTCCAATGATGACATCCACAGCTTCTCCAATGAAATAGCGGTCATTGGCAAACTGAAAGATGTCACCCACATGTCCAAAAAACTGGTCTTTCGGGTCAAGGTCACCAGGAAGAGCAAAGGTTCTGCAATGCCAGATCAATGGCAGCAAGCGCTTCTCTGCTAATGTCTCGCTTTCCACAGCTTCTTTGTATGTAAGCCCTGATCTCCCGTGACTGAACATGACCACACAAGGCTATTGCACAGAATCGTTCGTTCGAAGAACTCCCTGAAACAAAAAAAATTATACATTATGTAGCAATTTACAAAATTTGTAATTAAGTTCATATGTGTAAAGCAGTTGGTCAATTTTTAAAAAGATGAACAAAATAGAAGCAGAAGCAACAAAATATTTTAATCACTAAAAATTCCAAAACACAAGTTTTTCATTTAATATTTTTTAGCTTTTTTTGGGGGGGGGGGGGGGGGGGGTTAGTAACTTAACTTCTTCAGTAGAACAATCTTATCTGCTATTTCTCCTTCTTCATTAGCTTTCCTAACACAACACTCTGCCAGATGATCTCTGGAAGGTAACACGATCTTCAGAGATGAATTCTAGTTTTTCTTCCCAGGACTGCCTAACCCAAAAAAGCACAAAAGAAAGGCAACATCTTCATCCAATCTCATTTATCTGCAATATGATCTTTGCAGGTATGCCTGAAGTCAGAGTATGGCTGCCTGTAATTGGCAAGATACTTGAAAGTCATACACACAAACTCTCATTCAGTGTGCAATTTCAATCTCACAGTGATTTCCAGGTGGGATGAGTGAGTCAGAGTGCACATTCTAGGTGACCCCCAGAGTGTTAAGCTGGGGAACGCTCAACAACAATCGTGCAGGGAATATCAATACATTCATGACGTTGCTAAGGCAGCCAATTTTCATTTCAAATGCAGGTGCCTTTTTAAGTTCCTTTGTAGGTCTATAACATTAACATTAATACCTGGAGAGAGGTGAGGATTATACGAATTTACAATATTGTGATGTACATTGTGTATAAACACAACACCACACACACAACACACACACACACACTAGTCAGTATGTCAAAAGAGGATGTTGAGTAATGTCATGTATCATGTATGGTTTTGTTTTGTTTTTGTTCCTCAGCTAGAGCTCTGAGATTCTTCAGTGAATCACTACCTCAGAGCTCTAGACTGATGTAATTTTGTTTATCATGCGACCATTTACCCCCCATTAACATGATAGTTGATACTATGGCAGCACTGTAAACATTACCCCATTGTGTATGCTTTTTTTTTTTTTTTTTTTTAAAGAATGTCATCTGTTCTTACAAGCATGAAATAGCCTACTCTCCTGAAACAGTGAAACTGAAAGGAAGAATAGATTTTAACCCATATACAAGATTCTGCATGAGTTTGCACATGAGACCTTAATTTACTCTGAAGCCAGAGAAAGACTTGGTTTCAGGGGAGTGGAGTTGGTACTGATGTGAACACCAGGTGAAAAATTCCCTCAAATAGGCACCTTGTGGTGGCTCAAACCCAGACTGTCAGATCATGAGCTCAGTGCTCTAACCACTAGGCACTAAGGCTTTCCCACTGCCATCTTACAAAGAAAATAAATCATGGTCCTATGTGCAATATGCATAAATTTACCACACATGACAGAAGTTCAGAACTCACAGAAATTAGAGTTGTCCCTGGCAAAATTGATAATAGCAATATGTAGAATTTATATTGCATTCGCTATACTCCTATAATAAATATCTTCTAAAAACAAATCAAAGCACTTGAGTAGATTTTAAAAAAGCCACTTTCGTACTCATACTCATAAACAAACTCATGCAAGCATTCAGAAAAAATCCATTGAAAATAAATCAAAGGGGTGGGGGGCTGATCAGGCTGATGGGAAAAAAGGTAGTGCTGTTCTTATGGTCACCTTCCCCCCCCATCACCCCACCCCCACATGGAGAGAGTAGCCTAAATCTCATGCAGAGAAATCTGTTGTGACTGAAAAGTGATGTTCTGAACTAAAAGTAAAACAGCTATAGACTATACATGTATGCATCATTGCATATATATACACTATTTTAACACCAATACTGTTTCAATGTTTGGCACTAAAAATGATGGTCTAGCAACAGTGCAGGGTCTCCTCTGGCTGGTGATCTGATACTGGTCTCACTGATTTGATGATATTATGTAGACTGTTAAGCTTAGGCCGAGTGCAACAAAATGAGCCTCAGTTTGGCTGTGTGCTGGGCGAATCAGGAGTGACATGTATAGCAGTAGTGTATCAGTCACACTAATTCAATTGTTCACTCATGCTCAATCAGTTGCTGTCAAGTCATATTCATAGTAATTCCACATAGATGCATGTTAAAGGTTAGATAGGAGGGTGGGATAGCCTTGTAGCTGTAGTTAGAATGCTGAACTTGTAGAGAAAAGAGATGGCCCGGGGTCAAGGCACCACAGAGGTGCCTATTTTACTATTTTAAAGGAATTTTACACTGGATGTAGCATTAGCACTGATACCACTCCCCCAAAAGTTCTTCGGTTGAGACTATAAACTGATGGCACTTGTGTAAATACACACAGAACACCTTGCGCACACATTAAAAACCCGTTCTGCCTTTTGGAAAAGTAGGCCATTTCATGCAGGTAGGATGCAACGACATTTTCAAACCATGTATATTTGCATACAGGTCTCAACTTTAAACACCATCCCTGAAGTTGGAATGCAGCTACCTTAATGGTGAATAAAAATGGTTGCTAATAATAAGTATTATAATTTATATAATGCAAAATCTCACCATTGCTGAACCTAAAAGCTCGAGCTGAGAAACAACAAAAAAGCCAATCCACATCAAAAACAAGAAAAAGGGGGGCAGGATAGCTTCGTCTGCTAGTGGTTAGAGAGTTGCACTCATTATCTCATCTGACAGCCTGGGTTCTTCAAGCCACCATTGAGGCATCTGTTCAAGGGTTTTTTTCCACTGGAGTTAACACCAGTACCATCTGTATTTGCCTGAAAGTCCTGCAGATGAGACTTGAGTGTTAACCGAGGTCCCTCATTCATACAAGCAGACAATCTTGCACACATTTAAAACAAGTTCTGTCCTTTACTTTAGAAGAGTAGGCCACAGTGTGATGGTTGGAAATGATGACATCTAGTTAAAAATACATGCACACTTGTGTCATGTTTTGACATCATCCCCAAAGTTGAAATATGCACTCTACCATAATGGTGGGCAAAAAACGGTTGTTTTATAGTTTAAAATACATGTTCTGACCACTACTGGCACTAGGCTAACCCATCCCCAGATGTGTGAGGCATATTGTAAAACCAAGTCTACCAGTGTACCTCAGAATCTTTTTTACCCTCTGTATTTTTACTACTCATAGCAAAACAACAACAAAAAAGTAATAGCATAAATGACAATAATAATTATATATTCACAACTATAACAAGAGTTTGTCAGCTTAACAGCAGCAACTATGTTATTAAGTGCAATTATCACTTTGTTCTGTGTTCATGGTTTAGTAAATGTGAAGCATCGATCAAACTCAAAGACTGCAAAAGGATGACATAGCTGGACTCTCCAACATGGTACTTTGGTAGTTACTGAAAAAAGGTCTGTGTATTCTAATTTCTATCCATAAACAGACCAAAATTCAAAATTATTTATAATCATATCATAGAGCCTTTTTATCTCAAAACATAACTTGGGATGGTATATATTCTGAGGCAGTAAAATCATGCTGCTTTTCTTTTCTTTTTTTTTTTTTTGGGGGGGGGGGGGTGTTAAAGGTGACCACTTTAGTTTAAATAATAGACTTATTCAGTTAGGCATATAAAAAATAATTCACACTTTAGAAGGGGTGCAGGAATTGCATACATTTGTTGCCATTCTTTACACTGTGATCACGTGTCCCACTGTCATTACGGGATGAAAAATGTCCACTATATGTATTTAATATTACAATTTTGATCAGTTCTGGAAAGCACGTGCACAAAACAAGCACAGGTCTTCTTTTAACTTGGTTTAGGCCTAGGTCTAACTGATACTTACTCGTAGGTCCTGAAGATTTCATTGGTCATATTACATAGGAAGACTTCGTCGTCTGGACGGAGAGTTGGTGAAGGTTTCACTTTGTGAAATGGTTGATTACGGAGAAGTGGCATGGTGTCGAAATTTATTTCAAAGAACACAAAAATCTATAGAATTTATGGGTCACTCAAGTTGAATGTGTAAGAACAGAAACTTAAATTTCTTCCTTCATCAAATCCATATCAAGGAATCCAATGGGTCGTCTGAATCCTGTCCAAGCACCAACAGTCGAGGTCAGAATCGCTTTTTTCAATAAAATATCTGAGCGTACACTTCCTTTCGGCTAACCTAACACAAAGAAGTACGCGTACTGAGAGAACACGCGTCTACGCACAACAAACCACAAGGAGTACACCAGGTGAAAATGACATATACCAATTCGTAGCCAAGCTTATGAAGTTTATAAATTCATTGTTTGATTGTTCGTTACAATTACTGTCTTCCTACTGTTAATAATGACAGTTAATTGTTCAGCCTTCTAAGAAAACAGCATTTTGTATCGCCGACACAAATTGATAACCCTTCGGCGTACAGTCATGCTTGAAGTGCACAGAGAGCCCAAATCGTGCGATTTCATTGGACAGTCTTGACCTTAAAGCATTGAATATGTAAAATTAACACCAAGATCAGACTCGATGTGTTTTATTTCAAGCAAGAGGGCTAAAGGGGAAATAATCATATCAATTTCTAGAGTTGCCTTTTTCATTTTGTCCGCAGGATGTTCGGTGTACCAGTTGATTGTACACTTACTTTTTGTGCATAATTATGTGGAATTTTCAATATAAAGGGGAAATGCTACTCCACAGCTGTTCTAGTTTACTGTACAAAGTTTGCAAAGAATTTTTCAGAATTTGATCAAGATTTTACAAGTCAATTGCAAGTTTTTCAAGAAGCAAGAAACTGCAGTCAGCAACCTCCATTGGGAGAGAGAAGAGGGGGGCAAGGGTGGTGGTGGTGGAAGAAGCAGTCATATTCTGACATCTTTAAAACAAAAATCCCGCCCCCCCCCAAAAAAAAAAAAAAAAAAAGCTCACCCAAACAAACAACAAAACTTAGAAGATGCAGGAGAGCAACCACCAATTGCCTTTAGTTATCACAGTTCTGAAACTTACAGGCAACTAACATATGTGCCAAAATGACCATTCAGTGGGTCTATGGTTAACAGCCACACCAGCAAGCTTATGTTAGGAATCCTAGCACTCACCTAGTTGCCACGGCTCAGTAGTTAGCATGCTACACTCCTGCCTGGATGCTTTGAGTTCAAATGGAAGAGGTGTAGTGTTTTCGGAGGCTCAGAACAGATCCAACACAGACTAGTTCGCTATAAACTTAATAGGAAGATGAGACTAAACTGTCAAGCACTATCCATGTTACAAATCATTTTGAAAGTATTGTCAAATGGTTTGACTAGTAATATATCAGGTCATTGCCTCTTCTGACACTGAATATGTTTTGATAGGACATGTAGAATGCATCCTTGTCTGGCTCAGGGTGTGTGTGTGTGTATGATCATTGCCATTTTATCACAACTAATTATCATGCAAGAAAAAATATTATGTCTCTGATTCGGTGGACCTGTTCTATTGTGCTTCCACCATACAATTTTTGAGATTTTAAACATCAGTACATCTTTAAACAGCCATTTTCATTTTTGTCCTTTTCTTTTGTAAGAAAGTACCTGAGCCTAAATATCTTTACGAACCCAGTGAAAGGATAGAGAGCCTGGGTTACCTAACAGTTTCGGTTTCTCCTGTTCCTCAGTCTGAGCCAGACCATCACTTCACCAGATCATCAGGCTTCAGATTGGAAGAAAACAAAAACATCTTGCAGGGGTAACCTGTCAGAATGAAGGGGTAACCTGTCAGAATAAAGGGGTAACCTTGTCAGAATGAAGGGGTAACCTGTCAGAATAAAGGGGTAACCTTGTCAGAATGAAGGGGTAACCTGTCAGAATGAAGGGGGTAACCTGTCAGAACGAAAGGGGTAACCTTGTCAGAATAAGGGGTAACCTGTCAGAATAAAGGGTAACCTGTCAGAATAAGGGGTAACCTTGTCAGAATAAAGGGGTAACCTGTCAGAATAAAGGGGCAACCTTGCCAGAATAAAGGGGTAACCTGTCAGAATAAAGGGGTAACCTTGCCAGAATAAAGGGGTAACCATGTCAGAATAAAGGGGTAACCTTGTCAGAATAAAGGGGTAACCTTGTCAGAACAAAGGGGTAACCTGTCAGAATAAAGGGGTAACCTTGTCAGAATGAAGGGGTAACCTGTCAGAATAAAGGGGTAACCTTGCCAGAATAAAGGGGTAACCTTGTCAGAATAAAGGGGTAACCTTGTCAGAATAAAGGGGTAACCATGTCAGAATAAAGGGGTAACCTGTCAGAATAAAGGGGTAACCATGTCAGAATAAAGGGGTAACTTGTCAGAATAAAGGGGTAACCTTGTCAGAATAAAGGGGTAACCTTGTCAGAATAAAGGGGTAAACCATGTCAGAATGAAGGGGTAACCTGTCAGAATTAAAGGTTTGGTAACCATGTCAGAATAAAGGGGTAACCTTGTCAGAATAAAGGGGTAACCTTGTCAGAATAAAGGGGTAACCATGTCAGAATAAAGGGGTAACCTGTCAGAATAATGGGGTAACCTGTCAGAATAATGGGGTAACCTGTCAGAATAATGGGGTAACCTGTCAGAATAAAGGGGTAACCTGTCAGAGGAAGAGATACAACTTCCTCTGCCAACTCCCAGAGAGCAACAGAAGAGTTTGAAATTGTATTGCAGTTTGCACTTGACTACATGTACAACCAGTGTGCATGCGTATGTGTGTGTGTGCGACACACACCTCAGTATGCAATTGAAAATGCACCTTATTTGTTCCTTGGCTTGAAACACTGGGATTCACTATTGGCCAATTGCTTTGGAGGGTGGGGGTAGGTTTTTTTTTTGTCAATGCAGCTGTTTTTTCCCACCTTGAAGATCACATTTCATCTTTAGGGACACAACAGTATCAGTATTTTTGTTTACCATTTATTTTTTCATATTCTCCTACCAGTATGCATTGGCATACTCTTCTTCAAAAGGTTAAATGGGATTTGATATTCCTGCAAAATTGTCATCAGTTTTTATGTTCACACATAGGACTGGAAGAGTATTGAGATCTGTGCAAATCACTAGGTACCCCAAAAATAAAATCTCTGTCAACAAGTGAAGATCAAACTTGTAACTCTTGGATCAAGCATTGATGATGAGTGAATCCATGTTATGTGTCTTTGCTCGTGTCCATTTCCATTTGTAGTTTATTTTATGTGTTTTGATTTTATCTTGTTTTCTGTGTCACTGCTTTTTTTTTTTTTATTTGCATACAACCTATCTGTAGAGGGTTTTGTTTTCATTTGTTTTTCTCTCTCTCTCATGCACACAAACACACACCTGGCAAATGAATGCAAACACTTACACACTCTTGCATATAATCATTAATGTGCAATCCATATCACTCTAAGAAACACACACACACACACACAACACACACACACACACACACACACACACACACACACACACACAGAGAACTGGAGTTACACCATAGTCAAGCAGTTTGGGAGTTTTTCAGGGGATATTTTGGTAGTTGAATAAATTTCCTGTCAGTTTTTAACACCCTCTCCCTCACACATTTTCTTTTTTTTTTTTCAAAATCCAATTTTTCCTTTTCTCTTCATATCCAACACATGCATAGTGCGCAGACACCATTCCACATCTAGTGACACCATTGAAAAACTGAAAAACCATGTGGAGTTTGGCCATACTGCCATATTGGGTGGGGTGCATAGTGCCTGGTCTTCTGTACTTTTCACTCTGTAGGTGGTCTGCCCACTAGCCTCAGCAAGCACATTTTGACTTCAGAGCAGCTCATGACCAGTCTAGTCTGTGACCCCTCTTGGTGGAGGACACTAAGAACTAGTCATCTTGTCATGCTGATCAACTACACATGTGCTGCATTCACTAAAGCTTGAGGCTGTGCCCACCCTGCCCCAAGACCCTATCAACAGTACACCCACATAAACGTGGTGTGGCTGCAGGGTTTGTTCCTGACACAAAGGGATTGGGAGTTCTTCACAGCGTGTGTGGTGTCTGAGATCTGTAATGTGTGAGCTGGTAAGGGGAATACACTGGGGGGAAAACTGTTCACTTCCCTCCTATAAGCAATGCAGAGGAAAAGTGTTTTCTTCATAACACTGTCAAGCCATGGAGAATCAGTGGTCTAGACGTAAAACAATCATCTAGAAAGGGAGAAGGTATAGCTTTAATCCCTGTTTAAACCCTGAACATTTCCCTCATCCATTACATCGTGAGTGGTGGTCTAGGTGCTGGTCTTTTACATGAGACAATAAACTGTGAGTTCCATATGCAATACACATACACTACATGCAAAAGAACCTACGGCAACAAGAAAGTTGTCCTTGGCAAAATTCTGCAGAAAACCCCCCACTCTCATCAGAAAAAAAATGCATTAGCAGTAAAGAATTTTTTTTTTTTAAGAAGGTCGAGCTGCCTGCTCTGAAGAGCAGCCCAAAATTCCATGCAGAGAACTTTGCCATTATTGAAAGTGGTGTACAATACAATTCTGTACATAACACAAGGTAGTAGAGTACAATACAACACAATACACTCCGTCACTTTCAGTTTAAAGCTCCTTGCTACACACCACACAAATAAAGAAAAAAAGTTCTGTGTTTTATTTTCCAAACATTTCCAACTTCAAGAACAAAGTTTCAATACCTAGCAATGTCAAATTCAAAAAATCAATATTTTCCACAAAAAATTTTTTTTTTTTTTTAAACCCAACTTGTAACCAATATTATAAAATTACAATACGAACAAAAACGTATCTGCAGTTATAAATAATAACAGAAAAAAAGACAAATAACAAATCACAATATACTTTTACAATTACATAAAAATGAATTCAAAGCTGCTTTTTGTGCTTAACATCAAAACAAATCAATTACATCAAATGAACTGCTTTTCAACAGTTTCTATCACAAAAAAGTGAACTGTCAATGATGTAACAATCATATGTAGTGAATGTCGTGTGTGTGTGTGTGTGTGTGTGTGTGTGTGTGTGTGTGTGTGTGTGTGTGCACACGCACGCACGCATGCATGCATGCATATGTGTGTGTGGTGTGTGATGTGTGGGTGTATGTGTGTGTGTGTGTGTGTGTGTTTACAATTCATTTTGCTTGTTCTCCCAGTACAATCCCTTACGTACATATTTTTTGTTTCTTAGCTGCAGGTCCAAGACTGACCAATGGTGAGATTTTTTGCATATGCTACCGTTTTTGCCCACCATTGCAGGTAGCTCCATTCATACTTTGGGGATATAAATATATATACCAAAGATTCTATCTTCTGCTGTCCACTGTACACAAACACAAATTGCTTTTTTTTTCCCCCATCCAAAGCAATTCTTGTAACCCTTCAGATAGGTATGTCATTTCAATTAATTATGTAACACTGATAACTCAACAAAACAATTCAACACAAAAAAACAGGTAAAGTATGAATACTTCAGACAAAAAGCTCTCTTTAACACGAGTGTCTTTAAAAAGGTAACAGATCTTATTCAACCTTGCAATTACAAAAAAATAATAATAATTTACATCTGAAAACACTAAATGTGTGACCTGATGCAAGTGTTTTTATGTGTATACACGTGTGTATATGTATATACATGCCTGCATGTGACTGTGTTTACATGCATGCTTGACTGTGTTCTTGATTTTTTTTTCTGTTCTTTGCTTGCTGTTCTGTTAACATGTCCATCCAAGAAAAATCCTGATGGCTTGTACGAAACAATACTAGTAAAACTTGTTTTAAAAAAAAGAAAAAAAAGGTGGTTAAAAAAAGAGCTCCATCGCATCACAGAATTCAACATTTTCCAAATCTAAAACCAAACTGGAAGTATTTACACCACAAATGCACCCAAGTTCCAATTATATTACTAAATTGTATGCATTCATGTATATAATACTCAATGAAAATATAACCAAACCATGCCATGAACCTTTCTGTATTTTGCTATAATTATTTATCTTAAAGATCTCAATTTAACACCTATGAAGTGAAACATCAATCTCCCCAAAAACAATTTTAAAAAAATTATTAATTAAAATAATTACCAAAAAAAAAGAGAGAATTTACACCACAGGGGAAAAAAATTGCGAAATGTGACCATCGTAAAAATTATATCAACTTGTAACCTTTATATTCATATTGATTTTACAATAGGTTGTTAGAACAAAGTAAACAGCCATGTTCAGGTAAATGCAAAAATTCAAATGCAAAACAAAGTGGATACCTATCGAAGGCAATTGAAAACAAAAAAATAAAAGTTAAAAGAACATAGTACCTGTACATAAATACTTACATTTTCATTAAGTAAAATCTTGGATTACACGAACAAAAATAATCAGAAAAATTCAAACAGAACAAGCCATAGTGAAAAGCAATATGGTTTCCATCACAAAACATTTAAGAACACCAAAGATAATTGATAAAAGATATTTCACCACAAGTATATAATAATGTTTACTTTGTTTAATACATTGGAATAAATAAGAACAAGAATAAATCTATACAAGTTAAATATTTTTAAAATTTAAGTTAAGAAAAAGAAAATCATGAATAAAAGTATAGTAATTAATTGTTTTTTAACACTGAATGAAAATGAACAAGAGCAAAGAAGATTGCTTAGATTTAAAAACAAAACAAAATCAAATGAAATATCAAGGCTTCTTTTGTCTTAAAACTTTTCCCTATATCATAAAGGTACTTTCGTTTCATGCATTACTACTATTTTTTTTTATTGTATCTATAAATCTAACAGCAGAAAATTGATATGAAAATACAAAACCAGTATCCACAATTAACATTTTCATTAATAAAAAAAATCATATATATATATATAATATATATATATATAATATATATATATATATATATATATATATATATATATAATATGAATGAAAGTCACCACAAGCTAGACTAAAAGCCTACCTGTCCAACCTTCTACCTGTCCAACTTGACTCCCCCTCTCCTTCCCACTTAAGCCCAGAGACAGATCTGCACCAAGCATGATAAATCCCCCCCTCCCCCCCCCCCCCCCCCCCAATTTCCAAATCCCCAAACACCTTCATATCTGCCAAATATACTTAATCTTTTTTTTTTTTAATTTTCCTAACACAAATTGTAACATTCCATCAAAACTGAAAAAAAAAATCATTTGAAGTCAAGGCACCTTGGAGAATGATTTACCATGAACTTAACACTCATTTACACACACATAGACACGGACACACAAGAATTAATCATTATCAGTTAACTGCTGTTTAATGAGTATGCAATTAACAAATGTTCCAACATATATATAAATATATATCGGAAGGAGGTTCAGCAACATATTTACTGAAAACCATACAGACACCAACAGAAAAAACTAGGAAAAAACCAGTAAAATGAGTACATTCAAGTCCTAGTGATTGTTTTGCTTTCAGTTTTAAAATCAAGCTGAATATTTAGCACTAAATGCATGTCCATTCTTTGTTTCTGCTGTACACTTTGAACTGGAGTTTGAACAACTCAAATTACAATTGCTATTTGTTTTATTTCTTCTGTACTGTAATTGTCTATTTTGGAAACACAAAGACAAAACGAAAAAGTACAAAATAAAAGAAACTTAACCAGTAAACTGGTTCCAGAAGCATAACATTACATTTGTAGAAAACAGGAAACAAAACCAGAAGATAATGTTCAAGACAAAACACTAACTTTGTGACCTGGGTTCCTTTTTTTTTGGGGGGGGGGGGGGGGGGGGCAGAATTAATAATGTACAAAGCTCTATATTCTCTGACTTTTAAAGAAGACAGTTTCATCACAATTTTTGTTGTTGTTTTCGGTAAACTGGACTCTCTGAATCCAGAGAAATGTTCACCTTTTACAAGAGTGTAGTTAGATATATGTATGTATCACAAAACTATCTCACTGAAAATATGGCAAACTAAAATATATCACAGAATTCATGCAACTGACTGAGAGAGAGACAGAATTAGTCATCATTAGAGAGAGGGGAGAGAGAGACTGAGGAGAGAGAGAGAGAGAGAGAGGGAGAGGAGAGGAGAGAGAGAGAGAGAGAGAGAGAGAGAGAGAGAGAGAGCACTGGAAGTACAATCCATCCACTGTAGTAACTGGACTGGCAAAAACTAAAACTGAACATTGTCTGTAGCTTTCAACACAGTCCATCCAAGATTGTCTATTGAAAGTTAACACTGACAAAGCTTAAAAGCAGTCCATTCATCTAAGCTCAGTGGAAAGTCAAAGGTGATAAAAATGAAAAGACATAACTGTTGTTTGGCACTGCTATCCTCTATTGGTTGTCAACTTAGAAGTAAAAAATGACAAACTCAAAATTGAGAATTCACACCTGTCACCCCTGTTAAAGAGGTCAATCTGTACTATCAGAGTTCATTTCAAACTGACAAAATTATAATTACATCTGTTAATATCCACCTATAACTGCAGATGGAAAATAAAATATTGACAAAAACACAGCTAAAAACACATAGCTGTCAGCCGAAGACCAAAACTGAAAGCCTCCGATAGTCATTACTACTACACCTGTCAATCAAATGCTGAAATTCACACAAAAAACATAGCTCTCTCAATAGACATCAGTGGAAGATAGTGTCAATAAAACTAAAAGCCAAAGCTGCCCTAACAGTCAGTGGCTGCCAGCAAAGATCAACAATTGTGTCACTACAGACTATACAGTTCAACAATAATTACAGTGGAAGTTCGATAGCTCAAAAAGACATGGCTGCCATTACGCTCTAACAGTAGCTGTCATTGTAAGGCCAAAAACTGAAAACACAACAGTTGTCATTAGATATGACTGGCCACTATCTACCTCCTTAATGACATGAAAGGAAAGAAGCCATACTTTTATCAATTAAAAAGCTGTAAAACAGCAAATCAATAACAACAAAGAAAAGAAACAAACAAAGAAGAGAAAAGACAAAAAACCAACTCGGCCAACTTTCTTTTCGTAATTTAACTGATCAAAGTCAAAAAATGTCTTTAGGTTTTTTTGCTACCTGTTTCTTTTTTTTTTTTTTACAAGCTTAGGACTTGCAAGCCCAGTGTCAGATCACTGGACACGAGTTTTCTTTAAAAAACATACATAGTTGTTCTGGACACACAGCTAATCCACCAATACTTGTTCTTCAGAGATGTAATATATCACATAACTGTCCTCATTACCTAATTTACTTAGGCATATTTGTTTCTCAGGGATTAATGTGTCCTTAAATGAAAGAGCTATTAATTACAAATAAAGGTACAAAAAATGAAATAAATGGATCTTGAACATGTACAAAATAACAGACTTTCCTTGCTTACAGTTTTTCACCTGAGACAAAAAAATCACATAACATACCAAGCACTCCCAACAAAGGCAGAAACCAAAACAAACCCCCGCACATTCCATGCTGCGCATTTCCTTTCCACACCTTCTTCTCCCTTAGTCCACATCCAGGTCAAACATCACTGCATTTGAAAATGAAAATGCACATTCTGTCCTGTGTTCATTGTAGGCAGCTGACGTGGATGCACTCTGCTCACTGCCTTTTCCTTCCTCTTCATCGTCGCTGTCCTCTGGTTGATCTTCGGGTACCTCCTCTGCCAGTTTGGACTTGATCTGTTCTGCCAGTTTCTTCTTTTTATCCTTGCCTTCATGGGCAGGCAGAGCTGCCTTCAGGCAGGATCTCTGTGGCGTCGTTGTCACCTTTCATTGGTTCAGAGCTGCCTGGGGCCCCAAGGCTTTCACCGTTCTTGTTGCATTCTGGATTCATGCTGTTTGCACCTTTGGGACTATCAAAACTCATTTCTTCTTCCTTGGCGTTTTCGCTTGATTTGTTCTCAGAGTCACAATCCCTGGGAGGTGAATTCAAACCATCCAAGGCACTGGTGGAAGCAGAATCATCCTTACTGTTTGAGCTGCCTGCAGAAGAATCAACACCTGCACTAGGTGTGGGCTTTTTCTCAGACTCTTTAGTCCTCCTATCATCAAGCACAATCTCCGGCTTCTCACTCTCCAGTTTCGAATCTGCAGACCTGTCTTCATCCAGCAGCTCCTCTTCGCTGTGAGAGTGTGAGTCAGACAGACTGTGACTGTAGTCATCCCCACTGCCCTCAGACCCTGTGCTGTTGTGGCGTCTCCTGCTGCTTATCTTGTCTTTCTTCTCCTCCCATTACGCTGCCGTTTCCGTTTGCTCTTGAGGGCTGTCTTCATGCTGTTGACAGAGGCTGAAGACTTGAACGTGGCTTTGTCGATATGCTTGTTGAAAGATACCGAACGACGCTTTCCTGAAGCACCCAGGGCCAACTCGTCTTCCTCATCGATAGGAGAACGAGGACTGTCAGGGTCCAGGTTGAAATCCTCACTCGATTCAGACACTGTGCGCTGTTTGAGGATACTGTGTAGAGTGGGACTGGGCTGGGTGTGAACCACCTGAATCTCTGCCGATGATGGGAATTGACCTCGTCTTCTTCTTCATCCTCATCTTCCTTCCATCTTTTGCCTCCCCGGCTCTTGGCCTGAACAAACATTTCACATATCAAAGGTTTATAATTTTCAGTGAAAGCGTAATGACTTTATCCAAGTGAAAAATAGAATGTTTTCTGACACTACTTTCAAATAAATGAAAAATTACAATCTACAGATGTAAAAAATCTTCAGGTAAAAGATCATCTTTTAAATTAAAAAATTAGCCTCTGTTCTGCTGTGAAAGAGCATCTTTTCATAAAAACTGAAAAAAAACCTGGCCTCTGCTCTTCTAAGTTCATTTCACAAACTTTAAATAATATTGTATTCTTGTTCCCTCTGAAGGAAAATTTTTCATGAGATTACAAACTGAGGTCATGTGTGTGAATGCAAGCATTACATTTGTCTTAGAAGGCTGGCCGTGACCAAAACGGTGTGTCATACATGGAATACATATTCAGAACTTTCTGAGTCAGCTCCTCAGGAAAATTGAAAGAATGGAACGGAAGGAACTGGTTGTCAAGTCTTCAGGGGTTCCCCCACTGTCGCCAGACTAAGGGATAGATAGATAGATAGATAGATAGATAGATAGATAGATAGATAGATAGATGATAGATAGATAGATAGATAGATAGATAGATAGATAGATAGATAGATCACCATTGATAAATCACAGACCTCTAGCCAAGGAGCAACAACAACAACAAAAATCACACAGCAATATGAAAACAAATATATATGTAATGTAGATCTAGTTGTAAATAAGTTGGGTTTTTAAAAATTTTAATCTTCCAAATTACATTATTCAAACACAGACAAAGAAATTGAGCATTTAGGAAACACAAATGATTAAAGAAAATGTTCAAAACTTAGGAAGCTGAAAGAGAACTTTAAATGGACAGCTATCAAAAAAGCAAAAGAATGAGAGAGAGAGAGAGAGAGAGAGGAGAGAGAGAGAGAGAGAGAGAAGAGAGGAGAGAGAGAGAGAGGAGAGAGAAGAGAGAGAGAAGAAGAAGAGACGGAGGAGGAGGAGGGAGGAGGGAGGAAGAGACAGAGACGAGAGAGACACAGAGAGAGCCAACAGCAACAGCAACAGGATTTGAAGGGAGGCAGCAGGGAGGGATGGGAGAGCTACAGGCGTGACCAGAGAGGAGACCACGAATACCCAACAGCAAACCCAGCTCACAGTTGCATCTTATGATAACTCCCCTCAGGGATATGCTCCACTCACTGATGGATCTTGTGGTGAGTCTTCTCACTCTGGCAGGTGGCTTCCAGATCGACAGGTCATTGACCACCTGTTCACTGATCATTAGTCCGCCACCTCAGCAGGTTTCATCTTCTCCGACACTGCGCCCCGTTATCCAGCTCCATCAGCTGATGCTGGAGATTGCTGGGTGTCAGAAACTGCCGCTCCTGCAAGATGGCACGATGACAATGTCATTTAGACATCATGTTCATGAATTTATTAGTCAAATAACACGGAGAAAAACATAACCTTGCCAACACTGTCGCCAAGTAAAATATTTTGAGAAAGTGGATGAGTAAGTTCTACTCAAAGCAATGTGATCGAAAGAGAAATGGCTTGAATCCTGACTAAACAAAAAATGGAAGAAATATATATAAAGAAAAACACAGATACAGGCTAAGATGAACTTACAAAGAAAAACAACAGAAACAAAAAAGGTAGTGAAAGGGGAGACCACTAAATAAAAGAGAAAATGAATTTTTAATCCAACTTCGACAACAAATTTTTTAAAAATCTAAACACTGAATTTTGAAAACTTCATACTGCAGAGGTCAATGTGCTGGTTGACCTTGATGTGTTCTGGTTAGACTCCCCAGGAGTTTTCTGCTGAGCTGTGTTGTAAATTTACTGATTTGTGTCAAGCAGTTTTTCAGATATCTCCATAGTATATCATTATTTTTATACCACAGAACAAACTGTTATAATCTTTGCTTGATACAATACACAGCTTTGCTAGATACTGACAAGCCAATGTCCTGTTTCTTTATGAATGATTATGGAGAGGTTATCGTCTGTGATATAGCCGCCGCTGTGGCCTAGTGGTTAGGGCGTTGGACTCGTAATCTAAAGGTTGCGGGTTCGATCCCAGCTACTCCGCTATGGCGTTGTGCCCTTGGAAAAGGCACTTTACGGCTATTTTCTCACCCCACCCAGGTGTAAAAGGGGTACCAACCTTGTGTTGGGGGTTAACCCTGCGATAGACTGGCGTCCTATCCAGGGGGGAGTCTATGACTCTCAGTCGCTTAACGCCACAGAAACCGGGATAAGCACCGGCCTGATGAGCCTTAGGCTCGGGACAGACTTTAACTTATCGTCTGTGATAAATGATGACAGTCACCTGTCCAGAGAAGTAATTTCAATAGGGATCAGCGGCTAAATTACCAATGTCAGGGAGTACTAAGTATTTAATGTCTAGTGGTTGTTAACTGATAATATAGTCAGTGAAAGAAAGCACTTTTTATTTTACTTGTAAAAGTTACAAGTCTATAAATTGTAGTAAGTGTTTTAATCATCCCTAATGTCCATGTTATTTGTGAATATACCCAAATTCAAAATATTATAAAAGTTTTCAACAGTTCACAAACACACACCAAGCATGCCCGTGTGCACACACACACATAATTCAAAACTTCTGACTCCTCTCTCTCTCTCCATCTCCCCCCCCCTCTCTCTCTCTCCTTCTCTCAAAACTAGGGCCTTCACTTAGTTTCAACTTTAGATAAAACTTACATCAGAAGTTATCCACTATCTACTCTTATCTCCACTTCAGAATGATATAACTTCCCTTTTATGAATTATAGTATGAACTATTTTGGAATCAACATGTATAACATAAATAAATCCATTAAAATGCATACCTTGGTATCAGCAGTAAAATTTATGATATATGTAACATAAAAAAACTAAAGAAAAAGGCAGTAAACCTTCTTACTATCTAGTAAGTAGTATCACAAAAATGTCTTGCACGCTACAAAAATAATGACACTTTATATGCAGGAAACAAAAAGCTTTAATATGTATACATATGTGTAGTTATGTACTAATGTAGAGCTGTGATAATTTTCCTGGTTACACAAGAGGAAGCTTGTTCAGCCACTAGTTGAGCAGTTTTGGTCCATCAGCTGGCAAGGCAATCAACAAATTAATGAACAATTATGTACAGTGTACTGGCTGTAAAAACTCAAATGACTGAAAATGATGAATTGTGTTGCTTTTGTAATTGTACCTGAAAAAATGTCTAGACTGAAAATCATTAGTATTGCTTGTAATTATACAGGTCTGTGTACATTCACAAATGGAAGTCACTAGAGAAAACTATAGTTATAAAAGTTGTAATTGTAAAGTTCTGTTCAGTGTTGTATAGTATCAAGTATGTAAAGAGTTCCTTTAACATAAAGCTTTCAAGCTGACCCATCTCTTTTAATTGGTGTCTTGTCAAAGAAAACAAAAATAAAATAGATAAAGATTAAGAAAAAAACCAAACCAACTGAACGCTTGGTGCCTAATTCATCAAGTGCACCTTTATCACAAATTATACACAGAAAATAACTAATGAATTATTTCAGTCATTCATCTTTGGGTTTTTGTTGTAGTTCCTTGGCAAGAGTCAGATTTCTATAGCAAAGATGAGATTTTATTGAACTGTTTTTCCCACCATCAATTTAGCTGCATTTTGACTTACGGACTGATGTCTTTAGAAACATGACACTAGTGCATAGCCATGATAGTAGGCATGCTTTTTAAAAATCTTATCATCTGTCCCTCCTGGCACACAATGCTGACAATGGCCTACTCTTACGTAGAACATCTTGTGGAAAAAAAAATGTTCAGACTATCTTGCGCACATGTTAAACCCATTCCGCTTTTCAGAAGAGTAGGCCATTGTATGCCAGTGGGAACAGATGAACAAAATTTACAAAATTGTATACACACAGGACTAGATTAGTAGATCTATATAAAACAGCACGAGTGTTTATTCCATGATCCTAAAAATAAAAGAATAAATTAAAGAATAAAAAAATCAGGAGGAAAAGGTCTTTCACACATGGGACCTTGGTTTATAGTCTCACTGAAGGAATTTCAGGGGAATGTAGTTGACCAAACTGTGCGTTTGTACTCATACATAATTACATTACATAATTTATAAGTACTTATTGTTTGAGAAAGTGGTGTGTGTGTGTGTGTGTGTGTGTGTGTGTGTGTGTGTGTGTGTGTGTGTGTGTGTGTGCGCGCGCGTGTGCGTGCATGCATGTGTATGTGTGTGCATGCTTTTTTGACTGACTGGTATGTAAGATTCACTGCAAATATAACTTTTTCATAAAATTTCATGGTTATAAACCATACCTCTAAGGTGGCTGAATCTTTGCCGGCCCAGAAACGATCCCACAAGCCCCTACACTGTCGTTCTTTTAGCAGAAGGAGGACAACGTTTTCCGCAGTGATATCAACACTGCTATGTTCAGCTACAATTTGACAGTCATCAGCAAAGTGAAGGAACAGAGCAAAGTGCAGTGGAAACCCACCATCGCCACAGGAGGTACATAGCAGTGATACTTCATTCACCGAAGCAGTTTTCTTCACAGAATCTTCAGTAACATTTTTCACATTGAGGACAAATGAGATAGTTTCTGTGTCCTGTGTAAATGTGTATTCTGGCAACGTGTAAGCAACAGAAGGAAATGTTCTTTCTCCATTGGAAGAATGGCTCTCACTGTCAGAAGTGCCATTAACAGGTTCACTGCTGCACTCTTTATGCTTCTGTTGTGGTAATGACAAGTCTTCCTGTTTGCCATCTGAAATAACTTCCACCAATTTCTTCTCTGAGTTGCATTCTTCCTCAGCATGAGAAACACCATTACTGACCACTGGCAATGTTGATGGCTTCTCTGGAATGACGGGCAATGTTACTGTCAATGTCCGTTTTTGTTTGTCAAACTTGGCACTGCCATTTGCTTCATCAACAGGGTAAGGTAAAGCCAGATCCAGACGGTAAGCTGCAGGTGACGATGATTCAAGCAATAAACGCTTCTCAAAGATGTCAAGGTTGGCTTGTGCACCTGATTTCAACAAAGGCAGTTCGATCTTTATCACCAACTCACGTGGTCGTGTGCTTGGTTTAGCATCTCGGGCATTGCGATATTCTTGCATATCAATCTCAGAGCGGTGGACAATTGTATACTTTGGAGCTGTTGCATTTTGATCACTCTTGTTTTCTCCTTTATTTTTCTTTGCTGCTCTCTCTTCTTTGTTCTTCTCTATCCTCTTGGCATTTTCCTCTCGTTCGTTCATTTTTTCTTGGGTAGTTTTACTGTCGTACGGATAAGGCATGTCTTTCAGTATTCCACTGTCATCAGCATGAGGCTCAGGTTCTGACCCTGCAGCACTGCGGGTTCGTATTACTGTTGCTGACGGCACTCCTTTGAACTGCATTTTGGGACGCTTGATATTTTTTCTATCCAATGTTACCCCGAACTGTTTTTCAATACCATCCAATGCCGTGTCTTCCACTAGTTTCTGGAACCTGATATTTTTCTCTGCCATGCGATACGTGTCCGGGTGGATAACAAAATCGTAAACATGACATCGGTTCTTTTGCTTATCGTGATCTTCTCTTGGCGGTGCAAAAGAGTGTGGAATGTGCCACATAACTCCTGCCTTACCATCAGTGCTTGTCTTCCTCTCTGCATTTGGCTTGTCAATTTTGTCACTTTTGCTGATATTGATGAATGCTTTTTTGTCGCCATCGACGCTCGTCTTCAAAACATAACCTGGTTCAGGGCGGATGAAAGTGACGTTCATTCCACGCTCTCTTTCCATTTGTGCGATCTCTTCCTCGTACCGACGACGGTTTTCTGGATCCGATATTTCCTCAGCATATTCCTGAAACATTTTTCGGAAGTTTTCATCTTTGAAAGCTTCTCCAATTCGCTTCACTTCGTCCTGTGTTATATTAAGGTCTTCAAGTTTCGACTTCGAAGCCATGTTGTTGCAGAAGTTAGTTTACACACGCAGCAGACATGCGCTGTTCTGTTGCTTGGAGAAGGGAGATAATTAAGCTGGACTTCGCTGGAAGTTTCCCGAAGTCCAGTTGCATTGGTTACAAACAAACAAATCAATCAGTCGATAACCTAAAAATAAATACATAATCTTTTAAACTTACCAAATTGACATCTGATCTCTTTAACAACATCATTTTTAATGTGTTACTATAAAACATACAGATATTTTTTCTGCAAAATAAGTAGCAGCATGTGGGTCTGCAAAAATGTTACATAAGGCTATCGAAAATAAATATATAGCTATAGAAACTGAAAGTAAATACCGGCCCGTGTTAGTCAATACCGGCCCGTGTTAGTCAAAAAAAAAAAAGGAGTGAATAGTGAACTAGGAGTGAATAAAAAGAGGGGGGGGGGGGACATTCCTTGAAAGGGGCAGGCATCTGAGAGGCGACCTCAAAATAGTTGTTTTCTTTTTCTTTTTCTTTACACCACACAACTGGTCCCTTATAATGAGGGTGGTGAGGTGAGTATAGCCCTGATAAAACCATCATCCTCTATTGTCTATCATGTGACAATATTTGGGTCTCAACAAGGCTTTTCTGCATTCATTCAAACTTTCATAGTGACTTAAGATGCATACATTGTTATTTACAAAAATACAAAGGTTGCGAATTTGCCATGAAATTATAAAAAGCAATTTAGAGAAAAACAAATATAACTATATCTTCAAAACTGACTTCTAAACATTAATGTAGCCTCAGTTTTCCCAATTTAAAAAAAAACAAAACTTTGAGCACTGAAATCTGCTCCAACTATCAGCAGACTAAAACACAACAACAACAACAAAAAACAAACAATCAAACAAAAACACCAAGCAAACAAACAATAACAAACAAACAAACAAACAAAATTTGAATGACAAGGAAGACTTCAATAAGCTCTTACAAAAAAAACAAAAAACTTGCATTTCAATAAACGATTACAAAAATACTTACTGAGGTTTTATATGCAGAGCATGCAACCAAAGGATATGACTGTCAATTGTAGGATACTCACTCAATTCCAATTAAGACATGGAATTGAACAAGTTCCTGTTCCACTTCTACTTACCCCACTCCCCCAAATTTTCCATCATGATCTATCAATGATTTCAAGGTAGTGATGATGCAGGATATAAAACGATTTTTCACAATAAATTTTCTGTCAAAAACAAATGTACACCACTATACATAAACAAAACAAACAACAAACTAAAAAAAAAAAATTCCAAAAGGTGTCCACTTGTTATTTTGGATCTTTGAACAAAAGCCTCCTCTTGTTTCCCTTTTCCTTTTCTTAAAAAGATGGACATGGCATATTGAATTAAATTGAATTGAATTGAATACCCCTTTCAATCATGGCAAATTTTTCTGTATTAAATTTAGGCCTCTCTCTCCACAGCAATTAGGGCTGCTCTCCACAGGGAGAGTGCATCATCGCAAGAGCAGTGTCACCTTTTTGTTTGCAATTGTTGTTTTTTTCCCTATCAAAGTGTCTGTTTTCTTCTTCATCATCAAATGCTCATACAGCAACTATTGTTGTATTGTCATAAGAGTGAAAATGTACTGCACTGCCTCTAAGAGCCTGACAATTCAGGCCCAGTGCATCCAACTTCAGTGTTGGACAGAATTGTTACCTTTTAAATATTTCTGGAAAAAAGGCAGGAGAATGGACCAAAAAGGCAGAAAATTAGACAGAAAGGAGGTGACAGGAAGAAAAAGAACAAGGCAGAAACTAAGAGAGGGATAGAAAGGCGGGAATTCCTAGCACAAAAATTCCAGAAGGTGGGTAATCTATTTATTCTGACAGGCCCCCAGCATCCCTTCAGGGGAGAGTGTCTTTTTACTGCAGAATTTTGCCATGGACAACTTTCTTAATGCCATGGGTTCTTTTACATGCACTGAATACGTGTTGCTTCTGGGAACTCCATTTATTATCTCATAAAAAACCCCAAACTTTGATGGGTTATGGAACTACAGACACACCCAGCATGCAATCTGTACAATGAAATGAGCTGCTCTGAAGTAGAAGTGTTTTGGCTGAGGCCAGTGAGCAGACCTCCTGTAAAGTCTCCAGAACATCTTGCACACACGTTAAATCCTGTTCCACTTTTTGTAAGAGTAGGCTATCGTGTGCCGGTGAGAGCAGATGACAAGATTTACAAAACTGCATACACATGGGGACTGGATGTAAAAAAGCACACGAGTGTTTATTCCATTATTTTCAATGTAAAAGAATAAATAAATAAATAGATAAATAAATAAAGTAACAAGCACAGGAGAAGACCAGGCACTCTGCACCCTAACCCAGCTAGGGAACACAGAGAGAGCAGAGAGAGAGAGAGAGAAGAGAGAGAGAGAGAGAGAGAGAGAGAGAGAGAGAGAGAGAGAGAGAGAGAGAGAGAGAGAGTGGCAGGACGGTTCACCTGTCTAACAAGTGAACCGTGAGGTTCTGGGTTTGATTCCCAACCTTGCCCTTTCTTTCCAGTTTAATGAGAAAATTGAACAGAATGTTAAAGCCCCACGTGCAAGCACACAAGAACATCTTGGACGCTGGTGTCATATTTAGACACATCCCCAAAGTCGGAATGCCGCTACCTTAATGGTGTGCATGTGTGTGTGTGTGTGTGTGTGTGTATGAGGGGGGGGGGGGGACGTCTCGTATGCAAAAATCTCACAAATGGCGAACAGCAGAGCTCTACCTGAGGAACAGGGGAAAACAAACTTTTTTTTGCTTTTTTTTTTATACATGGGTCAAGGTGCCTATCAATTCATGTTCAGGTTTTTTTTCCCTTTCTCTATACCCAGCAGATGTGGTGAAGGAAAAAACATTTTAAAAAATATCTACAGAAGACCAGTGCAAGAATATCAGATTGCAGCTGAAAGTAATAAGTTGACAAGGTTTGAATTTTGAAATACCATTCCTGAAGAAAAAAAGTTGATGTAGAATGATTCTTTGTTATCGTCACATTTTAAAGATTTAATGATTTGCGAGACATATAAAATCAGGAGGCTTCTTTTACGTTACATAATGAATGTATTACATACAGAAGAGACAGCTGACAGAGATGGTTCTAGCAGTGGAATACAATGCTATTTGATGATTCTTGGCATCTCCTTCGACCATGTAATCAATGAGGAAGTGTGGAACAGCAACGGACACACCAGACTGTTGTGAAGACCTTACAACTGTCCAGAAGGGAAAACTGAAATAGAACAGCTAAGTACAAGCCTGGACATCAAAGATGATCTGCAATGCACAGTCCAAGGGGAAGAAAATAGGTAGACGAAAAAAATAAAAAGGGTTGACAAATCACTAAATGGACTCAGAGCTTTGGTGAGGCCAAGGCACTGGCACATGATTGCTAAAAAATAAAACAATGACAAACAATTGAAACCATGGTGTACTTATCAGTGCAGAGATTTTATGACCAATCTCAATTAAGAAAGTAGTGTAGCATAGTGTAACATAATGTAGTAGTGTAGTGTAGTGTAGTGTAGTGTAGTGTAGTGTAGTGTAGTGTAGTGTAGTGTAGTGTAGTGTAATGTGAAGTGTAGTGTAGTGTAATGTGAAGTGTAGTGTAGTGTAATGTGAAGTGTAGTGTAGTGTAGTGTAGTAGTGTAGTGTAGTGTAGTGTAGTATAGTGTAGTGTATATAACGGTAAAGAGGTAAAGGTGTTCCCTAAGTGGTCATAGGGAGTGAAGCATCGGAGACCTCGTTTCTCTATGGGCCAGCATATTGAGGGTGGTGCCCATCTCCTCTCCCTCGCTGCTTTACCTTCTCTGACCCTAAAGAGGGCAGGTACCCATTTACAGCTGTGTGAACTGGGGGACTGTACTGAAGCAGAGGCGAGGAAAAGGTTATCAATCAAAGAGGTAACCACGCTTGATGCTGCTTCACATTGGTTTGCGGAAAGCAAGTGCTCTGACCACTGAGCTATCCCGTCTCTGTAGTGTATATATAATCATTAAAGTGTATATAGATTTGTAATGTAAAAGATCTTTTGCAGCAGGTTAAGAAAAATGGGTATAGCATTTCACATGAAAAAAAATGACATATGTCTAACACTCACACTCTTCTCAAAAGATACAAGCAATAATATACTTCAGATGTTCTTTATTGTGCTTGACAAATACAAACCATAAAATTTCACATTAAAAAAAAAAGAAAACCAAAAAAATATCTCGGAAACAAAAGCAAGATCATAGCGAGAACCATTAGTTAATACATTCCCAGCCATTGCAGAAATATTTGAGAACAATGGAACATATACACAGTGAATGAAAATCTCAAGAAGAATGACTTCACTTGCATTTAAGATTACTTCTTTGAAATATGAGGGAGAGCAGTAACATTTTTGTTCATTATTTAAAAAATTTCACTAAAAAAAAAAAAATTATTATAGTTATTTCAAGAACATGTAATGTATGAAAACCCAAAGTTGTGTATATTTATATGCCTCTGTACTTGCTTGATAACTGAGCACTGCCTTGACGGATTGCTTTATTCTGCAGTAAAATTTCTCCATTCACACAGATTTTATGAAAAATTGTCTTCATATTGCTTGACATCCATTAATCCCTTTGAAAAACTGACTGACTCCATAGTAAGCCATCAACTTGTGAGACAGCACATTTTTGTGAATAATTGTTTAAATGATTCAATTGTATTATCTAATGTTCTAGGTGGTCACTCTCCTTTTGTGGGTGTTGTTCACTGACAAAGAATATATATAGTGTATCTTTTGAATGCTAACCTAAGAGGAAGGTGGCAGGACAGTTATGACATTTACTTGCCACACTAACCCACGCCAAAAGCTTAGTCAGTTATTGATGCAAGCCGAGTGCCAAGGCTTACATCAATGAAAATGTTGTTATGCTTTATAATACTATGTTATGATTGCCATGACAAGCTCTTAGCATAACAACCTGGACAGAAGAAAAAAATTCTCCTTAGTGGGAGTTTAGCCGCCAGTATAGCAAGGTATTTCAAAACAGTCACACACGAAAACTTCTCATCCTGTGTGTACTTAGGTCTCACAGTGATTCCCAGGTGGGATGAGTGAGATAAAGTGCATACGGATTCTGGGTGACACTCAGGGCATTAGACTGAAGAATGTGCCACAACAACAATATATTAAAGGCAAGCCAGGTCACATGGTTCAAATTTGTTTAGGCAACTGAATCAGACATGCTGAAAAACTGTGACCAACAGTTTTTGCCTGTTAGCCTGTCTGTTTTCCAAGAACAAACAGTATATCACAACAAGGGGAAAAAAAGTTGTACAATAGACTGTGTCAAATATTCTTATTCCAAATGAAGAAGTGAATGAAAAGAAATAACATGAAAACCTTGGTATGTAATGCAAGAAACATGACATTACAATATTTCTGCAATGGTTAGGCTGTCTCAAATTGTAAACCTGAAGTCATGACTCTTTAGTGTCAATCAAAGCAGCATGCCAGTCATCATTATAGTTTTGTAAAACTGGAAAGCTCACTGTACAAGTCCATCTGAATAAAGCATACTTTTGCACTACAAAGAAGAAGGGGAAATGATTCAGAACTACATAAACTGCTTAATTAGTTAAAAACACAATACCTGACTTCATGTTCTCAAATGGGCAAACATTGTTTTCAAATATGAAATCAATCATTCGCTGCATACTTGCAAATGTGCCAGCATATACACTGAAATTCACTCTTTGTCTTTGGAATCATTTCTTTCACACACAAGCAAATGTGTCACCATCCACACTCAGTCTTAGGAATCAATCATTTGCTGATTTGCAAACATGCCAGACACTGGCATTAACACTCAAAGTTTCAATTTCCAGCTCCTCATAAAACATACACCAAAATATTCAATAAACTAAGTTTCTACACATTGCATATGGATACAAGATGTACATATAAACTATCATACAGAAAGAGACAAAAAGGCATATGACAAACAAAAATTCAGGAAGATATTTCAAGGAAGCACAGCAAACTCAACAAAAACCAGCAGCTCTTCTCATTAAAAGAAGGGTGATTTTCCAGATAATAATGACAGAAGAAAAAAATATATTCCCAACCCCCAAAATATCGCCCCCCCCCCCCCCCCCCCCAAAAAAAAAAATCAACCAAAGAAACAAACAAAAGCTTAAATTTCTACCCGTACGGTGTATACCAACACCAAGAATAACTTAAATTTGTTCATGCAAAATCAACTGAACATTAGATACTACAATCTTCTTCAATCAGCACTCTGAACACAATCATCGGCCCAAATATAAATTTGCCAGGTATGGCATCGGTGGCCTGAGGGGAATAAACACAAAATCAGCTGAGAATCCCAAAAATGGACAGGTAAGGCAATGGCTCAGCTCTACACTAAAGCTTTTGATCAGCTTATCTGATTTGTTTTTTTCATTTTTCTACCCAGTCTGCATTTGTGTGTTAGGTTGATATCACTTTACTCTGGTCATGAAATTATTGTTGCATGGTTCTAGATTGATGAGATAGACAAACATTGAAACAATCATGCCATTAACCTGTCTTTTAAAAAAGAATCTTACTACGCTTTTTTTCTTAGTACGACAGAGTTTTCTGTTTTAAAGCTATTTTTCCTTTACCTGATTTTTGGAAAATGAATAATAACAATACAGTGGTAGTCGCGGCATAACAATCCAACATGATGAAGTGTGAGGTCTACCCCATACCTTCCATCTCCTTACAAAACAACATCAAAACAACAAACACAACCAAGATATTTCCAGTGTGTCTTTACTTTAGTAAAGTGTTTGAAGAAATAACAGAATAGTTCGTTTGATAAGATAAAAACTTGCTTAAGTTCTAATCCAGATAATAAACTCACTTTACATAAACTTACTGTGTAAAGCTACCCTCATTTTGATCATTTTTTTTAAAGATAACTTTCTTCTGATTTCAAAATGAAAACAGAAACATCTATTGAAATTTTTTAACTGTATGGACTTACCTGCTTCAATCAATTTTCCTCTGATACAAGACACATTCCAACTTATCTGAACTCCCATGGTTTATTTATTTTTCCCTAGTTTTGATTTCTTATGGCAATGGAAAAAACAATCTCAGAACAAAGCATGTTTTCATCAAAGATACAGGAAGAAATTTATCATGATTATACTGACAAAAGATTTGCGTCGTTCATGTACATGAGCGCAAAGTAATATTCTATTCTACCTTATTTTGTTATTATCAACGAGTGTTTCTCTCTCTCAAAGCGCTTGTTTTACCACCCCAGATTATTTTTCTTTCCTTTTTCTTTTTTTTTTTAAATCCAAAGTCTTGGTACTTTCCCCTTAATTGAGTTTTATGGTCAGTTCACTGTGAAATATATATTACAAATAAAAAAAAAAAAGGCAGCAGCTGTTAATGCTGTCCTGCATGTAGAAGCAGAGCACATCTGCAGGCATCAGGTCCCTGGCAGATGAGAAGAGTGGAGCTGGGCCTACAAAGCCTTCCCCTCACAGTAGCAATAATATCACACAGACCGAACAGCAGGTTTGATTCAAACCTCAGCCTTACATGTTCCCTCATTTTTTTTTATCACTGATGAAAGTCAAATTTCCCACTTCCTACAGTATTCACAGTATTTATAGCCATGGTCTATTTTTCTGTCTGAAATCTTGAGTTGATGTCCCACAGGAATGCAACACTGCAACAGAGCATGACCCTTTTTTAAAAAAAAAACAAAAATGTGGGCGACACTTTGGCGTGTATCAGGAAAGCAAAGATGCTTATGAAAATTCTTACTGATAGTTCAAAAAGAGGAGGGCATCATGGCAGCTAACTGTCCTAGACTCTCAAATAGCTATATTTCTAACCTCATCGCTGAGTGGTTATCTCAAGAAAAAAAATCAATTTGCTTGCAGTTTTTTAAACCACTGTTGGTTAAAAAAAAACACACACAAAAAACCCCATACACATCAAATTTAATGATCTGTACACACCTGTAAAACAGAATGGATATAATCTGATCATTCTAGACCATGTGGGCATTCAACAAGGTTGCTGACCGACTTATAAACACACACACACACACACACACAGAGATTTCAAATGCTTTTGTTCCATATAGTGATTTATAACCCCAAACTCATCCTACATAAAGACCTCTGACAGAAGAATAGAATAACTATTTTCAGATCTTCCCAATCTTCAGGGGTTCTCTGAACTTTTGTGAGTTACACAAAAGACAAGTCTTTGTTTGCAATGTTACACACCAGTCAATCCTAGTCCTACCTTACACATAGTGATCCACTCAAGATGAGAGTTCTCCGCTCTATGAATAATGATCTGAAGAATAACCACAGTTTTTTTTTTTTTTTTTTACTGTTGGCATGACATGTATTAGATAAAAACATTTTTTCTCCAATTACACAGCCCAAAATGTATCATCTCAGATATCTTTTTAATTTCATTTTTGATAGCAACAAACAATTTCCATGAGATAAAGACTACTGACCTGATTAAGAAATCAGTAAGTTTGTTGTTTTGTGTTTAGGTTTCAAGCATCAATCTTTATGTGTTGATTTGATAGTTTGTTACGGTATAAAATTTGACCCAGTACCAGTTTTGGTATGGCCTGTGTGGTCAACAATGAATGAATGAGTACAAATTTTGCAGATAAACTTTCTCAAACATCATTAATGTGAAAATATGTCCATTATGATTGCCTGCATCAGGAGTCTGGAGGTAAATGGTCTACTATTTACACATGTTTGTTTGCAGATACTTCCATATAAATATGAACAATTATCAGTAACACATTTGAACACACATGTTACAGTATAACAGAGAAAAGCACTGAAAACATAAAAACCAATATCTTGCTGAGCTCCTTGAACTAATGCAAATGGTAGTTTCTAGAAGCAACTGATAACTATTTTTCTATCTAGTGTCAAACCAATAGGACTTTTCCATTATTTTGCAATAAGTCATTCAGTCCGAAAGACTGACCAAAAAAACCCAAACCAACAACAACCCCAAAACCCAAACATGTAATATGTTATCACAACTGGGTTTTTTCCCTTACCAGGAATTTTATTTTTAAATGTCACAAGATTACATTTTTGTTTTGTTTTGTGCACATGAAAAACAGCTTCTTAAAAGACAGAAAAGTTGCAACCCACCTTACAATGGACAAAAAACAGCATTCCTAAATTCTTGAGACATTACAAAAATACTAAAGTACACTATGCCAGGCTATGAATGACTTTTTCCTTGACCAAGAAATGATTTTTTTCCTATTTTGGGGGTAACAATGTCAAATGATAACCAACTAAGCCTCTATCTCCTTAGATCATAATTATATTTCATGGGCGAATAAGTATTATTTCTGTTGTTTTTTTATGCTTTTTGTTTTTTGTTTTAACTTATTTGAGTAACTAAAAAGAGTTGAAATTTTCAATATCATAAGGGTAGGTTTAAGTGTGTGTGTGTGTGTGTGTGTGTGTGTGTGTGTGTGTGTGTGTGTGTAGTGTGTGTGTGTGTGTGTGTGTGTGTGTGTGTGTGTGTGTGTGCAGTGTGTGGTGTGTGTGTGTGTGTGTGTGTGTGTGTGTGTGTGTGTGTGCATGAGTGAGAGAGAGAGAGAGAGAGAGAGAGAGAGAGGAGAGAGAGAGAGAGAGAGAGAGAGAGAGAAACAGAGACAGAGAGAGAGAGACAGAGAGAGAGAGTGCATGCGTGCGTGTGTGCATGTGCGCGCACGCGCGCGCGTGTGCATGTGTATGTGTGTGTTAGGGGTGTGTGCGTGTGCGAGTTCATCCTTAATATTACAAGTTTCTCAGAAATTTCTTTCTGTACAAAAACTGAAAAAGACCTACTATTGATATGACTATATCTTATGTCTCCATTGTAATAAAGATACCTCACAGCAAAAGATATCACAGAGCAATAACTCTTGGTCCAAAATTTGGTATTACAGCTGAAAAGTTTATCAAACTCTGCCAGTATGTGAAATTTTACATTGCAAGATCAATTTTCATGTGCAAAACTGTTTACTAACTTTTCATTTGGTGTTGGCACACATTTGTGAACTCAAACTTCTTCATGGGAGGCAACTCCAACACAGCAAATCAATACTCCTTTCAAACCTCAAAGGCATAAATAGAATAATGTGCACACGAGTTTTGAGTTTTGTTAAATCAAGTTTGATTTAAATTAATTAAGCAACAGTGCTTAAAGAAATCAGTTCAGGACTATGACTTGGTTCATTAAAGCGGTCAGACATTCTTAACTTCTTGGGAAATTACTATGATCAGATGTGCAATGGAATAATTTGCTGAAAAAGGTCATAAAAAAAAAAAGTTACAGGAAACGTAAAAGAATGGAAAGGGGTTGCCTCATGGTACAACAGTCTTCCTAGGAACTGCAACCTGATCTTTCTATGTCAAAGCTAGGAAAAAACCCCACAGAAATGATACAACAGCAAAATAAAGAGAAAACAAAAATCCCCTACTCCAAACTTCAATTTGCATAGAGAACCAAGAAGGGTGTCCATGAAACAGTATTTGCAGAAACCATTAATTCTCAGTCTCTTGCAACAATTTTTATTGCCAATTAAAAATTTTAATACAAAACAAACTCATGTAATAACAAAATTGTTGTAAGAGATCTTTACTCTGTGACTTATGGCTGGTGCACAAAGTGTTAACTACATTGGCTAATCGTCCACAGTTTTTTTTTTTTTTTACAATAGAATTAATTTCGACACAAGCTACCATGATATAGTGCTAAGGGCATTGGATTTATGGCAAGGTGGTTGTGTTTTTAAATCCTATCAGGGAAAGAGATAAGGGGAAGCCAAAATGGGGAAGGGGGGGGGGGGGGGGGAATGGCCTGCAGAAATCCAGAGTGAGCTTGCTGGAGGTTTCTGGCAAGACTAGGACCACACTATTAATCATCATCTATGTAATTTCAAGTTGCTCAGATCACAACTTGACAAATACTGCAGATGTGTACTCCAGATCATTGTACAGTAAAACAGTCATGTAAGCTGTCATTCAGAAGGCCTGTTACTCTTATGCTGACTTCAGTTTCAGCGACTCCTCCACTCTCAGGCTTGTGTTGAATTCGTTTCAGAGCCATCAGAGTTAGGATATTCATGCTACTAATCAACAGACTGTTAGTTGTGGGATGTTGTTGTGTCCATATCACACATCTTTAACCGATTCCTGACATACTACTACTGTTGTCGGTGGAGGGGTTAGCAGGCTTTGCACAGCATATGCTGGATCAGAACAGGGTCCACTGAACACAAGGTGACCTGAAAGCAATATTGGACATTACCTGGGCTATGAATTCAAAGCAGCCAAACACCAATAGCTGCATGTTGACTTCTAGGTTCTGAGGAGTTAATAGAATACACCACAAAATGATGGAGGAGGTGAGGTCAGAAAGGGTGACATGGGAACAGAACTTAAGTATCACAGAAATGAGACCGAAAAAAAAAAAAGATTTTACATTTTGAAAAATTCTTCTTGGTGCATCTACAGTAAAATACCCCCCCCCCCCCCCAAATCCTTTTTGACTAAGTAACAACCCTGTTTTACAGATTAACTTGCTGTGACTTTTTATGCTGTATCATCCTCTCACAACTTTGTAGAAGCTGAACAAATGTAGCTCATAATTCAATTCTGTTATGTTCCTCAAAAGTCTATATTTGATCATTATTGAGTCTGGCCACAGCTAGTGAGCTTGGTAGTTGGATGTGCATACCAGGATTGACTGCAAGTATTATTTTCAAATACTATGTGGGCCATACGTTCCATGATTTTATCATGTGTGTTTGCAGCTCTATGTGATTAATAAGATCACCAATTAATGCATTTATTTGTGCAAGTCTGATAGAATTTTCAAAGAACTGCTTCATTCCCTAGGGATACCATTTTGGATTGAAAGGTGTCTCAAGTCCTCAACTTACATCCAAACCAATGTTTCAAAAGAAAAGCAGCTATTCATTTGCCATCAAACTTTCTTAAAGTTGATTTATATTGTAATTCCATAAAACACTGTGAAACTGACAGAACCATTTGTATATATACTATGCTACATGCAGCCGCCGCGGTAGTCGAGTGGTTAGGGCGTTGGACTCGTAATCTAAAGGTTGCGGGTTCGATCCTAGCTGTCGGCTATGGCGTTGTGCCCTTGGAAAAGGCACTTTACGGCTATTTTCTCACCCCACCCAGGTGTAAAAGGGGTACCAACCTTGTGTTGGGGGGTTAACCCTGCGACAGACTGGCGTCCTATCCAGGGGGGAGTCTATGACTCTCAGTCGCTTAGCGCCACAGAAACCGGGATAAGCACCGGCCTGATGAGCCTTAGGCTCGGGACAGACTTTTATGCTACATGCAACTGGATTGGAATTATATGACAGTTGGTTTTGCTTTGCCTTCACATGGCTAATGGTCTGTATCTACCTTAGAAACCTTTGTTCCCACAATCTGTCTAATGCGGCTTTTACAGTTATGCATCAAACAACAGGAAAAAAAACAGTATTTGCCTTTTGAATAACATGTAATATATCAGAACTTTTACTACCTATCCAGCAATTTTCTGGAGAATATGCTATTGCCTGAGGACCTGATCTGAATGTCAACATGGAGAGTGACCAAGGTGTGTGTGTGTGTGTGTGTGTGTGTGTGTGTGTGTGTGTGTGTGTGTGTGTGTGTGTGTGTGTGTGTGTGTGTGTGTGTGTGTGTGTGCATGAGCACGCACACATGTGTGTGTGCGTGTGTGTGCATGCGCATGTGTGTGTGTGTGTGTGTGTGTGTGTTGTACATATATTGAAATGTATGCATTCAAGTGTGTGCAGATGTGCGTGCAATGTGTTCCTAAGTGTGCATGTTACAAGCAGCATTCCAAAATTGCTTGACCATCTTAAGTACTCAATACATGTAGACATGAAACATGTTTGATGTCATAATATATAGAAATCTTGAAAGTACGAAAGAATATGATTTATGAGTGAGGATTTTGGAGTTTTTTGCATTCATGTAACTTTTCCATTTTGAGATGAACACACACACACACACACACACACACACACACACACACACACACACACACACACATACACACACACACACACACACACACACTCTCTCTCTCTCTACTCCCCCCTCTTTCACACACACACAGACACACACACACAGACATACACACACACAGTATAACAATTCAAATCAAATGCAGAAATCCATTTCCTATAAAAAAAAAATATATATATATATAAATAAATTAAAAAAGAAAAATTTGGTTCAAACCCCATATCAAGTTTTTCTCATTTATGTGAGTAAATTCAGTGAAAATCCTGATAAATGATTTTTTTCTTTAAAACAACAACAAACAACAACAACAAAAGAGAAAACCAACCAAACAAACTACAAGTAGTCAAGCTCTTTAATCACAAATAAATAGCAAGACAGAAGTATTCTGTTCTGTCATGGAAATAAGGGAATAAGACAATAAAAAAAAAGTTATTATTTTTAAACTAAGACAAATACGATATATTCAACCAAAACATAAATATATTTCCAGAAAATTGTACCTGCTGTCATCAAGGAGTGAAAAACTGTCTAAAAATGTGTTGGCCTAGTATTTCTGTGCCTGTCTGATTGATATTCGTTTGTTCCGACTTGATGTCTGATTTTCTTGATTTTATCATATTTTCAAGTTCAAATCACTAAAGTTCACTTACCCATATCCATTTACATTCAATTTATGTCTTTTGTTTTGTTTCATTTAAAAATCACAGGAATCAAATACTGAATTCATCCACTTTACCTTCAGTTCTATCAGTATATATTTCAATTTGTCACGACATGTACACATTCAAATTCTTTTGGTTTTCTCTTACTGCATTATATAGCAGATAAAAAATAAATGTTTTGTCCTATGAGCCAGAAGATGTTGAACACGACCAAATCAGTTTAGTGACTTAGTGCATACTAAGTGATAGTTTCTTTACTTTTGTAGGGGTCTGTAAATGATTCAGAAGCACAAGTTCAATGAATCCAAATATACTTCTCAAGCCTATGTCTCAACAGTTGATCACTCCACTACAGGTTGAGAAAAAATTCAGTATTTTTAATTTAAAAAGGGGGGCAAAAACCCCTAAAAAGTCAGATTAAAATAAATCAAGACAGTGCATTAACAATTTCCATTCTCCTATTGCTTATTAGCAGCTGAAAGAACCCAATGTCAGATCACAAGATCTATTCATCATTTGCTGCAATTTTAATGATGCAAACTACCTCTCTGTTCTTTGTAACTGACAGTTCTCAAAAAAAAAAATCACAATTTTCCTTTTACAATTTATACAAACTATCACAACTGAAAATTCAAGTACAAGCAAAAGTTAAGGCTGCATGGGACACCATACATTTTTTTTTAAAGTGAAAAAATACACACACAAAAAAGAAATTATTCCACAAGCGCGCGTGCGCACATACACACCCCGAGTTCAGTGAGACAAAGAACACACAAACATGGGTGGGAAATAATCAGTCATACACATTCCTGAGGTCTACGGAGAGTCATCATCCGCTGCTGTTGTAATTCCTTTAGCTTTTAACTCAAAATGAAATGTTCACCTGAAATAAGTCATCGACTCCAGCAACCAAACATATACCAAATCAAGCAGTTAAACATAACACAACAGAAATGATACCAGATGATTAACATGGGCAGATCAGGGGAAGAGGCAAAAATAAATATTGGTCAAATAGAAAAAAAAGACAGAAGGATAGAAAAAGACAAAAAAGCAGTCCCATCTACTTTTAACATCCAATTTTTTTTTTTTTTTTAAATAGATTTTACACAAAATCAAATTCATAGTAAATCCATACTAACAGCCATCTGAGAAACTTTTGCTTACAGACATACATGCTCACATTATCAGTAATTATTTATGAATATCCTGCACTTGTTCTTCAACACAAATATAATACTACCAGATTTTTCCTTACAAACACACAATCCAGATGACAAAATAATCTACCACAGACACACACCCTATAACTTGTCTTGTCATACACATACACTCATCCACCAATACCCTATAATACACAAACACATCTTTCTCATCAAACTCTCTTCTTCAAATAGTTACCACAGTAACCTGATTAAGACAAAGATCTAGTACTTTGCGCTGCTAAGCCCTGCAGTTGCTTACACACTCACACACATACACACAAACATTAATTCATATTCTTCGCAAGAAACGATGCACAAAAAAATGTTTGTTGCAGTCTGTTCCCCAGCGCACTGCATGCCTTACATATTTTCACTCCATTCTGTCCACTCCAGGACAAGATTTAAACACAGCCATTAGCAGCACAAAAACCAGTAGATATGATGACACATGTCTGTAACCAGAGAAAAAGGGAGGAAGAGGGTTGAAGCTTGCTTGGCTTAAGACAAAGCATTGTAACATGGCAGGATGGAAGCAGTCTTGTTGCAAGCTACCCTTCCGGAGCCCTGGATGAAGTCAGAAGCCACAGTCCACTTCAATCCTAAATGTACTGTCTGATCGTAACACATAACTGAAGATGGGAATTCTGGGGGGTGAACGGCCATCAAAACAAGGCTGACCAAAACTACACCAGGCTTCAGCCATAGGAAGGCTTGGAGTATGGGCATGTTTGGATGGAAAGATGTAGTGGTAGGGTGGTAAGGACCACCTTGGCATCAAGAGTTGTGGTCCAGGCGGCGGAAAGAAGTACCCAGATGCCGTGTGGGTTTAACCATCTTATCTCTTGCCTCACGTCGCCCATCCTCCTTATGGTCAAAGTCACAGCCATGCAGCTCTGGCAGTCGGTGCAATGAACAAAACACTCGATCTAAACAAACAAAAACATGCATATTATTCCTTATAATTTAATTCAAAATAATGACAATGTTGAGCATAATGTACATGGATGGTCTACAGGTTAACATACAGGTCTTGAAAGCAAGAGGTCAGATGTTCAATTATCATCTGAACACAGGCTCCCCCCTCCTCTGAAACAAAACCTTAACTAGACTGTGAGTGGTGATCTGAGTGCTAGACTTTTGGTTCATAATAATTAAACATGGGCCCATGTGCAACATATTCAAACATACACAAATTTTCCAAATCACGCACACAGCAATGAGAGAAAGGCCCAGGCAAAATTCTGAAGAATTATATAAGAAACACATTTTGCTTTAAACTGTTTATGCCAACAAAATTTTTAAGATACTATGAGAAACTATCATTTTAAAGATACTATCAGAAACATATATGTCAAATAAATTTTCCCCTTAACAAAAACAAAAAATCAATATCCATATCGTAAATCATATCAAAGCGAGATAAAACTGCTAGTAATAGTAATGCAATATTAAACTATGTGTTTACATTGCTACTTACTTGTGTCTCTTTCACACACACACACACACACACACAACACACACACAACACAATGACACACATACACCTAGTCACACACAGACAGTGATATGCCCAGTAACATACACCTGTTTACACAAAATAATGGCAAATAAGAGAAAAGAAAACTGACCACATCGGCAGCGACCAATTTCTCTTTGCGCCAGTTCCAGCTTGCAGCTACACTTGAAACACCGTTTTTTATTTTTCTGCTTCACAGGGACAGGTGATGGTGCATTTTCAGCCTCCACTTCACTGTGTGGCCTAAACAAGCAAAGCACATGTCAGATTTGGATTACAACATTAAAAAATACCATTTCCCATATAATACTTTATCCCATATGTACAACCCATAACAGTTAACACATACTTTTTCAGTTACTAGAAGACTATGCAATGCAGTTAAGTAATATATATATATCACTCCTGGGTGTAAACTGAACAAATTTGGACCAAATTTTAATGAATTAATGCTCTGAAATGAACTTTTCTCCTTTCTGTGTAATCCAGTTTTTATTTAATTTTTCTTAGATTACAAGTGTACACTAGTTACTATTCTCCAGCTTTAAATTGAACATACAAAATTGTATAAGTTAATGACATTGTGATTTTAACCCCTGAAACTCTGGGGGGGGGGGGGGGGGGAGGTTGGGTACCCTTACAAAAAAGGAAGATGAACTAATCTTTAAAAAACAAAACAACATCCCCCTCCCCCCCTTTTCCAACCAAGTACTGACACAGAAATATTCAACTTTTAACTTCTAAGGTACAAACATATAACTAGACTACAAGGGCATTACTATGTTCATACCACCAGGCAAGACTTGAAAATTCATACATGATACACAGGTGGGATAAGGGTGCTCATACTGATCCTCATGTTCTCTCTCCATGAGGGAGAAGGAAAAATAGTCTTTTCATCCACCCATGGTGACATGCACTGGAGTGTTTTCAGTTTGAATGCTTTCAGCTTGGCTAAGAGTTGGGTAGGCCTGCCTCATCTGCAAAGTTTCCTTTTCCCATCCCTATACATGGAGGAATAGTAGCAGGCATATACTTTGTCTATTTTATTTCATTTTTTATGTATTTCAAGGATAATGAAATAATCAACCATGTGCTTTTTTAATTTTTTTTTTACATCCAGTCCCCAGTGTGTTTTGTGGGTGCTTGTGTGTGTGTGTGTGTGTGTGTGTGTGTGTGTGTGTGTGTGTGTGTGTGTGTGTGTGTGTGTGTGTGTGTGTGTGTGTGTGTGTGTGTGTTGTGTGTAAGAGATTGTGCAAACACGTCTGTGTCAGTATCAATATCTTAGGCACTGTAGACTGTAGTGTAAGCGATAATAAAAGGAAATTGGAATCATCAAGTCTGCACTATTTTCTCTCTTCGACCCAATAGGTTATGTGTGGCAGTATGACTATGAATGTGCCCTAAGCCTGAATAAAGTTTACAAGACCAATTTTTAAGTGGTGACAGGAAAAAACAATAAAACTGTTCTTTGCAACTTACCTTTTAGCTCCCCGAGAGACTGATTCCTCCTGTGTGGAAAGAGCTGACACTTCACTGTTCTCCCCCCTCAGTTCACCAGCACCTGAAGTACTCTGTTGGGAGGAGGGGACTGGGACAGAGGCATTGCAGGCATGTTTGTCAGTGGGAAGTTTCACCACACACGGAGCGGACCCTCGCAAGGCCAGGGCAATGTCTGAGGCTCTGTGTGGTGGTGATCCTGCACTTGATCGCTCCATGCTTTGTGAGGAGGGAGCACAGTCGTCTTTTCCTTTCATCCCCACAGAGGGGGACTCTGTCACAGCAGCTGCTGCCATCTCCTCCATGGCACAGGATGTGGAGGGCTGTCGACTGCCCCCTGCTTCACTGCCAGGGGGGGGTGTAGCTGAGCTGGTGCCACATGAGGTCGGCAGAGAGCTGGGCTCTTTCTGATCATCGGCTAAGTTATCTGCAGCCGGGCGGGTCGGGCAGTGTTTGGGATTAGAATCCATTTTGTGTGACAGTTTTCTTTACTATGTGAGAAAATAGGCCACAGGTCTGTAGACACTTAGAAATCCTTTAAACCTGCACAAACAAATATTTCACTTTACAATTGCCTGTTACTTTTATTTGTTTGCTTCCACACTTCGTTCAAATCTTTTTACTAATTTTAGGCAAATATTAAAAGGATGCAGCTTACATAATGTAATACTAATTACATGCATATAATTTGTTTCCCTATGACTGGCTTTTTCCTACAGAATTTCGCCATGGACAACTCTCCTGTTGCCATGGTTTCTTTTAGTTTTACATCCATTTGAATGCATTTTGCACACAAGACCTCAGATTATTATTGTCTCATTCAAATGGTTAGCACCCAGATCACCACGCAAGCTGTCAAGGTCTAGTGGATGGGGGAAAAGATGGGGTTCAAACAGATTTATAATCCATGGATACTTATTGTTTTCTGGGTAGATGTAATACCTTTATGGTTCTAGACCACTGATCCACCAGTCTTCAGTATGAAATACACTTACAGGCAGATAAAATGCCCTTGTTTGTAGCAGCTTACAATAAAAAGCTGACTTCTGACCTGACTCAACATCAGAATACATTTTCAAACACCACTGGATGACAATGATTTTTAGTCTATTGACGAAAACAACTATAATTTGCAAATCATATGTTCTTCCATGCTTCCAGCCAACTTCATCATTCATGTCTTTTGATTGAATTTCTTCTTTCTTTCCTCTTACCATTTCTTGATTTAATCTATTGTGGGTCAGCCAGTCAAACTTAAAGTAAAGTTTAGATCTCTGACATGTTTTTGAGCTGGCAGAACCAAACTTGAATCAAGAGTAGTTGCTGACTGTTAAACAAAGCCCAGTTGATGAAGTAGTCTTTGCCAAAGTCAGTTGAAACTCACCAAACTTTGCATGCTCTGTACATTTGGCAATCCCTTTTAAGACAGAGAAGCAAAGGTACCAAACCCAATGCATGCATGTTGCTGACAGGTTTCTAGGTGAGGGGAAAGGCACAAAGTAAAGAACTGGGGTAGCCGGGGAATGGTAGATAAAAATAAGGGCGAAGGGGAAGTGCTATCTGCACTAAGGTTGATAGCTCAGTCACCCTACTTTTATGGACATGATCAGAAATGGATTGCCTAGCAAACCTGTGGAGAGAACATTTCCACATGTAAACCTAAAGCCGTGCAAAGGTTTGACTCCTGGACAAAAACTTGAAAAAGACAGGTGTCTTACTGTCTACTTTGAACAATCTTTGTTTAGACCACAGTAACAATCCAATATTTTCTTTTTATCTGTTTAGGTCTTGAGTTAATGTTACTTTGTTAGTTTTTATTCTTTCAAGTTAATCAACTGAACAAAAGCTACTTATAAAAAGTTACTTGCTAGTAGCAAATTCTAAAGAAATGTCACCAACCACATTGCCAGTATATAATAATATTCAATTGCAAAAGTTTTACATCATGAAAACGAAGCACAACCTTACAAAGTTTTATGATCATTCACTGTAACTGTAAGGTATCAAGTGTTATAAGATCCTTCCAGTCATCTGCAACCCATCCATTTGTTACAAAAGTAGAAAGCTTACAATAATTGAATAATTAACTGTTCTTTCAACAGTGGAAAAAAAAGACAAGACAAAACACACTGATCATAAACTGTTACAAATAATATTTTAGATATTTTTCCTTTCCATTATTAGGAACTTGTGCTCACTTAGGTGCATGACTACATTGATTCTTAACACACAATGACTGAATGAATAACACAAGGACCTGGACTTTATTTTTCTTCTTTAAAAAAACAACAAACTCTTCTCCAAGGCAATAAAAAACAGCAGCCAAAGAATTTGTACGCTACATATGACTTAACATTTTGGGAGAAAATGAAAAGATGATACACAAAGAAACATAGCTGATTTTGTTTACAAAAGATGAAAAACCAAAGAAAGAAAAAGCAAAAACCGAAAAGTAAAAACCCTTTTGTGCTTTTATTTATAGAGAAAATCCTGATTTTTTGGTTACTATTTCTGAATTTTTTCAACCTGTCTCATGAATACTGAACAAAGGTTATGACTAATGTTGTTATGACCATACAAGTGACAATTCTACTTATCTGAAATCAGTCTATTAGTTACTGTATGTAATAATAATGTATCAAATTGCATCGTAACTTGCCAAAAACATGACACACACTTATACAGTTAGCATTAATTTTCTTTTTTCTAAAAATGTAAAATGTACATTTTTACCAAGTGATCAATGTATTTTAAGAAAATCAGTATGACTATAAATATGTGAGGTAAATCATACTGAATGGTAAAATTTATAAATTAACACTAAATAATAACTGGCTTGAAAAACTTTTTAAGTCTCTGACGTTTACTAGTCTTACTCTTAGCATACCATACAATGTGCCTTTCTGTCTTCTTTAGCTGGTACCACTATGATCACAATTCACACTGTTCCTTAAAAGTTTAAAGGCTTGAAAAAATACCAAAAACAAAGAAATAAAAGGATGAAAACAAGAATACAAACCTTGGTTCAATGATTTAATATGCAATACTCCCAACAGGCCTATTTATACATGTGTAAACTGTCCATATCCCAAAAAGTGAAAAACTTAAGTAAAAACACACGCATTGTTGGAAAATCTGGTTTACCAAAAAAAAAAGAAGAAAAAAAAAAGGCAATTTATCCAGTTAGTTAAAACTTGAAGTGAACCAGTCAATGAATCATTTGTTTGGACATACTTCAAGAAATGCAATTTATAAGTTACAGTACAACTTTATCACACAAATTATGTATACTATAGTATGGCAAGAAATAAAATCTGCAGGACTACTTGTAAATAAAAAGAAAACAAACTATTTGCATATGATGTGGCAAGTTTTCTTTCATTCTTTTTCCTATGTAACAGCACTAATAACCAAAACGGTGAAGCTGAGAGATCTAGATTGCAAAGTGAAAATATATTGAATTTAATATTTTTTATTTGACTAAAAAATTTGTGACATTGTTGTTATTTTCACTGTACAACTACACAACTGGTTGAAAGCCAAATGGCAACAGAAAACAGACATGAAATTTAAGTAGCTCTACACAAGCACTAAAAGCACATAACATAAAAAAAACAAAAAAAAACGTCATTCATTGATTTACTAGTAAATTGTATTCAACTTCATTTTACACAGACTGTGGTTTCCATACTTCATTTTTACTCATCTTGACTGCATCACCAAAAAAAGAGAAAAAATCTCCAGAACTTACAATTTATGATCCAGAGGCTAGAATTTGGCCACTTTTTTCTTGTTTGTTCGTTTTTTCTTTGGGGTGAAGGGGGCGGGGGGTTGTCCCTTAGCAAGAGCTCTGAAGTTCTTCAGATTTTTGCAATATATTCCACCCTTGCCCACCATAAATAACTAAAGACAGAAGCCTCATTCAAAGTTCTTCAGATAAGGCTAAAAAGTACAACCCGAGGTCCTCTGAGCAAAATTATGCAGAACTTTTTGCACACACCTGAAAATCTGTTCTGTCTTTCAAAGGACTAACACAAAGCCATTGTGTACTGGTGGGAACATATGGCAAAATTTACAAAAAGCACATGGTGTCATACATGTGGAAACTGGATGTAAAAAAAAATCATAAGTACTAGTACTTATCCCATTATCCTTGAAATGAAAGTTTAAGAAAAAACTTTCAGGTTAATAACTTTACGTGACACCAGCATACATGCTTTATCTTTAGAAAAATACAGGTATGATAAGATCAATATTTTTGTCATTTGTTCTTAAGCACATGAATGAATTATCAAAATATAGAATAGCCTACTCAAGATTCCAAAAGGCAGAACTGGTTCTTACATATATATTATAATATATATATATATATGCATGATCACGAAGATGTTTGCTTTGCATTTATTCAGTCACACACTGGGCCTTAGTCGACAATTTCTCAACCTTCACTCAGTTTTCACTGCAATGACTGAAAGAGTGAATGACTAAGTCACTATTTGATTAAATATAAAATGATGGCCTTAGTGAATGATTTGAACACATAATAAATGGAAAGCTGTTAACAAACCCCAGGTGATATAATGTAATGTATACAACTATACACTTTTTTTCATTAACTTCAAGCAAATGTTGGTCTTATTTTGATGATTTTCTCATTAACTCAAAACTGATTACTGAGTGATAAGTTCTGCTTAGCTTCATAGCATTTAAAAAATAATTTAAAAAACACCCTCCAATGTGAAAATAATAAAATAAAAATAATAAGTAAACAATGATACATCTTATTCTTTAGCACTCATGACCTTTCATCTGAATGGTATGACTGGGCAAATCTAACATTTCAAGGCGTGTGAATCGGTCTAACTCGTGCCAAACAAAACTTAGCCAATTCAATTGCATTCTGGGCAAAACTATTTAAGCATCAAAGAAAGCCGACGTTTACCTTGTTCTTTCTCGGAAAAAAAATCTTAAAATCTATGGACCACAGGAAAACGGGAAGAACTGCCTTTGTGTTTGCTCGAAAGGACCCGCTGTTCACTGGCCACGAAAGTGAGCCAACAAAAAAAAAAAAATCGTTTTCCACTGTTCATGTCGATCACAACGTCCGAATATATCGGTGACGTGACTCAACAAGCAGATCTAAAAACGCTTTAAATTTTTACTATGTATAAATATTTTCATAATCCTCAAAGCATGGTTTTATTTCAAGATTAAAATACAAACAGATGACCTCAACCAAAGAAAGATGACACCAGTCAGAAGCCTTGTGCTCCAGCGGACTTAACTCTTGCTGGGACTACAAACCTCAACCGATGCCATCTTGGATGGGTTGGTCCGACCGGAGAACTGAGAGCTTCTACTTTTCCAATATTACCAGTTTAATTAAAACTGGCGAGACTATCTTTGTCATACACTTACCTCTCCAAAATCAATCAATAACAGCAGGGCTTAACCACTGTTTAATTGTTCCATACAACAGTACTTCACGATGTAAATAACCTGGATACCATGAATCGACTGACTTATGCTAGGAGTGACAGCAACACAGCTGTGTTAGTTGTTCATAGATCCAGGGCGAGGCTTTCAAAACTACATCCGGGTTAAAGGTTGTCTAAGCCTGATCTACTTTCGATTTTCACTGTCACATGTGATATTTTCATGAGTGAAGTAAAACCGATTCGCGTGTGATTTGAACACGTGAAAGTGGGCAATAAAGGCGCGCGCGCGCGCGTACGTGCGCGCGCGCGCGCGGTGTGTGTGTGTGTGTGTGTGTGTGTGTGTGTGTGTGTGTGTGTGTGTGTGCGCGTGTGTGCGCGCGCGCTCTCTCTTTAATTTAACGTCTGTTCACTCAAAGTGATATTAGACCACAAAACAGAAAAAGAACTATGAAGATTTATGAAACTGTCATATTAAGAGAACTGCCTGAGAACTGCACACGCGCGCGCATGTGTGTGTACGTGGGTACGTGTATTCATTCGTGCATGCGCGCACGAGTGTGTATTTTGTGTGTGCGTGTGTATACGTGCACATGCTTCATACATGTGTGCATTGCTCATGTGCATACGTGCGCACATTGGCCTACAGCGCCTGGGCTTTATCACAGATCTTGATTAAACCATTGATGCTGGGGGCAACAACAAAGTGAGAGGATGTATATGATCAGTGGCTTTCCCACTCATGGAATTCCACTTTACAGCTTAGTCTTTAGTGATCGACCCTGACTCTGACTAGAGGGCTTGACTTGTACAGTCCTTATGTGCTGCAGTCCAGAGGGATAGTTAGCCTTTGGAGAACATCTCCAACGGTGACTGTCCTTATGCCCTCTTGGCCGAGAGAGTGGGGATGTACTGTGGGCAAGTCATCTCCACTATTACCAAATTTCTGCCCAATTTCAGAAACAGCAGCTGCCTCCTTGCTGTTTTGGAGGTCATTAGTCGAACACGACGGACAAACATACGTGCACACATTCATGTTAGAACGCTTGTACGGACCACAACATTTACAAAACTGCATACACATGGGGACTGGCTGTAAAAAAAAAGCAAATGAGTGCTTATTCCATTATCTTTGAAACAAGAATTTTTTTAATGTCTGTGTAGATCTATAATTATGCTCATGTGTGTGTGTGTGTGTGTGTGTGTGTGTGTGTGTGTGTGTGTGTGTGTGTGTGTGTGTGTGTGTGTGTGTGTGTGTGTGTGTGTGTTCTTTGATATTAATACTTTTTTTCGTTCCATGGGTAGATCTCCTGTGTGTGTGTGTTTATGTTTATTTTATTTTATTTTTTTATTCTTTTATATCGAGGATAATGGGATAAGCACTCTTGTGCTTTTTTACATCCAGTCCCCGTGTGTATGCAGTTTTTGTAAATGTCATCTGTTCCCATCGGCACACGATGGCCTACTCTTACGAAAAGCGGAACAGGATTTAACGTGTGTGCAAGATGTTCTGCGTGCGTTCGCACACGGGGCCTCGGTTTAAAGTCTCATCCGAAGGACTTTTGGGGAGAGTGGAGTCAGCACTGATGTGATGTGATGTGATGTGATGTGATGTGATGTGTGTGTGTGTGTGTGTGTGTGTGTGTGTGTGTGTGTGTGTGTGTGTGTGTGTGTGTGTGGTCTCAGAAAACATTTGATTTCTGGGAGAAAGAGATCAGGAACCCCAAACGCCATGACAATCTGTGTTTAAAGCGTTGCGCGTTGCGCGTTGCACTTGCTAGGCTATCTGACGGCCTGGGCTTGAGCCCAGATTCGAGCCCCCACCAATACGCCCGTTCCAAGAGGATTTTCCCTCTGGAGATGACGTCAGGGCCGACTCCACTCCCGAAAGTCCTTCACATGAGACTATAAACAGAAGTCCCATGTGTGAACGCATGCAGAACATCTTATGTACTCATGAAAACCTGTTCCAAATTTTTGAAGAGTAGGCTATTTGTGCCAGTGGGAACGGATGACAAAATGTGAAAAACTGCATGCAATCGGGGACTAGATGTAACATTAACCTCCCAGTATCATTTAGTCCATTATCTTTGAAATAAAAAACAAAGAGGATAAAAAAATAATTAATTAAAAAAAAAGCAATGGCAGAGTCGGATAAAAGTAGCCCTGTTGGAATGGGAGATCTGGGTGATGAAGAACAAAATGTCTTATTCCGTGTTAGTTACAGTGAGTTATACTTTCTTTTTATAGGGGGGGGGGGGGGGGGGGGGGGGGTAACTGAACAACAATGTTGTGGTCTTTATCACGAGCAGTTAATGTAGCCAACCTTTTAAGCTTCTAGAGCCAGGAAGTTTTAGTTTCATTTGTCCTTTCGACAGAGGGTAAAACGAATAGGCCTACAGGCGTATTAGAGTCCCCACCCCACCCCCACCCCTGGGCATCCACCCAGCCGAAGATAATAGACTAAAAGTACATCCATGTATGGTTTTCAATAACATTGTTACACACCAGGTAACATTTCTGGGGGCCACACTAGATGGTTATTTGTGGCTTAAGATAACGGTTAGCTTAGGTGGTGTAAACAAAATTAATGACATGTATTGAAGAACTGCAGCAAAAAACAGAACGTTACAATTAACCTGGTAGTGTTGTGTTGTACTGTATTGTATTATATTGCATTGTATTGCATGAGACGGTATTGCATTGTATTGTTTAACACTTTTAAGTTACAGCAGATTTCTCCGCGTGAAATTCGGGCTGCTCACCCCAGGGAGAAGTGTCGCCACAAGAGCAGCGCCACCCATTTCTTTTTTGTCTGCATGTGTATTTGTTGCCCTATCAGAATGACTTTTTTTCGTACATAATTTTGCCAGGGACAACTGTTTTGTTACCGTGGATTCTTTTAGGCTACATGTGCTAAATGCATGTTGCACACGGGACCTCAGTTTATCGTCCAGTCCAAAAGACTAGTACCTAGACCGCCGCTGACGGTCTAGTGGATGGGGGAAAGGTTTCGGGCACAAACGGGTACTGAACCACCATACACTTCGAACGAGTACTTTTTGCTTTTTAGGGAGACGCATTACTTCTGGTAGGCTATCTTGTGTGTGTCAGCTCAGGGTAAGCATCACTGAACACCACCAAAGTGACCCAGCAACAGTTAAGAGCCCCTCTGGCTGGTGGCCATGTGGCGGCCTAAAATGGATAGGCTCCCTGTGGATATCTGACCCTGATGATACGATAAATAATCTGGGTATTACTGGAGCAGAGAGATCGAAATGGGCGGTGTGGGAACAGCAGGACAGTAATGTGACCGAAGATGAGGCAGCCAGAAAAGAAGAAGAAGAAGAAGAAGAAAAACAACAACAAAAATAAACCCACTACCATCACCAACAATGTTCTATAATGTAAACAATACCAGCAAGACGATAAAGGATTTCAGAGAAAATTAAAAAAAAAACCTACAGGATTTCATTTCACTGCCCGTTGTGCAGACCAAAAACAAACAAACAAACAAACAAACATTTCATTTGGAAACCAATCTTTTGAATAAGTGTTCATAGTGTGAAGACATTGGTTGTTGACAGTTCGAATTCGAATGAAATGTTTTATGTAATTTCCCAATAGAAGCAGATCCAGATTTATGACCAATCTTTATTCAAAAAGCATGTGCGATTTGTAACAGTAAGAAAAGGTTTGTTTAATGAACTGAAATTTCAAAGGTAAAATCTACATCACTATGATATTTTCACTTTTTAAAAATGAAACGAAAACAGCTTAAAACAATTGTTGTCAAGTTATTATTTGTTTTGTTTCCTCCTTTATGATTTTGCGTATTCTTTTTTTTTAAAAAAAAAGTATTTTTCTGCGCACGAGCACACGCACGCAAACACATAATTGTTTTTGTTTTTGTTTGAATAAAAAAAAAAATCAAATGTTACAATTCGCAAAACTGACGACGACTAGTTCAAATTCATGCACGTATTTTGTTGTGAATATATTATATCTCGACTACGAGAGACACCTGCCAACTAGGGGAAGAAAAAATAAAAGGAAAAAAAAAATCCCAGCTCTAGGCAAAGCGTGTGCCAGAAAACGAAAGCTTAACACCGGAAGCGTATTAATTCCCCACTTGGAAACACTCCTGACAACCACATCAGCTTCAAAATGGCGGCAGCTAGTATGGGCGCGTTTGGGACCTACAAAACCCAATACACCCGTTATCTGCAAGACCAGCAGTATACAGACCTTAAACAACCAGGCTGCGAAACTATCTGGGTGACAAAACGATACAATCCACTCGATCTCCGCGTCCTGGCTCCTGTTCCCAGACATAAACTGGTCTCCAGCAAACTGCCAACCCCTGCTGAACGACACTGGGTGCCAGTGGCCGATCCACCAACGCGCAGTTTTGAACGGGAACAGACGAACAAGTTCCCCAACTACCCCAGCACCCGGGATGAGAGCTGGTCGACCCTGCGCCAGATGCTGCCTTCCGTGGGAAGTGCCCAGAGGGTGCAGCCCCCCTGCTGGGGAACGGGCCAAGGCCCCCCACCTTTCATCGTCCCCAAGGCTCCCAAGCGTCTGCCCCATGTCAACAGCCCCATGACAAGGTAGAGTTTGATCAGTCTATTAAGTATTGGTATTGAAGGGGGGGGGGGGGGGGTCAGAGGTAATTCTGTCTATCTGTCTGTGTGGTGTGTCTGTGCCTGTCTGTCTGTCTGTCCTGTCTCTGTCTGTCTCTCTCTCTCCTCTCTCTCTCTCTCTCTCTCTCTCTCTCTCTCTCTCTCTCTCTCTCTCTCTCTCTCTCTCTCTCTCTCTCTCTCTCTCTCTCTCTCTCTCTCTCATGTGTGTGTGTGTGTGTGTGTGTGTGTGTGTGTGTGTGTGTGTGTGTGTGTGTGTGTCTCAAACCACACCACCAACACACACACACACACACACACTCACACACACACACACACACACACACACACACACACACACACACACACACACACACACACACACCAGAATGGAACAACAGAATTTAAAGAAAAGGTCAGGTGAAAACATGTACTTTTTATGTATTATACAAAACATAATTGTGTGCACACACAGGCATACATGCACATAACAAACACACACATACACAAATGCACGTGAGCACACACACATACACACACTTACATATGATACTATGCATGTCTGTATATGTGTGTAACAGCAATGTGCATCTCTGCAAGTGTCTGAGTGTAGGTGTAAGTGTGTGCATATATGTTTGTGCATAGAGGTATCTCTGTGGTGTGTGTGTGTGTGTGTGTGTGTGTGTGTGGTGCGTGCGTGCGTGCGTGCGTGTGCGTGCATGCGTGCGTGTGTGTGTAGAGAGAGAGAGAGAGAATTTTATGTCTTTTTACACACACACACACACACACACACACACACACACCACACACACACACACACACACACACACACACACTATGTGATAAAGTTCAGTATTTCCAGCAGAACTTTTTAATGTTGCTTCTTTTTTTTTTTCTTCTCATTATTCATACATGTGGAGAGACTCTTCAATGTCAGTCACAATTATGTTAACATGTTTTAGACTAATAAGTTTTATTTTGTGTTTTCCCATCAGGTATTCCGATGACATGCATGCTACAAATCGACTCTTCAGACTTCACTAGATCCAGACACTCATCTCTGTGGGCACTTTCAAGTTTCTGCATCATGTCACTCCTGTGAGGAATGCACCAGGCCATTTGGAGACATCCACTGCTGACTTTGCAGAGAGCATAACTCTTTATTATGGGACAACACGGAACAGGAATGTGTTTTCTGGAGTAGATGGTTTCTGCTGCTACTGAGTTCATATCAATCCAGCTTTGAACATGGGGACAAAATGGCGCAGGGTAATGGTGTAGTTTGATTATCAAATTGGGTAAAATAGTGTTTATATAAAATTTTGGGTGGAATAGTGTTTATATTTGTTTATTTGTCTATTTGCTTTTTTTGTGACAATCTTGCTTTATTTCTTTATCAATTTTTGTTTACTTTGACAATCAGATGTTTTCTTTGCTGTTTGTGTATTTCTCTTGATGTCTGTCTGTCTCTCCCTCTCTGTGTACATCTGTTTCTGTTTAAGGTTTTTTGATTATACAGGTTGAAAGGATATTTATCTGGCATTTTCCATCGGTTGCTAACAAGAAGCAGTGGATGTATACATCTGGTGATTTGCCCCCTTATAATCATTATCATAATTATTTGTAATATTCATTGTCATCATCATCATCATCATTGTCATTGTCATCATTGTCATCATCATCATCATTATTATGATGATTGTTATAATGATGGTCATCGTTCTTGTTATTATTCATCAATTTAAAAAAAATTATTATCTAAAGAAGTTCCTGATGGTCTGTTTTTGTAATTTTTCAACTCTCTCATTTCACTTTTATAACTTTTTTTTGTGTGTAATTTTTTCTTTAAAAATCTGATTTCTGGATTAGTTTCTCTGAATCTCTTGTTAACACTTTCTCCTTCTTCTCCTTTAACTGTATCTATTAATATGGACAGATATCGTCTCATTTCTATCTCTGGCTTTTGATTATAACCCTCATATACATGCCTCTCAGTATTACAGCCTTTACAATATGCACTTTAGAGATGCGCTTTGTGCTCATTAGGTGGTTTTATGGTTTACATTGAATCATGTGGTACTTTCACTGTGATTTTGATGTGTGATGCTTCTTGACAGTATTATGACTTTGTGTGCTGTTCACTTTTGTGTACTACATCTGAGTATTATAAACAATCGTAGACATCACAAATCATGTTAAACAGCTGAATAAATTGTGAATATATCAGTGTGTGTGTGTGTGTGTGTGTGTGTGTGTGTTGTGTGTGTGTGTGTGTGTGCTTATTTATTCTTTTATATCCATCAAGGATAATGGAATAAGCACTCATGTGCTTTTTTACATCCAGTCCCGGTGTGTATGCAGTTATGTATATCTTGTCATCTGTTCCCTCTGGCACACAATGGCCTACTATTACGAAAAGCGGAACAGGATTTAAGTGTGCGCAAGATGTTCTGCATGCTTTCACACACAGGGCCTTGGTTTATAGTCTCATCCAAAGGACTTTTGGGGAGAGTGGAGTCAGCACTGATGTTAACTCCAGGGGAAAATCCCCTTGAACGGAATCGAACCTGGGTTGTCAAATTGCCAGCGCAATGTTCTGACCACTAGGCTATCCTCTGTGTGCGTGGGTGGTGCGCGCCTGCGCACGCATGCGCCGCATGCGTGGTGTGTGTGTGTGTGTGTGTGTGTGTGTTGTGTGTGTGTATATGAGTGCTTGCATGCATGCGTCTGTGCGTGTGTGTGTATATGTATGTATGTATGTGTGTGTGTGCATTCCCCCTTCTCTGTCTCTCTTTAGCTGAGGAACAAAAGAAACCCAAACACACCAAGAAAAAAAAATCCCACACAAACAAAAAATTCATCCAAACCATAACAAACAATACTCACATTCTACTATGTGATGTCAGTGCATGAGCACAGACTTGCCACATACATATATACCTATTTGAATTTAACTTATCTCTATGCAGAATCAATGCAGCCACTGTATTGAAACTTTTGTGCATTGTGTTTTAGGCCAGTCAAGCCTGATGAAGAATGATGGTTGCAGGGAGGTTAAGACATTCCTCTGCCTAACAAGTAAAAACCATGAGGTTCTGGGTTCGAATCCAGCCTTGCTCTTTCTTCCCAGTTTGATGAGAAAATCACACTGAATGTCAAAGTCCTTTGGATGAGATTATGAACTGAGCCCTGTGTGCAAATGTATGCAGAAATCTTGCGCACGTTAAAAACCTGTTCCACCTTTCGGAAGAGTAGTCCATTTTGTGCTGGTGGAACAGATGACAAAATTAAAAAATGCATGCATATGAGCATCTTGTTTAGATGTCACCCCCAAAGTCAGAATGTGGCTACCTAAATTTTTTTGTTGGGGGGGAGGGGGGTGGGAGAACAGTTGCATATGCAAACATTTCTCCATTGGCAAACCTTGGAGCTCTAGCAGAGGAACAAAAAAAGAAGAAAAAAAAACACCCACCCCTAGGCCTGATGGAGCCCATCTTTTCCTGGCCTTAGGCTGCATTTCTTTTGCTTGTTCCTCAGGTAAAGCTTTACCAATGACGAGATTTTGAACGGGAATCAAACCCGGGTCATCAAGTTGCCAGCACAATGTTCTGAACACTAGGCTATCCCGTCCCCCCAGCTTAATGTTCTAACCACTAGGCTATCTCTTCTCCCTTAGGCTGCATGCTGAGAATGGTTGTGTTATCCTTGTTTTTGGCCATAACTGAACTATACTCTTCAATGGAAAGAGGACTGAGTTTATGCCAGTTTTAACCACTTTTCCCAATCCACAAGACCATGAATTGTGGTCTGGGTGGGTGATGGTCTTTTCAATGAGATGATTAACTAAGGTCCTGTACACAATATTGGAGGGGGGGGGGGGGTGAGGATAGCCTGAAGGTTAGAAAGTTGTGCTCATCATCTGGCAGCTTGGGTTTTAGCCACTGCCGAGATGCTCATTTGAGGGGATTTTTTTTTCTCCTGGAGTTAACATCAGTGCCGACTCAACTCCCATAAAAGTCCTTCATATCTGACTTTAAACTGAGTTCCCATGTGTGACTGCATGCGGGACAGCTTGTGCATACATCAAAAACCTGTTTTGCCTCTTGGAAGAGAGTGCCATTTTGTGCTGGTAGGAATGTATGACAAAATTACATGCACACTGATGTCATGTTTAGACATCATTTCTGAAGTCAGAATATAGCTACCATAATCTATTATTCTCAATATAAAAGAATAAAATAAATAAACAAATAAATCGTGGGTAAATGGTCACATATGCAAAATTTAACTATTGGTGAACCTCAGAGTTTTAGCTGAGGAAGACAGAAAACAAAAACCCAACCAACGTAGATTCAGAGCATATAAAAGAACCTACGGAAGCAAAAGAACTATGCCTGGAAAAGTTCTGTAAAAAAAATCATTCTGAGAGGAAAGCAAACACACTTGCCAACAGAAAAACAACAAAACAGAAAACAAAGGATGGGGATGCACAAGCAGTGACTTGCTTTTCTGGATGTTTTGACAGTACATGGCATACAGTACAATATCATAAACCAGAGTTCCACAGACTAAAAATAATTGCACACACACTACACTGACACAAATCTTTTGTGTGTGTGTTTTAAAATAGAAGATTGTGATATTAATGACCTCTTTTTTGTATGGATGCATAAATATATTTACTGCAGTAGGTAATCTGTTCACTTTACAGACTATATGAAGACTACTGTGAGAACTTGGGAATCATACATTATCATCAGTGCTGCATTTGAAAGAAGGAAAATGATGAGTAAACAAAAAGCAGAGGCTGAGAGAATTACAAATGATTTTTTTTTTAAAAGGCCACGCCCTCTCTGAAGGGGTCAGTCAGTATTCTAGATCATACCAGTTCAACCATGCTCTCATAATTACTGGGATCAATGAAGTGCAGAATGCTGCAATAATAACAACACAGATCTGAAATTTTGACAACATAGGCCATGTCCACATTGTTTATTTGGCTAAAAATAAAGGTTTAAAAATAAAAGTGTTGTCAATCTTACATTAAAAATAGAAAAAAGGTTAAATACGAAAAGGTAGGCAAGAAAGCATATTCCATGAAGACTGATTTTAAGCTTGTAAACTGTCATTTCAATTTTAAAATAAGAAGTTGCAGGAAAGCAAAACAGAGTACAAGTTTGACTGAGAATGAACTGTATACAATGCCTTTGGGAAGATATTAATTACAAACAATAGGGTTAGTTTTTTCAACAAAGGTTGACATTTGTCTTTGAACGTTTTATAAGTAATTTTTCTTAATTTTTTTTTTGTGTGAAGGCAGGATGAAAAAAAGTTGTGTAAATTTAATCTTTTACCCTCAATAAAAATCATTTTGACTTAACTACTGAACAAATATTACCCCTGCCCGTTTCTTTACATTTCATACAATTTTGAAAGCAGATTTTGTTAAGAAAAAAACAAACAACAGTAGCCTTGTCTAAGTTAAAATGACAAAGAGTTTGGAGACTAAGCAAGTCAAGGGAGGCTATACAGATCGTTAATCAGCTAGACCTACAGGGAAGCTACTAATGATCCATTTGCGATAAAAGAGACGTAACTCTTGTACAAGCTGTCACCTGACACATCAACTCGCACGCCGGAGGCTACGGCATCTTTGCATCTAAAGCACCATCATGTAAGTGGATGTCTTATTAACCTGATTTTGCTTTTTAAATATCGCTAGATTACCTAGACATACGAGAGATAGTGTGTCAGGGACATTTTGCTTCAAAGAGCTCCGAGTCTTTATTCACTGGGTGTAGCATCATTTCCGATGGAGTCGTAGTCTGAAAACCGTGAATAACCAACAGTGCACGCACAGTCACACCAACGCAGTGTACACACACTGAGTCATTGATTGTTCTCAGGACTACGTAGGTTGCAGAAATTCGCCGTGTATTTCATAGTGATTGAGCTTTGAGAACCACTTAAAAAAAAAAAGTCCAGCGTTTTCGCAAATGATACCATGCAACAGTCTTGAAACAGATCCCATTTGCCAGACAATGACTCGAATGAGACATAAACATCGCACACCTATTTTATTTTTAAGTTGTTTACTTTCAGTTTTGTTGTGTTTTGGTTAGCACACAAACTTGAGACAGTGAGCGAACATTAACATAATTAACCACACACACACACACACACACACACACACCACACACACACACACACACACACACACACCACACACACACACAACACACACACACACACACACAACACACACACACCACACACAACACACACACACACACACACACACACACACACACACAACACAACACACACACACACACACACACACACAACACACACCACACACACAACATACTGAAATAGTTGAAAAACACAGAAAAAAATGTCTTGACTTGACAGATTCTGAGATAATGGGGAAAAGAGTGAGTTTTACATCCTCATGGCAATATATAGCCTTTAGGGACAAGCTGGTGTGGGTGCAAGCACCCACAGAGAAGTCAGTTTTATTGTTCTTCACAGGTGTTATCAGCTTAAGACAAATAGTGGAATAGTTATACAATTATAGTTTTGATACTGATTCAGTGATTGAGTCATACTTTGATTTTAAGACAAAGGAGGGCATACTTAGCCAGACAAGCCTGATAACTTGTCAGTCTTGTGATAAGATGAAAGAGGGCATACTTAACCTACATGTACACCATGGGGTTTGACATACATAAAGCAATGTTGCATGCATTATTATATAAAATAATGAAATATGTATCATAATTTTGATTTTATAGTGCACTTCCAGATGGTACTGCAAGCTCAAGCTCTAGTTTTATTTTTATGCACCATTTATCTGTCAGTACCACTGTTGCTGAGAAAGATTGAGATTAATCAATTATTGAATCCAAGTGAAAAAGTTAACTTTGTTGACAACTTGTGTTGTATACTGTTAATTGACCCTTTTACTGTTTTAGTTTTACAGCTCTGTACAGTGTACATGTGTAATATATCATGTGATATATAATAAGCTTGAGCAGCAAGAAAAGACATAGTTAAAACCCCCCTAAACCTTTTGCAGTTATAGCAAATTACTTTAACATTCTTATGGATTTATTCAGTTTTTTTTCGATTGTCATTGTTTTTTGTCACAAGAGGTCCGTCCATCCAGTGTGATGTGGTGGTGGTGGTGGTGGTGGGTGGTGGGTGGTGGTGGTGGTGGTGGGTGGTGGAGGTGGGGGGTGTGGTGTGTGGTGTGGTGTGTGTGTGTGTGTGTGTGTGTGTGTGTGTGTGTGTGTGTGTGTGTGTGAAATACTGTAGTGATATGTCAAGATCTGGTTTCAAAGGGATTGTTTCATGTTCACTATGACTGAGTGTAATAGATACCCGTCTTATGAATAAGATTGAAAATTTTACAGACTCATATTGCTTCTTCTTCTTCTTCTTCTTCTTCTTCTATCCCGTAGTCTGTTTAGACCGTAGGGGCTCCATGGAAGACCTCGCAACCAGCTCTCTCCATTTCCCTCTGTCCTCGACCTTTCTCAGGGTGTCACTCAGTCTGAGGCCTGTCTACTCTTGGATGTTGTCCTCCCATCTCTTTCTCTGCCTGCCTCTCCTTCTCCCGCCTTGCACAGTTCCCTGCAGAATCGTCTTGGCAAGCCCTGTTGATCTTGCACATGCCCATACCACTTCAGTTTGCATTTTTTGACTGTGGTCAGGAGATCTTCAAAGGGCCCGATGGCTTGACCGATTTTGATTCTCACTTCCTCGTTATTAATGTGGTCTTTGTAAGAGATGCCAAGGAGTCTGTGAAAGCATCTCATCTATGTGGCCTGTATTCTCCTCGCCAGATCCTCTCATATTGCTAGATTGATTTAATAGAATTGTTTTTTTTTGTATTTGCTTTGCATTTTATTTGTTGTTTTTGTTTGCTAGTTCTTTCTTGGGGATGGGATAGTTCAGTGGTCAGAGCACTCGCTTTCCCCAGCCAAAGTTAAGCAGTATTGAGCATGGTTACCAGTTGGATGTGGGTGACCGTTTGCATGCCTAGGCTTCAGTACAGTCCCCAGTTCACTCAGCTGTAAAATGGGTACCTGCCCTCTTAAGGGTCAGGGAAGGTAAAGCAGCGAGGGAGAGGAGATGGGCACCGCCCTCAATATGCTGGTCCCTAGAGAAGCTGAGGTCTCTGATGCCTCGCTCCCCTATGACCACATAGATTATGGGACACCTTTACCTTTTTAGTTGTTTGTTATTTCTTTTTTATGCTGTTTCAGACTGGTACAAATTACCTAAATCAGTGATTACTGAATTGTAACGCTAGTGTCATGTCACGTCTTGTAGGACTGTGTAATGTTATGTTGTAATGATTACTAAACGATGTGACATGAAAGTAGTTTAGTAAATTTTAACAGAAGTGTACCTCCTCATGACAGCTAGGTCAGGCAAGAGACAGCATATTTTCTAACAAAACATGCACCAGTGCGATTATATTGTAATCAACAGTTTTCACCAGTGCAGTGGCCTGCAATTACTGGGATGTTTTCTAAACATGTCAGTCTGTTTCAGCAGAAAATAAGGGATCGTGACTTTGCATGTATGTTTTATTTAATTTTAGCAGTTTGTGTTGCGGAACACTGTATCAGTGTGTGGATTTATATGATTTGTTTTTATAAACAAGTTCTTATAGTTGGGGTGGGTGGTCATCTTCCAGAAAGTATAATTGAGTCATCAAAAACTGTTCTGGCTTACGAAAGAAACATAACAATAATAGTAATAATAGTATTGATGGTGATATGCCCCAAATGTAATGTATACAGGAGTCTTTATTTAGGCATTTTACAGTGATTACAAAAACTAACATTAAATCATACACCATATCTGTAAACAGCAGTACTAAAAATAAAGGTAATACCCTTTTTCTCCCCCCCCTCCCCCCCTTCCCCTTCTTTCTCTCAACACCTACACACTTACATACACACACACACACACACACACACACACACACACACACACACACACACACACACACACACACACACACCACACCACACACTAACACTAACACCAACACACATACACACAGAGTGTATACACACTGATGTAAACATTCATTCTTAACATATGCGTACTCACTCTTGTGCATACACATAAAGCACAATGCCACACTGTATTCATCTTCCATGCATGCATAAAAGCAAACGCAAACAGACACAGACAGAGATACACACGCATGCACTCATGCACCACACACACACACACACACACACACACACAATATCAATTTCACATTCCCACACATTTGGACATGTTTGGCATGTATGGGTGCATACTTAGCACAGTTGTTAAGTGCTAGACTTATTATTGTAAAGGTCGTGAGTTCAGCCGTCAGCATTTGGAACAGCATTTTTACCCCCTATGTGTCATGGTGTATACTGCAGCGCTGTGATGCAGTTTGCTTTAGTGTAAGTCCTCTTTCCCCATTTCCCTGTTTCCCAGGGATGGCTTTAGTCCTTTTTTTGTGTGCCTGAATTGTCCTTGTTATCCAAACTGCTGAATTAGATGTCAGAGTTAACAGCTGTGCATTTCTCTCTCTCTCTCTCTCTCTCTCTCTCTCTCTCTCTCTCTCTCTCTCTCCAGTGTCAGAATAAAAAATAACAAAAAATAGTTTATAGCAAGTTGGTTGATCAAACTTCAAAAAACATGTTAGAGACACATGGGGGGTCATTTTTATTTTATTGTTTGAGGGGGGGTTTTTTGTTGTTTTTTTTCTGATGCCTCATTTTCTGTGACATTTCTGTCCTGCTGTTTCCATACAGCTTATTTCAATCTCTGCCCCAGCTGTACCCAGGTTCTTCTTTTTTTTTTTTCCCAGGTTCATTATGATTTTCTGCTGTCTTGGTCCATCATCCCGCCTTTTTTCCAGAAAGACTTCAAAGATAACAATTCTCTCCCACGCCAAAGTGGGCTGCGCTGGGCCTGACTTTTCAGGCGCTTAACAGCAGTGTAATGCAGTTTTGCTCCTATGAGAGACAGTAGTTGCTGTCTGAGCATTAAAGAAGAAGAATAACATACACACACACACATGCGCACATGCGTGCGCACACACACACACATGCACACACACACACATAACACATCATACACTACACACTCACTACTCACTACACACCATCACACACCACACACACACACACACACACACACACACACACACACACACACACACACACACACACACACACACACACACACACACACACACACACTAAACTTGCATTGTCATTAGACAAGACCAGCTTAATGATTTTTTTATTCAGAGTATGATCCAGAAAATCTGTGTGATTAATAACAAAGGGTAATTTGGTGGTCTGAAAATAACGCAGCGGTCAAGCAAACAAAAAACTTGTGGTTCAGATTCTCTATCTATTCATACGCTGAACTTGTAGCCATACTCATGGCTGTAAATCATATTACCACTCTTTTCATGAATGCATGTCACATCGTAATTTGTGTAGATTCTAAGTCAACACTGCATGCTCATAGATCTAATAACAAAAGAACGAGAAGTGCAATAACAACTGAAATAAAGCATCTTATACATGTATCTTTTGTCAGTTAAAGATGTGTCAGTAACATTCATCTGGGTTCCTTGACACTGTGGGATTATTCCCAATGAAAGAGTGGATCAAGCTGCCAGAAAAGCAGTGCACAATTCTGAGTGTACAAAAACTCTTTCTATTCCAATAGATACACAAGAGTGTGACAAGTCCATAGAGAAAATATCTTCTGATCAATTTAAAGACATTCTCAAGAACTCAAGCTGTCAATATTATCATAACTGCTTGAAAAGAGCTAATACAAATAATACCAACTCCCTCATGTTCAGTGATTTTTCTCTATGTCCCAGACATATCAGTTTTATGTATTGTTTTGGCCAAAATGCTCTCAGTACGAAACTTTGCAAAAACATTGAATGCTTGTGTGGTGAACAAATCACAATGAATCAGTTGCATGTGCACCGCTCATTATCAGGACTGCCAGTTTTATAAAAGCGTGGTCATTGTTGTTGTTGTTGTTGTTTTGTTATGATGATGTATTCTTTTATATCGAAGATAATGGAATAAGTAACCGTATGATTTTTTACATCCAGTCCCCATGTGTATGCAGTTTTGTAAATGTAATCTGTTCCCAACTGTCCTTTATCTCCATGTCCATTTTGAATTTATAATCATTCTCTCCTTCATGAGTTATCTGTTTATTCTAATGGCAGTCTGGTTGGTATCTACATTTGGTAGGTGTTAGCTGCTATGTGAAGATGTTATATTATTAGTTACATTACACTAGTTGTGTCATATAAGTTATGTTACGCTGATTTCTTTGCCCTCTGAGTATTTTTTTAGAAAGTGTTTCTGAAAAAAAAAAATCTTCAACACACACACTTGCACATGCACACTCATACGTGCATGACATGCATGTATGTGCATGTGTTCACTCTCTCTCATTCACATTTTCTCTGCCTGCACTCCAATTTACACATGCTTGTTTATACACATTCTTCCCTTCCTCTTTTTCCTTGTCATAATCCTTTTCCCTATCGTCTAATGTCACTTAAAGTGGAAGGATGTTAAAGTGAAGATACACACACACGACACACACACAGAGTCTCACGCACACACACACAGAGTCACACACACACACACACAGAGTCTCACACACACACACACAACACACACACCACACACACACACACACACACACACACACACACACACACACACACACACACACCACACACACACCACACACACACACACACACACACACCACAACACACACACACACAAACACACACAGAGGTTTAAATGACTGAAAATGTTCATTCTTTTTTCTTTTACAAAAAGTGTGATTATGGAAAGATTAATTAATGATGACTCATTGGAATGGAAACTGCGAGCAGCATTGACCAAATATAATAATGCACACAAGGTTGATCCAGAGCCGCTAGTGACTAACTCAATTTTGATATATCCTGGATTGCATTGCAAAGTTAGCACAACCTCAAATCAATAGGGGCTTGTTCACCCAGCCTGTGAAACAAGTAGGGCAGCTTGAAATGTGTGTGTGTGTGGTGTGTGTGTGTGTGTGTGTGTGTGTGTGTGTGTGTGTGTGTGTGTGTGTGACTGTGTGTGTGACTCTTGTGTGTGTGTGTGTGTGTGTGTGTGTGTGTGTGTGTGTGGTGTGTGTAAGTGACTCTGTGTGTGTGACGTGTGCGTGTGTGTGTGTCAGTGTGTGTGTGGTGTGTGTGTGTGTGTGTGTGTGTGTGTGTGTGTGGTGTGTGGGTGTTGTGTGTTGTGTGTGTGTTGTGTGTTGTGTGTGTGTGTGTGGTGTGTGTGTGTGTGTGTGTGTGTGTGTGTGTGTGTGTGTGACTATGTGTATGTGTGTTGTTGTGTGTGTGTGTGTGTGTTGTGTGTGTGTGTGTTGTGTTAATTATGTATGTGTTTGTATCTGTGATGTGTTACTATGTTGTGTGTTAATGTGTGTGTGTTTGTGTGTGCTGTGATGGTGTTAAATGATTTTCTATTAATTTATTTATTTTTCTTTTTAACAAGGATAATAGCTAGTGTCATATGTGTTGTCCATACTTGTGAGTTGTGCTATTTTGCCACGTGATTTGAATGCTTCTGCACACCCTTTAATGCTATCAAGACATGTCACACATTTATTTGCATTGCAACATTTTAGCAGCACACTAATGTAACAACAACACTCACACACTCACACCACACACAACACACACACACACACACACACACACACACACACACACACACACACACCCCACATTCACAACCACACACACACACACACATCACACACACACATATTCTCTCTCTCTCTCAAGTTATTTGAATATTTATTTTATTTTATTCTTTTATTTTGAGGGTAATGGAATAAACACTCATGTGCTTTTTTTTTTTTTTTTTTTACATCAAGTCCCTGTGTGTATGCAGTTTTGTAAATTTTGTCATCTGTTCCCACTGGCACACAATGGCCTACTCTACAAAAAGCAGGATGGGTTTTATCATGCGCACAAGATGTTCTGCATGCATTTGCACATGGGACCTCGGTGTATAGTCTCATCCGAAGCACTTTTGGTTGAAGTGTGTATACTAGTATAGAATATTTTTAATGCTTGTAAACATTTGAGGATGCTTTTGATGGCTAAACAATGATGATGATGATGTTACATCACTGTTTTTCAAGAGCATTCCTCAAGCTTAAGCACTCTGGGCGTCACCTAGAATATCTATTATGCATTCTGTCACAGTCTTCACATCTGAGCTGAGAATCACTGTGAGATAGTAAGAGAAGTTAGTGTGTATTGTTGTATGTACACACTGTATGAGAAGTTTGTGTGTATCACTGTAAGTACAGACTGTATGAGAAGTTAGTGTGTATCATTGTAAGTACACACTGTATGAGAAGTTAGTGTGTATCATTGTAAGTACACACTGTATGAGAAATTAGTGTGTATCATTGTAAGTACACACTGTATGAGAAGTTAGTGTGTATCATTGTAAGTACACGCTGTATGAGAAGTTAGTGTGTATCATTGTAAGTACACACTGTAAGAGAAATTAGTGTGTAGCATTGTAAGTACACATTGTATGGGAAGTTAGTGTGTAGCATTGTAAGTACACACTGTATGGGAAGTTAGTGTGTAGCATGTAAGTACACACTGTATGGGAAGTTAGTGTGTAGCATTGTAAGTACACACTGTATGAGAAGTTAGTGTGTAGCATTGTAAGTACACACTGTATGGGAAGTTAGTGTGTAGCATTGTAAGTACACACTGTATGGGAAGTTAGTGTGTATCATTGTAAGTACACACTGTATGGGAAGTTAGTGTGTATCATGTTGGGCTGTTTTTGATTACTTCACCAGGGGCAGGATAGGCCAGTGCTGAGAGCTTTGTGTTCATGATGCAATGACATTGGTTTGAATCGCCATTGAGACTCCCTTTGAGAGGATTTTTTTTTCCTCTGGAGTTAACGTCATCATGGCTGACTCCACTTCACTGTAAGTCCTTTTGATGAGACTGTAAACCAAGGTCCTGTGTATGAATGCAAGCAGAACATCATGTACACGTGTTAAAACCAGGAAGGGTAGGCCATTGCGTGTTAGTAGGAACGTTTGGCAAAAATATATAATTAATTTTGATAAATGCTTGTACAAGTCAGTCAAGTCAAGTAAAAATTTTATTTCCAGATGGTGCATTGAATAAGCATTGATATGCTTTTTTTTTTCATCAAGCCATATTTGGAAAAAAAGAAGAAAATAAACATTTCACCAATATTATTTAACTAACATGATTCAACAGCCTCAATTAAGATATATATCTATAGATAAAAACAAACAAAAAAGGAAAAAAAACAAAACAGGGAATGAAAAAAAAAAAAAAAAACACTCAAAAAGGCACACACAACGCACACACACACACACACACACCACCACACACACACACACACACACACACACACACACACACACACACATGCGCGTGTAGGCATGCTCATCACATGAGTAATATGCACATACACGCAGGCATACATTGAGAGTTTAAAAAATCATAAAGTGTTTAAACAAACATTTTATATCAGTTACAATTTCACTAATACGATTATTTAAAGTTGAAAAAAATGTCAATCAAACAATTTATATCAGGTTATAATATCTCCATACTTTCAATTCATACTTTAATCTTTATATGTAAAAGGAGGGAAAATTTCAACAGTAAAAAAGAAAAAAAAATCAAGCAAAAACAAAAAAAGAAAAAAACACACAATAACGATACAGTAATTATGATAATACCCATCACCATAAAAGAACCCATCAAAATACAACACTAACACAAAAAAGAAGGTTGGAACAGACGGGAAGGGGGAAAAACACAGACAGCAGACACAATTATGATAATGAAAAATTATTATACTAATAAATAAAAACCCTTACACATATCAACAAAGAAATAAACAACCCCCACAAAACCCCCCAATAAAACAAAGACAAAAAGGCCTTAACCAGTAACCAAAACAATATAAATTTAATAGCGCTATTAATCCCATCAATAATAACAATAAATAAAATAAAACAATGTTCATGTTGAACCTCTTGAACTGAGTAAGAAAAAATGCATGAAAAAAGTCACCAATCTAGCCATCAAGTCAGTGGTTTGGTTTCCTCTTTTTCCATGTATTTAAATTTACAAATTGTCCACATGTTTACATACATCACTTATACCCTTTCGTGAACAAAACAAAATAAAAAATTAATTAAAAAAAAAAATCTCTCCCCTCTTCCACATACACTTCCATGTACACTGGTGTTGTGTCATATAGTATAGTGCAAAATCTCATGATTGGTGCACCTCGGAGCTCTAGCTAAGGAAGGGAAATCACCTCATCATATATTATAGGCACCCATACTGTGATTTATTTTATTTCAGATGTTTTCTCTGTTTATTGGAGAATGTAGGTTGTTAAAGTAAAGAGCTTGTAAAAAAAAGTGATATTTCACATGTAAAGGAAAATAACTGACATTCAAAGAATGTGAAAAGAAAGATGACAAAATATGAAAGATAAGTTACCCCCCTTTACTGCCAATTCTGGGTGAAATATAGAAAAAAACAACAACACCCCTTATCCTGATGAGTATATATAAAACCACAGAGTAAATTTAGCAACAAAATGAAACAAAGCATGATCTCTATAATAGTATATAAAACAAGTGGTTAAGTGTCTTTTCTAGCTATTTATTTATCAATCCTTAGTCTGGCGACTGTGGGGGCACCCCTGAAGACTTGACAACCAGTTCCCTCCATTCCTCTCTCTGTTCTGCCTTTCTCAAAATTTTGTTGAGTTCTAGGCCTGTCCATTCGCTGATGTTGTCCTCCCATTCTTCCTTGTTAAAGTTAAAGTCTGTCCCGAGCCTAAGGCTCATCAGGCCGGTGCTTATCCCGGTTTCTGTGGCGTTAAGCGACTGAGAGTCATAGACTCCCCCCTGGATAGGAAGCCAGTCTATCGCAGGGTTAACCCCCAACACAAGGTTGGTACCCCTTTTACACCTGGGTGGGGTGAGAAAATAGCCGTAAAGTGCCTTTTCCAAGGGCACAACGCCATAGCCGAAAGCTGGGATCAAACCCGCAACCTTTAGATTAAGAGTCCAACGCCCTAACCACTAGACTACAGCGGCGGCTTCTCTTCCTTGGTCTGCCTCTTTTTCTTCCTTCTTGGACAGTGCCTCGCAGTATTGTTTTTGCTAGTCCTATTGATCTTGTTACATGCATGTACCATTTACTTTTACGGTTCTTTACTTCTTTACGACTGATAGGCTAGAAGGTTTTCATAGGGATCAATGGTTTGCTGGATTCTGTTATGACTTCTGTGCTGCTTATATGGTCTCTTTAGAAGATGCCAAGGAGTCTCCTGAAGCATCTCATCTCTACCGCCTGTACTCTTCTCTCCAAATTTGTAGTCAGCATCCATGATTCACAGGCATACAGGAATATGGATATGACAAGGGAGCACATTAGTCTGATCTTGGAATTGAGTGAAATATTTTTATCTTTCCAGATGGTGTTCAGTTTTGACAGTGCTGTTATTCTCTGTGCAATCCTACATACTACCTCTGGCTTGGACCCCTTGTCTGATACAACGGCTCCCAAGTACTTGAAGCTTTGAACAGTTTCCAGCTTCTGGTCATTTACTCTGATATCAGTGCTGATGCTCTTGGCGTTATTGGTCATCACTTTGGTCTTCTCTGCACTGATTTCCATGCCGTATATTTTAGAGGCCTTGTTCAGGTGTTCTGTTAGGCTGGCAAGCTCCTGTTCTGATCCTACTAGTCCGTCAATGTCATCTGCGAAGCGGAGGTTTGTAATCATTCTGCCACTAGTGCTGACTGATCCTTTATTGTGTTCCAGTCATGGCGATCTTAACTACGTAGTTAAGATCGCATGGTTCCAGTGCATCAGCCATAATTCTCTCAAGAAAGATGTTGAAAAGAGTGGGTGAGAGTAGACAGCCCTGCCTTACTCCAACTGTTGTTTGAAACCACTCTCCAATGTTGCTGTTGTAGTACACTGCAATGGCGGCTTTGTAAAGCTTTGTTGTACAAATTGTGACAAGTTACATATTGTTCCAAAGCAGGCAAATCATATTTTCAATCTTTCTTGTTTTTTTGCTTGCTTGTTTTCTGTTATTTTTTCTGTTTCTTTTTGTTTGTTTGTTGTTGGTAGATTCAGGTGGGGGATTTTTTTTTCTAGATAGATGGCTTGATGAAAAAAAGCAAATCTATTGCTTACTCAATGTTCCATTTGGAAATAAAATTTTTACTTTGACATTTGACTTGACTTTGACATTCAATCAGACACAGGCACATCCACAGAAACAGGCACAAACACACATACACTTGTTTCATTTTTGTTAGTTTGTTTGCTGTTTTTTGTTTGGTTTGTTTGTTGTTGCTTTGTTTTTTATTTATTTTATTTTATTTTTAGAGAGATGGCTTGATGAAAAAAAGCTAATTTATTGCTTACTCAATGTATGATATGGAATAAATTTTGACATTGGCTTTTACACACACACACACACACACACACACACACACACACACACACACACACACTCACTCACTCACTCACACATCAGTCCCATGTCCCAAAGGACGTAGGGGGGACATGAGAGAAGACGCAACGGAGATCTTTTTCCATGCTTCACGATCCTGTGTGGCTAGTAGGAGGCGTTGCAGGGGTTGGGCAGTCCAGTCGAGGCAAAAGAAGAAGAGGCCGCCAAAAGAAATCATGGGTTGACACACACACACACACACACACTTATTCAATGTAGATTAGCAAGTAAAGCAACAGGTGAATATATATATTTTTTTATCTTGACTACATATTGCACAAGTAAAGGAAAATAACTCACAATCAAAGAATGTGAAAAGAAACATGACAAAATATGAAAGATGAGTCACTCCCCTTTACTGCAAATTCTGGGTGAAATATCATAGAAAAAACACCTAATATCCTGTTGAGTATATAAAACCACTTAGTAAATTTAGCAATAAAATGACCCAAAGCATGATCTCTATAATAGTATAAACACATTTGGTGAAGTGTCTTTTCAAAGACTGAAAAAGATATGATTTCAAAATGCATAAACTGAAAAGCCATTTCCTAGCTGATATACAATGGAAGCATATATAAGACGGCCCCGAACTTTAGCATCTGAGGTCGTAGGACAGTGGGCGGAGTGAGTGTAACTTAAACAACACGACAAAGTTGTGGGTGTTGTTTACCTGAATAACGAATGATGTGTGCAAGTGTTGTTGCCACACGTTCGTCGTGAGGGCGTGTTACTCAGCAACTCCTACTGCTCCTCAGAGGCCTTTTTGTTTTTTTATTTTAGCCTATAGTCTAGGCCAAATATCTTTGGTCTAGGCCTAGGGAGTAGGCCTATTACATTTTCGACCCCGAAGCAAATTTGACCACCGGCTTCGGTAGCAACACTAAAACTCGAACCTTTCTTTCTCTTTCAAGAAAAAAGATTTGTCCAGCCTCTAAAGAGGAATTTTTAGTAATGAAAATGATGTAGCTTTGGAAGTATTTACTGTAAACGTGCATAAAATTTAAAGTGAGATAAAATTTAATTCAAAATGGCCGCCAGTGAGACGTCTCACTGGCGGCCATTTTAAATTAAAAACCGATCTTCTGGCAAAATCAACCTCTGCTTCAGATTTTTGATCAACATTTCTTTTTTTGTCTGTAGAAGCTAGGCTAGTTATGGAAAGACTGATGTATAAATCATATCATTGATCTGTGTAAATATGGCTATATCTATGCTTTATGATAATTTAAATGAAGACTTTCTCAGTATTTAACACAGTCTCTCTCTCTCTCTCTCTCTCTCTCTCTCTCTCTCTCTCTCTATTTCAATGCATAACAACAAAATGTTAGCCTTGGCACTTTGCGTGAATTAATAATTGTTGGCCCCAGTGGGGATGCTGGGGGTCTGTCAGTAGAAAGAGAACCATGAATTCCCTCTTTTCTATCCCTCCAAGAAAGACTTAAAAGATAACAATTTTCTCCCATGCTTATGTTGGATGTGTTGGGCATGACTTGTCAGTTGTTGAATGGCTGCATAACCCATTTTCACTTATGATAACAGACAACAATAATTGCTGTCTGGATGTTTGGCAAAGAAGATAATTGTTGGAGCTTTTCCCTGGGCCAAAGGAGTGATGATGAAACATGGAGTACCCCTGAACAAATGATGAAGTGCATCGCTGTTGTTGCTGGTGAATGATTGTATTATTGTGTTATCAGCTCAGAAACTGGGTTGTTGACCCCAGGCAGCAACAGAGTAGCTATTTTGTTGCCCTGTTTGAGCAAGAAAGTAGGACAGCCCATGTTGAGAGAGAGAGAGAGAGAGAGAGAGAGAGAGAGAGGCCTCATTCAACTGTTTATAGCCCTGCCTACCACAGAGACTTTAACATAGTTGTCATCTTGTGCTCATTCAAATCGAGATGCATATCACATTCTTGCAATTAAAGGCATATTGGCAAAAATCTCTCTACCTAACTGCATTGTATGCACGTAAAGAATCCTGAAAAGTATGTCATCTAAGCTAGAGAGAGAGAGAGAGAGAGAGAGTCTGTGCATGCGTACGTGCATGTGTGCTTCTTTCTTCTTTTGAAACTATCATCAAACAAAATTACTCCTTGAGACTTCTGTGTAAGGTAGAAGAATGGCTACAGTTTTATGACTGGTCAATCAAAATCAAATCTCAAAATCAACAACATGACCCTCACTCATCTGCTTAAAATGGCTCCTAGCAGAAAAGTGGGTCATTTCATGGTGGAGCGTCACATTTATGATTTCACACACTCACACACACGCATGCACACGCCCCCCCCCCCCGCCCCCCACATTCACATTACTCTGTCTCTTGTGTTAATGAGTTTCACCCAGAACCCAAAATACCTAACATCCACCATTCCTCCCTCCAAAAAAACACACTCAGAGGCATAATCAGTCTGCCTCTCTAATATTAACCCCCCCCCCCCGCCCTCTGAAATCTCCTACCCTAAAAGAAAAAATCCCATTATAAAACAAAGACAGACAACTTTCCCCCTTCCAAAAGTAACGCAAAGAAACAAACAAGAAACTAACAAGGAAAAGCAACGGACAAAGATGCAGGCAAACTTCAAGCAACAGTGAGAGCAGTTTTTTGGTTTGAGTTTGAATTTATCATTCTGCACTGTCATGGTTCATTGTCTATCATAAATAATACATTGATAGAAAATATACTTTTTTAATTTGAATTTCTTTTCAGATTTTTCTTGAGTATTTCAGAGTAGTACAGAGTAGTTTGGTGAGATGTCTTGAGACGAGATGTGATGTCATTCTTATCAAAGGAATATCCATTGTCTTGATCTTTGATAACAAACACCTAGATATGTGAAAATCCTAGATTGCTCAAAACTGTTACAGCTTCTATACAAACATACGTTCACTGATAAACAGCCACTCACAGAAACATCACTAAAGCAATGAGTTAGAGGGTAAAATCATCATCAGCCTTAATTTCTAAGCAGGCTTCTTCTTTCAGGTATTGATTTAGATCAGAATGGCAACATTTTTCTATCCCTCCATCTTAACCTTGATGTGTTTCACTCGGACAGGTCTCTTGTTTTGAAGACCAGATCTCTCGTTATAGGATCTGTTAAGTGTATTGATCAAGAGCTTTGTTTTGTCTGAAAATGTCACTAAAACTCTGTGTGTGTGTGTGTGTGTGTGCTTTTAAATCGAAAGATGATGGAATAAGCACTCATGTGCTTTTAAAAAAAAAAAAGTTTTTACATCTAGTCCCCTTGTGTGTGCAGTTTTGTAAATCTTGTCATCTGTTCCCACCAGCACACAGTGGCCTACTCTTACAAAAAGCGGAACAGGATTTAATGTGTGCGCAAGATGTTCTGCATGTGTTCACACATGGGGCCTTGGTTTATAGTCTCATCCGAATGACCTCTGGAGCGAGTGGAGTCTGCACTGATGTGTGTGTGTGTGTGTGTGCATGTGTGTGTGTGTGTGTGTGTGTGGGGGGGGGGGGTATACTTTTTTCTTTTTTGTTCTGTTCACAATTAGGCCCACTTATGACAAAAAGCCATGCATTATAAATCATTTTTTGTGAAATTAAGGTATAACTATACTCATTTTGCAGAACGCTGACCGCTTCAAGCCAAACACTCTTCACCAAATCGACTCACTGCCAGAACAAAAAAGCAGAAGAAAAAATTACAACTGGTGATATTTACCCCTCGTTGTTGTTGTCGTCGTCTTCATTATCATGGCAAACTGCAGCTGGCTGTGGAGCATCATCTGGTTCATCATCCTCCTGGGTCTTCGGCTGGCCCATTGGCTTTTTCTGCTCCTTCTTCTTCGTCCTCCTCAGCCCCTTCTCCGCCTGTTGCAGCGGCTGTAACGAACTGATCAACCTGCTGGACAGGGGCGTAAAGCTGCCCCTCACCTGTGCTCAGAATCTGGTGTCTGGCAAATCCATGTGTTGAAGGGGGTCGCGTGTATTGACGTAGGTAGTGAGTACGTACTGTTGTATCGATGTATCCAGTTCCTCGCCTTTGGTGCTGTCATAACTGCTTGGAAGTTTTTCTGTTTTTTGGTGTCTGAGAATATGCGTGTATTTTTGGGAGGGAAAATTTTTTTCCTTGATCATGACAGATATGAAATTTAATGTTTTGTAGAAGAGAGTATTAAGAATTAGGAGAGTAAGATTTTTTTTGGTTGGTTTTGTTTTTAAAAATGAAATTAGTAGATTTTGTTCTTTTACCTTTATCTTGCTAATGAAATATCAATAAATTTTGCATCAGTTACTGACTAGAACAGAAATTTAGTCAATTTGCTTGTTTTGGGGATGTATCTTGTTAATTATGCATTGATCAGAATTCTGCTTGGTGATTGTTGTTGTTTTACAGAGTGTTAGGAGAAGACAGCACAGACAGGATGCACTTTCCTTTCAATTTAAAATAAGATTTTATGGTCTATCCATTATTTTAAATTGAAAGGAAAGTGCATCTCATCTTTATGATTTGAATATCTGTGGTGCGGGGTAACAGAATCCTTCAGTAAAAAGTAATGGAAAAAAAGTTACTGACTGCTAAGTATAAGCTCGTTCTTGGTTTGGTGGCATACTTAAGTAAGAAGTAGTAGCTAGAGCTTTAGTCCCTGTGCCCATATCAAAAGGTTAAGTGTAGAGAACTACCTGTCTTCAACTGATTCTACTCTGATTTTACTGTTGATCTGGAAGGTATGATTTAGGAATATGATGAAGTATTTACCATGATGATAATAAGTATTCTGACAAGATTAGCACCCATGGTTTTTCATTGTATTTTTGCTGTCTTTATCATATTTAAAAAAATTCAATATTCGCTTTGTTTCCCTGCACATTTGGTTTGATTTGCTCATTGTTGATTTTTCAGATATTTTTTCCTGTTCATCATTGAGAACAATCAAGTGAACTGACTGGATTTGAATCCCAGTTCCTTAAATAGAAAGAACTCTTTTTCTTTGAGTAGGTTACTCTTGACCAGAGTATGAATGACTGTGTTCAGATGCATGGGTTGACACAATGCAAACCTAATCATGCTCAGTGAAGTTTGTTTTTGAAGTGAACTTTTTTTTCACATCAGCATACATGTATACCTTTTATTCTTTGCCCCAATATTTACACACTTTCACATATTACATTTTATTCTTTGTGCTGTTCCAATTTTCCTGTGTTAACCAGTCTCTGTCTCAAAACTGTTCCAAATATTTTGTTCATGGTAATAATTTTTTGTTTGGATCAAATTGATTCTTTTTTAAATGTAAATGCTTTCAGTTGTGTGTGCAATAGTGAAAATATACAGAAAACTTGTACCATTTCCAAAATGTTAAAGAGATTAAAGGTAGCCTGAGAAGAAAATTCATAATTATTTTTCTTAGCCCGTCAGCCCAGAGTATGCTGAAAAGTATGAACAAGATAGTAATACTGTGTGAATGGTGGTGTCTTTTGAAGACTGTAATATGTGTAATGAATGACGTGATATTGATGAATATTGTATATCATCGTAAATTGTCTTTATATTGTAGTAAATCTTGTGCTTTATCTAGCCCTCATTAGAATGAAAAGAAATGGATAGAACATTCTAACATGGTTGTTGCTGTTGTCTAAGATTTTTGATGAAAGGTTTTAGCTAAACCCAACCATCACGAATCAGTTCTGCATTAAAAAAAAAATCATGCAGACTGATGAAAGCATTCCCTCATTGCTCGCCACAGATTTACAGCTCACACATGTGTATTTGACTGTTCTGAGAGAATGGAATGTGTTTTGCCATATGATATCAAGTAAGCTAGGGGTGAGATAAGGATATAAAAAATTAAATAGCAATCAGGTATGCATATTGTTAAGAGAACAAAGGCTCCTAATTTTGTGCCAGTGGTTGAAGACTTATACTGCCCACCAGACAAATGAAGTGGTATTCAGGTGAGAGAAAGGTACAAAAGAACAGGTAAAAAATTTTTTTTCAAGAGACTTGATTTCTTCTACTGTGAAAAATAGCACATTTTGTTGTTATGCTTAGAAGCTTTGCTGATATCTGTACTAAATTCTGTGTTGAAAATCTTTTATTTTTTCCTCACTATCTTTGTTTTTTGTTTGTTCTTTTTTTAATTTATATCATCTTGGTGGTCCATTTTTCTATATTTATTACAGAATTCTTTCTGGGTTGTCTGAAATTTTAATATTTTTTGTCTTATTTCACCTATGAAATGAGTAAAAAAACAAATTTTTGATCTTTTTCTTTTGTGTTTACATATACATTTTGTGTGTGCATATTTTATGGATGGTTTTGTTTGTAGCTTTTGGGTAGGTTGTTCTCCCATGATGATAATTTTTTTTAGTTAAGATTAAACATGCCAGGTGCATATTCCAAGTTTTTTGGCTTGATCTTGTACATATATATAATACAGATGTGCCCAATTTTCTCTTTCAATTGTTTTTCTTGGAACAGCTTGTGATTGGTTTTTGGTTTAGATATCTTGGTTCTTGTTCACTATTTTGGGATTCCTCTTTGACTTTGTTTCTTTTTGATGCACAGTCAGGCCTAATATGACCCACATGGTTGACTCTCTGGAAAAAAACAAAGATTGTTAGCATTGCAAAATAAAACATACTTGTAAATATAAGTAAGTAATCATGAATAACTTGAAAAATTGAGTCCCTTATGAATTTTACTCCTCTTAGATATTCTGTAATAAGTTTTGTGTGTTAGTCTAGTCTTATGTTCTATGAGTGAGAGAAAGTTTCCTTGTTTATGGTTATTTATTGTACTTGTTATGGGAAAAGTTATTTTGCTTCATTATAATTATGTTTTCTATTCATAACAAAACAACTGGGTTTTCTGATTTTTTTATGAAGAAAAAGAAATAGATATGAATTTATATCAAGAGCTGATCGGAGCTAAATTGACATTCTTTATATCTGCCTGCAGCTGGTTTAGCTCGAATTATTTCATTTAGAATGCTCAGGGTGATTGTGTGCCATATGTTGTGTGTGTGTGTGTGTGTGTGTGTGTGTGTGTGTGTGTGTGGCGCGTGTGTGTTCAAGGACATCAGTCACAGCTGGTCATCTCATAGTATCATTCTCGTTTAATCTTTAAGGTGGTTAATGCCAGATAATGGATTATGATTATATGCTCGAATTTGATGCTTACTCAAGTTACTGTAAATTGATGTACAAAACAATGGAATCATTTATTTTTGTGTTTCTGAATAAAAAAAGAAGATGGTTCAATTTTTTTTTTACCTAAAGAGGGTGTATTGCAACCTATTAGTATTACTTATCTGTCTGATGTTACATTTATTTACATCTTATTTCACATATTTATAATAACGATTTTATTAAAGTTTTTCTATCTTTAGGATGATTCAACTTCTCTTTGCTTCATGAAGAAATGGATATTCCAAAATAACTTAAAAAAAGAGTTTCTTCTTTGACTTATTTTAAAGTGTTCTTTACAATTTAACATGTGACCAAATTTGATTTGGTGTTCATCAAGAATTGCACATATGTCAAGCATGCCTTTAACGAGCTGTTTTCTTTTAATTGAATTTTTTTTGTTGTTGTTAACATCACTGTTGAAAAATATCGTCTGTGAGTATAATTCTGATCAGGCCAGTTTTGGACTGGTGCAATACACACACTGAGGATGGGATTGCTCAGTGGTCAGAGCACTTGCGCTCCCCAACATAAGGTGAAACAGCGTTGAGCATGGTTACCTTGAAAATGGCGATCCATTTGTGTGCGTTGGCTTCAGTACAGTCCTTTAGTTCACCCAGCTGTAAATGGGTACCTGCCCTCTTTAGGGACAGGGAAAGTAAAGCAGTAAGGGAGAGGAGATGGGTGCTGTCCCCTTGAGCTGAATTCACTGTGATCTTGTTCCCTAATCGAATAGGTTATGGGAATAGTTCAGCACCCCTATCTCTTCTTTCTCTCTCTTATCATACACACAAGGTTTGCTACAGTTCACAAGAATGTTAAGAGATACTGGCATGCACATAAAAAAATTTGGAGATAAGGAGGTAGTTTAAAAACTGTCCCGTCTACTTGAGGAAAGATTGTTCAGCATATTATTGGCATGCACAGAAAAAAGTTTGAAGATAGTTACATAAAGGAGGTAGTTTTAAAACTGTTCCGTTTACTTCAGGAAAGATTGTTCAGCATGTAGTGAGCGCTGCATGCATAACACACCCAGCACTTTGGCTCTTCATCAATAAGTGTCCCTGGCAAAATCAGACTTTTTATGCACATGTTTACTGTTTATTTGTGACTTGATCTTCTCCTCATAACTCCATGGGGAATCATTAGGGCATGACATTGAGTTTTCAGGGAATGTGTCATGTGTAAGTTAAAACCTGGCAGAACCTGTCCTAGCAGGATGCATGCTGGGTATGTTCATATCATCCATGCCACAAGCCATAGCTGGCCTATTCTTGTGCATTGTAGATGAAGTTTAGTATTTGTGTGGAAGATGTTGACGCTTTCAAACAAGAGACCTCAGCTTTTTTGTCTTATCAAAGGGACTTTCAGGGAGAGTGGAGTCACTACCAATAATTACTACTTGGGGGGAAAATCTTAAATGAGTATCTCAGCTGAAACTGTCTGGTGTCTTCAATTATTGTTAGATCATGGATTCTATATTACTAAACTGTCAGACCTTTATGTTTATTTGTACACATTTCCATTGAAAGGCAAACAATGGTGTGTGTGCGTAATATAGTAAAAAATTTGGAAAGTAGAGGGTTCCATGCTTGACAAGTCTGGTGTTTGTTCTAAAGCCATCATGAACGGTCAAAATATCCAGGTTAGTTATCTTTCAGTGAGCTCAGGGCATGTATTCTTAGGTAGTCATTTTTGTTTACTTGCATATCTTTGGTCTTGTTTGTCTCCAGTACAGTGAATTACACACTTGTATCTCGATGAAGAGCATTTTTGCCGTTAATATTTGTTTTTCAAATGTAAGAACAGGTAAAATTGTTAATTTTTATCTATATTTCTGTTAGAGCTGGCCAGTAAATTTTGTGTGTGGATTATTTGAATGAAAATATACTGCTGTGTCCCCCCCAAAAAAAGCTCCCACCCTAAAGTAAGTTTGATCGCCAATCTTGCAGTTCATCCATGCCAGTCTGAAGATGATGAAATTATAGAGGCCCATCAGCATTAATGGACTTCAGAGAAATAAAAGGACGTAATCACCTACACTGTTTATCAGAGTCTCAAATGCAAAAAAAGTATGAATATCATCAGGAGTGTTTCATGAAGAAGAAAAGTGCTGGAACCTTTTTAGTGTAACAGTATTCTTAATTAGGATGGGATAGCTCAGTGGTCGGACTGGAGCACTTGGTCTTCCCGCACTAAGAGGGGTTTTTTTTTTTGTTTTATGGGTTGTTTGTTTGTTTTTTTAGATCAGATTTTCAGTTCTTCCATTGTGCAACCCGCAACTAAGAGTAATATAAATAGCGTAGAGGTGGTTGCCTTGCAGCTGGGTGACTGTTTGTGCACCTTGGCTTCAGCACAGTAAGTGGACTTGAGCTTTTTACACTCCAGGAGAGTAAGCCTAGTTCAAGCAAGCTGAAAAAGCTGTAATGGTGGGTAATAACTGGAAAGAACTACTGCAACATTCTACAGAGTCAAACCAGCCTTTGTCTCTATATTCCTATTAATAGCTAAATTGGGCAACTCTTCACGTGATGTTTTCATTGCGGAGTTTTGTGTGTGTTGTTTGTCAGTCTCCTCCATAGTGTATGTGAAAGAATGGTTTATCATAGTTACATATTGAACTTGTTTTTCACATAAAAAAAACCTAAATGTTGTTAACTGATGTTGTTTTTAGCTTCCCAGAACAACTCGTGCATTTTTGCGCAAGTTTACGAGTGTATGAGGATTGGATGTAAGGATTGGTATTTTGACCACCACTGTATGTTTTCCTCACCTATTGAATATCAAGATAAAAATGTGTTGCATGTTTTAGGAAGTTGATAAAGAAACGAGTAAGCAGTGGCTGTTGCATGATGATTGCAAAACTGGGTAATTAGAGTGCCTTATTCTAGTATTCTCTCATTCGTAGTGTTTATGCCCTGTTTCGTTAAGTTAGAATTAAAAAAATCTGTTTTCCTTTTGATTGAAAAATTAGTGTATTCATGCAGCTTTTAGTCAGTTTAAAAAAAAAAAGTTATGCAAATTATTTTCATGTAGTCTGCTGGAAAAAATGCTTATGTATGTTATCAGTTAGCATGAACTTTAAATCAAATGATTTATCCAGTTCACCTCAGAACACCTGAAAAATTGCTGATGCAAGTGCTAAGATAAAAAGGAGTTATGTAGTAATTGACAGTGTTTTCGCTTTTTTACCAGTTTCTCTTTAAAAAAAAATTTTTGTTTGTTTTTAGAAATGAGCCAGCTCAGAGTTTTGAATTTTTTTGTTTGCGCTCCATATTATGATACAGTGCTCTTTTCTTTTTTGCTTCATACCTTTTTAATTTTTCAAAAAGGTGTTTAAACAGAAGTTCTGACTTTACAAGGTGTAGACAGTTTGAAAGCTTCCAAAGAGTAGAAGCATTGTTGTTAGCTTATTCAGTTATACTGTTATAATAACTGTCCTTGATTAGATGTGCAATTGTATGTTGAAATCTATTTGTCACGCATTATTGCATGCTTGCCTGTTCTGAAATTTATATACTTTACCATTTTGATTCAATAAATCATCATAAAAATGGCATCTTCCGTGTTTTATGCTTGTCTGTTTTACAATTGTTTTTGTGTAATTATAATAGAAAAAGTCAACAGGATCTTTAAGCTTTGTACATGTGTGTGTGAATCAGACTTATTCATATTTTCACTGTTTTGTAGATCATCAAATATCCCCAATTTTAGCTGGTGCATAGGTATTGCAATTATAAAGGCAATTGAAAACTTTCTGTGTCTGGATCATCCAGTTGGGAAATAAGAATGACAAGATATCTGCCAGTACAAGAAAGTGGTAGAATGGTTAAGACGTTTGCCAGCCTAAAGAATAAACTGTGGGGTTCTGGGTTTGATTCCCAGTCCTGCCCTTTCTTCTCAGTTCGATGAAAAAAAAAGAACTGAATGTCAAAGTCCTTCAGATGAGATCATAAACTGATGCCCTGTGTTTGAACAACATAGAAAATCTTGGGCACACGATAAAAACCTGTTTGCCTTATAAAAGAGTAGGCCATTTGTGCTGGTAGGAACATGACAAAACTTAAAAAAGAGAAAAATAAGCACACAGGTGCTGTGTTTAGACACCATCCCTGAAGTCGTAATGTGGCTAGCTAAATGTAAAAATCTCACCATTGGTGAACCTTGGAGCTCTAGCTAAGGAACAAAACAAAACAAAACAAAATCTGCCTGTACAATACACAAAGGTGTCAGTAACTCCCACATCCTAACAATCTGGATAATAAATAGTAACAGTGATGAATAAAGAGGGAGGGCAGGAAAATAATATACTGACTTTTTGAGAAAGATATGAAGCAAATACCTATAGGAACATAAGCAGTGCTACTACTAACACACACATAAAAGAGAGAGAGAGAGAGAGAGAGAGATCGGAGAAGGGTTGGAAAAAAAGACATGAATAAAAAATAAAAGGCAAAATCTTTCATAGCTATACACCTGACAACACTTTCACAATACATTCGACACTTTCCACTCAATGTATTATTATCTTGATTCAGGTTTATTATTCTCTTGTGACAACAACTTGGAACACTGCATCAATGAAATGTTTCAGTACTGGACCGACGAGTTATGAAATAAATTTTGGTCTGTCTGCATGCATCTACAAAGTCTAGTAGTTTGCTTGTTCAATCACAAGTACATACAAGAATCCCTTTTTAAAAGTTTCTTAATAGCTTACTAATACTTAAAAATAATGTCTTCCTTTGAAAACACATTGTACTACATCAGCCAGTGTATTTTGATATAAAACATATAATGGACATGAATGATTATCCCAAAGAACGTTGCTGTCATCATATACAATAAAACCTAGAGCTGTGATAAAGACCATTGTATACCATCATCAGGTGTAAGCAGAAAATGGACATAATCATAGAAAAGAAAAAAAAAAGGAGAAAACAAAACTGAAACTGTGGATTAGACACAGCTAACTTCTCACTAGCTATTTGTATCTTGGCAATATCATTTGTAAGCTGTGATGAAAATGCCTTTGATCAAGATAATCTGTTAAAATTTTCAAAGAAATATGGTGCTTTGTGTGATAAGTGTTGAAAACATCTTCAATAACTGAACGAATGTTTTAACTTGAATCACACGCTCAAGACCAAGAAATTAGATGCAGTGTGGTATTGTATGGCTTGGGATTAAAAGTAATGGAATATCCAAGCATGTTGAACACTCTTGGTAGGATGATTGTAAGGGATAGACAGAAATATGAATACAACAGAACAAAACATGACACAATATAGTACATGTATGCAAATAGCAATGATTTTTAACTATGTAAGGCTTTTCTGAGTATATGACTTTTAAAACTAATTTTACCATTACAAGGCCAAAACATAGAACATGAAATTCAGAAGAGGGGGCAGGAGTGGCCAAAGGGGATGAACAGGGGATAGGGAGGCGGAAGAGATGAACACCTTATGGACATAATGCTATGAATTTTGAACATTTTCTGCATTGCATACACCAGGACCCCTCTTTTGTCAGCAAACAAAGAGCAAAAAGCCATGTACAGTTTGTGAAATCTTTAGGAACGGCATGAGTAAAATATTTTTGTTCATACACCCAGCCCCCCCAAAAAAAACAAACAAACAACAAACACATCACCACTACCACAGCAGCAAAATCAATAAACATGACAAGTACACAGCTCTGAAATTTGATTCTTATCATTATAACTCCACTCCTCTGGTCAACGGTCATTTAAAAATCACACAAATAACAAACAGTAAGTTTTATAAATCATACTGAAAACTGCTAAGGATAAACTTTTTACAAGCAATGTACTATGCTAGCCAGATTTGTTTTGAAGATAATTTTGATAATGGTGCTTGTAAGAAAACAAACCTGAAACCACGCACACAGATAAAGAAAAACACTTCCCATGTGATCATAGAGGAACTTTGACATAGGCAAAAAGCTAAGGCATTCAAGTAAAGGTACTGTAATCTGTCATCTGAAAAAAAAAGGGCTTTGCTACACTTTTGAGCAAGCATTTACAAAACTATATTTCAACTGAATATCAGCAGCAAAGTTTAAAAAAAAAAAGCAGCTTTTTGTGAAAAAAAAAAAAAGATAAGTAGCTGATATCTTTGTATTTCCTGTTGTTTTTTTTTCTGATTGAAGAATAGCAAGTAAAGCTAATTATTACCTCAGGATCATTTGAAAAAGCTGTGATCAATATATTTGTAAATATGGGTTTTTTTTCCCAAAATATTTGACTATAGAAACTGTGCAGCTTACAGAATATTTGTGGCAAGACAGAAACACAAAAGGCTATTTACAAATGCCCACATTCAAGTTTACTGCCATTAGCTGCCTTACTTAAAACAGACAAAATGTAAACATTTGATTCTCTTATACAAATAGGAAAGGACAGACAGTATTTACATGGAACAATATTCATTGTAAAGAGCCACATGGTTGAAACCAGGAAAAAAAACCAAAGCAACCCTAATGTACTTGGTAGTCATAAGTTTTTTTGGTAGAAAAATGATCCTGATGCAAAAATGATTGAGCAGTCATAATGAAAACACTGTGAGGGGTGAGAAAAGATAGTGAAGGTATGAGCATGATAGGAAAATTGCAAGGTGGGTACAGTAATATATATCTGAAAGATTACACATTCACTAAGACGGATGACAATTGGCTATGGTTCTAAACTCAGCCACACTTTATTCAAATTTACGTAAGTGTTAAGCAGGCAATAAGCTGAAAGAGATATTCTTTTAATGGGAATAAAAAGCCCTAGCATTTCGGTCAAAGGTCAGCTTTGTAGCTAATTTGTCTGCTAAAATTAGTTAATTTTGCTTTATTTTCTCTTCTTGTTCTTTCCCCAGCAGTAACATTTTGCTTCAAATCGTAAATTCTTGGTGGTCCATTCCATAAAATTGATAATCACTAGGCATACCCAGAGCAATATTTCTTTACCAGTTTTTAGTATATCTCAAGCCATGGTAACATTTTGCAAACACCAACATATAACAAAATATGAAAAGCAGACAGAGAGTACAACTTTCCAGTGAAAAACACAAACGTGCATTCATTTATTATTAAAATTTTTTTTTAAAGGGTTGCCTATCTACTGTAACATCCCCGGCCTGCCGTTCCGATGCCACTCATTAATCTCCCCGCCACAGCCATACCCAGATTTGTCATCTCTCATCCCCAGGGTCAGGAGTCCACAGGTGTCCATCAATATCAGGCTGTCGTGGGGCCACCAGCCAGAGGGACCCTGCACTGCTGCTGGGTCACTTAGGTGGTGTTCAGTGGTGCCTATTCTGAGCTATCATACTCAGGACACCACCTACTAAGCCTCCTACTAACGACAGTATTAGCTCAGTCGTGAAGCCAGACTGAGTGAGTCACTCACCCGAGGTGGCGACCACCACAATGTATGTCCAACGATCATTCCCCATAAACCTCCATCCCCAAAGGCTTAGACACAAACTCACCATGAGCACATAAGTGTTTGGGGAAACTGAACCTGAGGTCACCATGAGACCAGAGCAACGGAGGCCACCAAATCCGAGGCAATTTTTATTATCGCATGATGATAGGTGAAAATGATGATGATGTAATGATGCTGCTGTGGAAGTGCATCTACTTTGAGACTACTTGACAGGGTTGTACTCTACGCTTACTATCATAATATATTCTGGTGTCAACCGGGCATGAGAGATACAGACGCCTGCAGTGTTGGTCAGGTAATTTGAGCAACACTCTCAAACTCGCAGCCTCCCAGTCCGAAATCCAAGACACCAACTACTGCACCATGGCGGCTGGTTCCAAAATATGCATTTATTTGTAATGTTATCTATAGTTAATCAGTGCATCATGGAATAACAGGAAAATGGCACAAACATGTTTTACAGTCTAAGTGTAGGATGGAAATTAAGCCTGAACAAAATAACAGACTTTCTTTTACTTAAGCTGCCAGAGTCACTGGGGCACCACACTGAGATGGTGTGTCTCGGCTTGGGCAAGCTGAAGCTGGTGGAACCTATAGCTCTCCAGGTTGACAAGGCACGAAGCCAGAAAGCCAAGGAGTGGAGGTATACATGTTTCAAAATAATCCATTCCTCTTCAATCACAACAGATTTTCAGAAATGAAAGCAAGCTAGCCCACTTTTGGTTCTTTAATAACTTTTTAAAAAAGGGAAAAAAAGGAGGATCTTGAGGTGATGCTAAGAATGACTATCCCCCCCCCCGTCTGCACTTTATCTTGATATATTTGTCATACAGGATAAAGCTATAACTCTAATAACCCAACAAGGTCTAATAACCGAACAAGGTGCATATGAAGTGTCAAACATTTCTGAGGTCAGACTTCCCAGCCACACTGCAGCAATCAAGGGTCCAGAAAGTAAATTTATTAAATTTTGAATTAAAACAAATCTTGCCATAAAATCACATTGTCAGTTGCCTTCTAAAAGCATTTGCCCATAAAATATGCACGAAGCAGTACAAATTTCCAACTTCAAAATGAAAGTCATGTTAAAAAAAACAACAACCCCCCCCTCCCAAACAACCCCCCCCCCCCCCAGCCCTCCCCTCCTTCCCTAACAAGCAAAATCATATGCATACTTATATACAGTAGTTGCATCAAAAGCTTTTGCCACCTCTATCAGAACTTTCCTTTGATTTAAAACCACACAAAAGCTCTACGAGGGACTAAAAAGCTTACAAGCAACAATGTTTCTTTCTAGAACTCTTCATGGTCTGTGCACCTTTCTTCACCTCCTGTCATAGGTCAAATAAAAGAGTCTGGACTTGGTAGACAAATTATCTTTTCGCCAGGATGTGGTTCAAGGAGAGACAGTGATGCCTCGTCTCTTCATTTGTAGGCTGGATTTCTGTTCAGCTCTCTTGGCGGCGGCAGCTACTCTTCGGTCATGTCTAAAACACAAAAATAGGATTACTTAAAATAAAAACACACACACAAAAAGCCTTGCAACCCCCAACTCAAAGCAGATTCCAGCAGTTTTTTCCCCACACAGATTAAACTTGTGTACAGAAAACTTTCCACACACAGGCTTTTAAACTGCTTAAAAATATCAATAATTAATGGTGGCTTTCAACAAGTGATAGTACCAGTTATAAACCAATACAAAATTTCCATGACTTAGATAACTGCATTAAAAGATAGTACCAGTTATAAACCAATACAAGATTTTCATGACTTAGATAATTGCATAAAAAAAGTAGCAAATAAACCTATTTTTAAGGATCCCATTCTTGATGGTTGTATATATGTGTGTTGGTAGACAAGTGAGGGGGGAGGAGGGTTCTGCGAGTGGCCACATCCTGCCTGCCCTCTGAGTGATGGAATTCTTGTACTGCTTACCCTCATACTGTCTGTCAGTCTCAAAGAAACAGCATTAAAAAAAAAAAAAGAAAAGAAAAGAAAAGAAGAAAAAAGACTAAACACACTCACACAACATTCCCATATTTTGTGAATGGGAGTTGAACCCATGGGCCCTTAGCTGACCTCTCTCCAGATGCTATCTACAGCATTATGCTAATTGCTGCTGCTGCTGCTGCATTGAATTCATGGTTATCTTCTTTGTATGAAGTCCTGGTCTAGGTGGGCTGAAATTTCATCAAACTGTGGTTTGTGTTTAGGGCCAGTGACTATTGACTGTTAAAGTAACAGACATATATATTTTTTCCTCTCTGGAGAGCAGTCACTTCTCATATTTTGTTCCCTGGTGTTCCGAGTCAGCAAATGCTCACTGCTGTAAAAATAGTCTTAGTCCTATTGCAAAAAGTACATTTGGCAGCGGCATATGATAGTATTTGAATGAACCCTTTCGTTTTCAGGGGTGGGGGAATGGGTTAGAACTGGTAGTAGTATACTCCTCAATGTACAGTTTATCAGTGGCTTGCATAACATTGCAAACACAGGCATGTCAGAGCTACCTAATTACTCTTTTCACAATACTGGCAGAGCTATGAGAAAGCTGGGGGTGGGATAGCTAAGTGGTCAGAGTACTCACTTTCCCCAAGACAAGTTAAGCAGCGTTGAGCATGGTTACCAGTTGGATGGGTGACCATTTGCGCACCTTGGCTTTAGTACAGTCCCCCCCATTTAATCCAGCTGTAAATGAGTACCTGCCCTCTTCAGGGTTAGGGAAGGTAAAGCAGCGAGGGAGAGGAGATGAGCGCCGCCTTCAACATGCTGGCCCCTAGAGAAGCTGGGGTCTCTGATGCCTCGCTACCCTACCACCTAAGTTATGGGACACCTTTACCTTTACTATGAGAAAGACAAAAGTACCTTGAGTAAGTCTTCTGAGTTCTGTTCACCATGGACTTGAAGATGTCCATGCGGCTGGCCTCAGGCTTGGTGGTTGAGTTCAGGGCATCTTTTGTCTTCACTGCAGTGTAGCCCTCCTGCAGAGGCTTCAGTTTGCCGGTGTGGGGCTTCCAGGTGATGGGGCGTGCCAGACTGGCTTTCAGATCAAACGCTGGCTTGGTAACCGACTTCACTCCAGACATGCTCAAATTCCCCGTGAAATGGAAGGGAGTATCTGCATGCACAGAAGTTCAATCATCATGATCAAACTTTCATTTCTTTGATATTCAACCCCAAATTAAAAAAGATTTTATCTTGGCATACAAAAAAAAGTCATCATGTGTCTAAACATCACACAAAAGAGAAACTTAACTTAGAAAAAAACCAACCCCCCCCCTGATAAAAAGTGAATTTGATTTTTCTGCAACCTTAAAAAAAAAAAAGTTCTAGAAAACTTGATTCTGAGGATATCTAGTATGAGTATGAAAATAAATGCATTTGCAAAAAATGGAATTAAAGTGGTATAAAATAAAATTTTCCAAAAAATGTAATCAATAGGATGCTACATGAACAAGCTTGCAATTCATCAGTGATAAATGCCCCTAAAGACAGACAGATATATATATGAGCAAAGAAAAGTCTTACTGGCAGGAGATTTTCGGGCAGAGGCTGCTCCCAGAGACTTCCTGGCTGACATCTGACTGGCCCCCATGCTCTTTCTGGCAGACTGGGCTTCCTTCAGGCTGGAAGCTGGGGTTTTGTTCTCTGCTGCTGCTGTTTTCTTGTCAGTCACTGGAGTCTTCAGGGAGCCGAAGTTCAAACTCATGTCCTTTGTGGAGGTGACAGTGGGTTTGAATGGTTTGGATGATGAAGCAGCAGACTTCCTGTTGGTTGGAGTCTTGGAGGCTGTGGCTCCAAAATTGAGATTCATATCTTTTGTGGACATGACAGATGGCTTGAAAGACTGGGATGCAGATTTTTTGCCCTGAATCAAACAAAGAAAAAAAAATACTGTACAAAACAAAATGAAGCCCCTCAAAAATCATACCTCTTGTCTCAATAAAACCTAATCCTTGCATTTACACTAAGCCAGGGTATGAAAACAGTTTCCCCACTTCATGTTCAGGCACTGTGTCAAGTCTTTCTTTTTTCACAGTTGCACAAAAGTATAAGCTCACTACCCACCCCATGTAACTTTACAAGAACTGATAAAAACATATACCTTGCATTATGTTGGTAATGATATATATCTTGCGCTCATGTTAAGAAACAGAGACTGAAAAAAAGAAGAAAAAGAAACTTGGAGAGACAGAATTAGTTTTTACAAAAAATTCATTAACCCTCTAGCGCCGAAGCCTACAGATATGATAAACCCAATTAGAGGCCCCCTGGTGCTCACCTAAGTGGACACTGACCCTTTCCTCCCAGATAACCATCTCTAGACAGGCAAGAAGTCCAGCTGTGCAATAGACCCAGTCCTCAGCATGGCATCGTTTATTCTGTACACTTCACTTTCTAAGGTGACTGCAAGGAGGAAACAACCACCTTACGATCCCCTGAGTTTGAGCCTCTGGTATACACACATGTGAGTACTCATCTACTGTTATTTTGCTTTAATAAAATCACTAGTATACATAGAATGACAGCATTAATTATTTCATATGATGCATAATAATATTAGTCAATACAGGGCACTAAATTTGGTTTATCATATTTGATAAGAATGGCTTTTGTGGAATCTTCAGGGAAAGATAACTCTTCCAAAATTTATCAGATATGATAAAAACGGTCTTAGTGGTTGCAAAAGCTCTTTTAAAAAAAACTGTATTAGCTGCTTTTGATGATTGTTTTGAAGAAATATTTTGATATCAAACTTAATTTATAATGTTTCTACATCATTTTTTCCAATGTTTGGAAAATATTATTGTTTTCTGCTGTGATTGGTGTGTGTGTGTGTGTGTGTGTGTGTGTGTGTGTGTGTGTGTGTGTGTGTGTGTGTGTGTGTTTGTGTGTGTGTGTGTGTGTGTGTGAATAAATGCTTGTTATTAATTCTGGATGTGAGTAGTATATGAAGAAAAGTAACTTAATTCTGCATGTTATTATCTGTTTTCAGCATGGCTGCACAAATTCCTGTCACCAAATTTTTCCGGTTGGTGACTGGTGATGACAGTGATTTTAATCTTTCTGGGAGCAGTGGAAATGAGTGAATGCCAGCAGATGATGATACTGAAGAAGGAAAGGATGATGAAATGCTCATCAGAGGCCAAACAAAAGTGGTGAAGAAAGAAAAGCAGTGTCGGGTGCACAAGCAGCAAGTTACACCATCAACAAGTGAAAGTATGAGTGACATGGAGGATGACACCCTCTGGCAAGTCTTCAACAAGAAACACTAGCAGAAGATGACAGTCCTTTAGCCCAGCTTCTAGCCAGAGACAGTGTGGGTGACAATACAGATGATAAGATTCTGCTGGATGAGCTCCTTGGTCAACACCTTGTTGATGTCATACCAGATGAAGTGAAGAAACCTGTTTCAGCGTTGACCATGACTCCCAGCGGGATGGACATGCCATTTGACCCCCCAAGTGACAAGAAACCCCTTGACTAGAAGTGAATGCTATAGAGTAGTCATTTGTATACAGTCATCTCAATAAATCCACAATAAACTGTTGTTTCAGATACAATTTATCATATATGATAAAATCAGTCTATGTACCCTCAAAAGCCGCTCTTATCATATATGATAAATTTTCTAAATTCACCATTTTTTCATTTTTTTTAAAACTGACTACAGGAATGTGCTAGTTTGGTGTATTCAACATTAATTTTTCACAGGAAATAATTTTCATTAGCCTAGAAGTACATTCAGGCGCTAGAGGGTTAAGTAATTTTACTTCAACCAAGCACAAAACTCAAATACAAGAACATGATTATCATCCATCTAGAAAAAAAAAATCCTGCACAAAATAATGCACTAATTTTTGTTCTACTCCCCAAGAGCAGCTATAAAAGCAACAAATTGAATGTGTCTTCAGCGACAGAAAATAACACACAACAATATAACTGCGCCGTTCTTCTAAATAGCCACGTTTTAAAAAGTAACAAACTGTACAACTTGCTTTGGAGTGAACATGCAAATCTTAAAGAACAATTGCCTGCCCCTGCCTTCAACATCTACCTGCCAAAGTGTATAACCTTTATAAGTGTGTGTGTGCGTGCGTGCATGTACATTCGAATTTTCTAAAACTTATAAGTTGTTGATTGCTTGTGTGTTGTATGGGTCGAATGCTAGCGCTTTGATTTGTTTTTACAAGATATAGCACTATATAAATTCCATGTATTATTATTATAACAAAAAAGCTGGCATTTGCATGACTGACCAGACTGGGTGTCCTCTTGTTTTTGAGTTTGGCCACAGCCTGCTGGACTTCATGCAGGACAGTGCGCGCCTTCTTCACCGATGCCGTCATCTCGTCTGCCCTCTTGCGCTTCTTCTCCAGGTACACGTCGATGGAGTCAAACTTGGCAAACTCCTTTTTGTGCACCTTCTCCCAGTCCTTGTTTCCTGGTTGTCAGCAGAAAATGTATCTTCTTCACACACTTATATCATACATACTAAAGTGATGATCCCAACATTATTCATATCTGACATCTTAGCTATATTAGCCTATTTCTGTGGTGTTCAAATATGATGACTTTAGGTAGTGGTGGCAAACACTTTACACAAATCAGCAAGGAAGAAATATTCTAAAACTTATTGAATGGATAATTAATTTCTTGCAACACTCAAGTTTCCTGAGATGCATCAATCATAACTACCTCTGAATACCGATTTTCTTTTATGTTACATGTCAACTATATCTGGTTATACTCGTGCTATATTTTCATAGGCACATAAGATTTAAAATCATGAAAATGTATTTCATCATCTGAATCACAAAAAGCATATCTTAATTATTTTTGATTGTTTTATTTCTCCAGTAAGTCCTCATTTTGGCATGCTAAAAAAAGAAAAAAAAGACAATGACTGTCAACCCCCCCCCCTGAACAAAACCAGCTCCACATGATTACAATTAATAAAATAAAATGCAACACAAACCTGGAGTGACAGGCTTTTTCTGCTCTTGCTTCTTCTTGGCCAAGAAAGCAGCAAACCGAGGGATCTGTGTTACTGGTCCAGTAGTGACAGGACTTTTCACTGAAACAGCAATGAAGCTGAAGGAAAATTGTCATCAGAAAATAAAACAAAGATGCTTAAAAAAACAACAAAACAAGGCAGTTTTATGGAACGTGTAACCCCCCTCCCCCCACATACAAACTTTTAATTAGTTTGGGACCCCCCATCCCCCTGCAAAAAAAATTTCTGGGCTAGAGCGCCAAGGTTCACCTACTGTGAGACTTTGCGCATGTGACAGTTTTGCCCACTGTGAAGGTAGCTGCACTCCGTACATCGAGTATTGATTAAAAAGTGTGGAAAAATCTTACATATTCAATGAACACATGGCATTCATAAGGTATCTTCAGAATGCCTACATAGCGCTGACACACTCATGTTTGTTGATAAGATTTGTAATCCATTACAATCATTACAAAATTTTGTCCTTAAAAAATCATTATTCTCTGACATCTCATACTATTTATAACTCTAGTCTGTGATGTCAATGTGTGCACAATTTTTGAAGCACATCCCCCCTTAAAAATAAAATAAAAATTTAAATAAAAGAAGTAGGGAGAGAGTATCACCTGACAGAACTCACCTTTTCCTTCTACTTTCTTGTTAATAGCACTCATCAGTCGGTTTCGTCTCTCAGCACTGCTGATTTCTCCAGACATGCTGTCAATCATGTCTTGGATGCCAGGGCTGCTGGGTGTGCTTTGCCTTGCTCACTGGTCCCTGAACTGCGTTTTGCTCTTTTGGTGGTTCTCTCTGCTTCTGGGGTGGCAGAGGCTGTCAGACTCGGTCCTTCCAGATCAAACGTGTTCTGTCGCTTCAGTTTGTTTCCTGTCTTGCCTGGAGTGGCCTGAAGAAGACAAAAGAAAGTTATTCATTTTATTTTTTCTTTTCAGTTTTTAGACATTATGTTTTACTGATTAGGTAATGGTGTCCCATAACCTGTGTGGTCGTAAGGGAGTGAGGCGTCAGACCTCAGCTTCTCTAGGGGCCAGCATGTTGAGGGCAGTGCCCATCTCCTCTCCCTCCCTGCTTTGCCTTCTCTGACCCTAAAGAGGGCAGGTACCAATTTACAGCTGGGTGAACTGTACTGTAGCCAATTTTACTGTTTCAAGATGAGTGTTTGCTATTAAATCTAAAATAGCCGATTGAGGAAAATATTCTGTGTGTGTAAACCAGCCGCCATGGCGCAGTGGTTAGCGCCGTGGATTCCGGACTGGAAGGTCGCGGGTTCGAATCCCATAAGTCATAGGGATTTTTTCGGGCTCCGGCCGGCTCCTACCCAGAGTGAGTGTGCTGTGGGCTCAGTGGGGAGACTGGGACCACACAGTCGAGCTTCATCCACTTTACGGATGCGAATTTGAGAGTGTTGCTCAAATTACCTGACCAACACTGCAGGTGTCTGTATCTCTCGGGCCTGGTTGACGCCGGGATATATTATGACAGTAAGCGTAGAGAACAACCCTGTCAAGTAGTCTCAAAGCGGATGCACCTCCACAGCAGCATCATTACATCATCCTCATCATCATTGATCATCAAGCAATAATAAAAATTGCCTCTGATTCGGTGGCCTCCGTTGCTCTGGTCTCATGGTGACCTCAGATTCGGTTTCCCCATACGCTTCTGTGCCTGTGGTGAATTTGTGTCAAAGCCTTTGGGGTTGGGGGTTCGTGGGGAGGCGGTCGTTGGAGGGACGTTGTGGTGGTCGCCACCTTGGGTGGGTGACTCACTCAGTCTGGCTCCGCGACTGAGCTAATACTGTCGTAAGTAGGGGGCTTAGTAGGTGGTGTCCTGCGTATGTTAGCTCAGAACAGGCACCACTGAACACCACCAAAGTGACCCAGCAGAAGTGCAGGGCCCCTCTGGCTGGTGGCCCCGCGGCGGCCTAATATTGATGAGCTCCCTGTGGACTCCCGACCCCGGGGATGAGACACAACGAATCTGGGTATGGCTGTGGCGGGGAGATTGAAATGAGCGGCGTGGGAACAGCAGTACGGGAACGTCACAGAAGTCGAGGCAGCAAAAAAAAAAAAAAAAAAATTCTGTGTGTGTGTGTGTGTGTGCGTGTGTGCGTGCATGTATGTGTGTGTGTAGAGAGAGAAAGAAACAATTCAGACAAAAGTGTGTACCTCAACCTGCTGCTTGTTCTCATCTGCCGCCTGGTTTCTTGGTGAACGCCTCTTTGAAGTTTCAGCCACAGGGGTCTTCTTGCTTTCTTTGGTGGCAGAGGCGGCCAGCTTTTTGCCACTGCCTGTAGCACCTTTATTATTGGGCGTTGTCTTTGCAGCAACAGCAGAACTGGGCCGTGATGCCGGTCTTTTGGGAGAAAAGAGACCTGGGGTGTTTCTTCCTGCCACAACATTCTTTGCCACGTTCTTTGGAACACTGCCTGGAGTTTTAACCGAAACTGCTTTCACGCTATTGGCTTTTGGTGTTCTATTTTGGAGCGTTTTCGATGTTATCGGCTTTACAATCACAGGAGTTTTGGAAATGTTTGGTGTTCTCCCTTGAGGTGTTCTTGTCGATGAAGGAGATTTTGTCTGAACAGGTGTGTTTTTTTGTGGCTGACTTTTAGGGGTTGGCTGTTTGGATGTAGTTGACCCATTGTGTGATTTGTCTGCTTTTGGGGTCTCCACTCTTTCCCCCTGGTTTTTATCTGATGGTGGAGTTTTCTGAAACATAATGCACATTTAAGATCAAGTACTGTTTTGTGAACCACATACCTAGTAAATGGGGCAGGGGTAGTATTTTAATAGTATTTGCTAATTTTCACCTACAAATCTTTTAACTATTGTAATTTCTGGAAAAAAAGGGGCAATTTTGTATCGTTCGTTGTTGTGTGCATCTCTTTTTGCACTTTATCATATGTTACCCCCCCCCCCCCTAGAGAGAGAGAGAGAGAGAGAGAGAGAGAGAGAGAGAGAGAGAGAGAGAGAGAGAGAGAGAGAGAGAGAGAGAGAGAGAGAGAGAGAGAGAGAGAGAGAGAGAGACAGACAGACAGAGACAGAGACAGACAGACAGAGAGAGAAATACTAGCAATCAAAAAGCTACATGTGTCCTCATAGTCATATCCTGAATGACATTGTTGACAGAAAACTGGTACAAACTCAGTGCTCCTTTCAAGCTCTTTTTCTCTAAATTTGTGTAAATCTAAAAGTTGTATAGTCTGAGGCCATGCGGTCTTAAGCAGAAGTTAAGGAGAATACTACCTTTGCTTTTCCTCTGGCTCCTTTCCTCTTGCCCCTGGCAGCTTTTTTCTTTGTTTTGTCATCTTTGTTCTCAATTGCAGGACTCAGATCCTCTTCAGCAGTATTGGGCTGAAAATAGAACAATTCACATAATAAACAATTGCTATGAATGTTGTAATAGAGTAATATGCTGACGTCACATATTTTCATGAACATGAAGTTAGTTATACCAAATTTTAACCTTCATTAAAAACCCATAGCTGACCGTGGCAAAATTCTGCAGAATAGATCTACATTATCAAAATTATAATCACTAAATCAGACAAATCAAAAGAGTTTCTACACTGCGGCACACACTGCTTTGAGATAAAATATTTTACAGAGAGAATTTACTGAAAGTTGTTTGTGTTCTGCAAATAATTACTAAATTAGAGTTACAGCTGTTACAAGATCATGCAAAATTAACTCATTAAAAAAATATATAAAAGTAGCAGAGATGTAATATATAATTATGATGCAGCACAAAATTATATAATGAATTACATACAAGTAGTAGTAGTAGGCACTCATCAGTCTTGGAAGACTATGGAGTTGCGCTCTTTAGAGCGCAAAGCCTGGGCAAGTATGTATGGAGGGCAAGCTGTTACCCATGCAGCAGACCCCCCCTCTCCACGGCACTGGAATGATCCATTGGAAGGGCATTGACCGATACGAATGGTTCCAGCACCGTCACAGGAGCCACCAGAACGTTGCCATATACCTACAGCCCCGAGCCGCTCTGGGACTCCAACTCCCCGATTTTTCCTCAGGGATGGTGTCTAAACACGACACCTGTGTGCATGCTGGTTTGTTACAATTTTGTCATCCGCTCCTACTGGCACACGATGGCCTACTCTTCCGAAAGGTGGAACGGGTTTTAACGTGTGCGCAAGATGTTCTGCGTGCATTCGCACACGGGGCCTCGATTTCGAGTCTCATCCGAATGACTTTGACATTCAGTTCGATTTTTTCGTCAAACTGGGAAGAAAGGGCGAGGCTGGGTACGAACCCAGAAACTCACGATTTACATATTGGCAGGCGAACGTCTTAACCATCCTGCCACCGTCCTTCCTTACATACAAACAAAAGTGAAAAGGGGCAATTACATAACCACAGATTCTTTTCCCTGTATTGAATATAAATCATAAACAAGTTATACTACCCCCCCCCCCCCCCCCCCCCCTCTCCAACCACCATTGGCACCAACCAACCCAAACCAACCCAACACACACAAAACAAGCCCTGGGCAACAATACCGACACAGTAACTAAAACAGTAAAAGAAGAAAGGCACACAAATGTGAAAGTGACTGTGTGCGAGTGTGAGAATATCACATTCACAGAAACATTACACTGTACAGCAAATAAGTGAGAAAAATTTAAAAAAAGTAATTAACTGACTAAGACTGTAACACAAGTTGTATTCGAGGTGTGATGAGAAATATTTAACATCTCACCACTAAAAAGGTAACTGATTTATAAGACAATGTAGCATACCTCACTGCTGCTCTCTGTATCTGTTTTCTGGCTGTCAGACTCACTCTGTCCTTGGTTGCTGTAGTGCTCTTTCAAAGCTTTCAACAACTTCTCCACCTGCAAAATGATGTTCACTGTTTTGATTTCTTTAGAGACATGTAATTTGTAAAGTATAAAATCAGATTATCTTAATGTGAGGGAGTAGGGCTTATTTCAATTTCTCACAAGCCAGGTTTCAGGCATGCACTTAGCATTATTTGATTAGTCATCCTGAAACTCTGCTAGCTCAGGATACCAAAGCTGTTGTAATAAAAAAAAGGATTTGTCAACTAGTAAGGTAGGTTGATTACATTCAAAAGAAAAACAAGACATTTTGATTTTAACTGCTATTGTGCCTGATTGTGGGCAAGGCGATGCACTTTTCAAGTCTTTAGTTAGAACTATAACTTGTGATCATATTCATACTGACAGTGATATAGTTAATTTTAGTTTACAAAGTTCTGCTACTTTGTACCATCACAACAATGCTATGTTATTTGTATTATTATAAATCATAACTTATTATATTTGAGCTTAGTAATATAATAATAAAAGTTGTTGGTTTTTTTTTAGGTGGGAATAATCCACAATCTGAAATAAAGCCTTTTACAAGAACGCTAACAGTAATTTGGATAGGCTAGGGCTGTACTTTGTAAAGTTCTAAAATCCAACACTGGGGTTCAAGTCAACCACTTGAGCTGAGCAAGTACTGCAAACTGTTTACTAAAGAGAGTATTGTTTATTGATCTAAGTGTATTTTATTTATAGTCTATTTAA
>CM060324.1:14735886-14745886 GCA_030674155.1 Stramonita haemastoma
AAAACTGCTTACACATGGGGACTGGATGTAAAAACTCACAGGAGTGCTTATTCCATTATCCTTGATAAGAAAAAAAAATCACACACACACTTTACACACACACACACACACACACACACACACACACACACACACACACACACACACACACACACACACACACACACACACACTTACTCTCTCACTCTTTCTCTCACACACACACACACGCACGCACGCACGCACGCACGCACGCACCACACACACACACACACACACACACACACACACACACACACTGATGACCCAGGTTCGAATCCCAATTAAGGGATATTTTCCCCTGTAGTTACATCAAATTATCAATGCAGACTCCACTCCCCCCAAAATCCTTCGGATGAAACTAGAAACTGAGGCCCTGTGTGTGAATGCACGCAGAATATTTTGTGCACACGTTTAAAACCTGTTCCATTTTTCCATTGTATGCTGATGGGAATAGATGACAAAATGTACAAAACTGCATATCATGGGGACTAGATGTAAAAAGCACATGAGTGCTTACTCCTTTATCATCGATAAAAAAGTTACACACACACACACACACACACACACACACACACACACACACACACACCACACACCCCACACATACACACACACACACACACACACACCACACACACACACACACACACACACACACACACACACACACACACACATTATGTACACACACTTTTCCCCCTTTCCTCTAGATAGTCTGTACCATGCTTGAGGCTTACTTTTGTTTTGCCTGTGACAGGCTCAGATGAAAGAATGTAAACTGCTTCAAGGCTGCACTTTGAATATTTTTGCATTGAAAGGTATCTATCTAGAACAGTCATGTGAGCGAGTGGAAGTACTACCTGTGCTGAACATTAATTGTTTTTTATTTTTAAAAAAGAGGTGATATTGTATCTTATTTTGTAATAGATGTGTTTTGTTTTACTCTGTGTGTGTGTGTGTGTTGTGTGTGTGTGTGTGTGTGTGTGTGTGTGTGTGTGTGTGTGTGTGTGTGTGACTGTGTGTGCATTTGTGATGCATGCATTTTGTGCATTATGTACTATATTATATATAATATTTTTTATAGTATGTGCTTCATTTTTTAGATCACATTTGATTTATGTCTTTGTCCCATATTGTGTGGATGTGATTTTTGATGTAAAACCCTTTGCTTGAAATCAAAATCACATGTAAGTACATGGATGTGTGCCACATTCACTGAACATCTTTGAAAACTAAACAAAGTGTGCTGCACACAAAAGTGATCAAAATAAACAAAAGATTGTTATCTCACGACAATATTTTTCATTCAAAGTACACCGGGCCACACTCATTTCAAAATCAAAGACGTCATGCTGTCATCAGTGCCAAATCATGATTTTTGCTGCACACGTTCATCTGTTGTTAACCTGTCTAGCTGTCTTCTCCCACCCTATAGCCTCAGGGCTAAAGTGCACGACTGTAATACTGATTGACTTTGCTGATGGATGCACTCCCACCCTGTAGCCTTTGATTGTTGTCTTGCTTTGTGGCTGAATTGGATGTTTTGATTTTTTCACTCTTCTTTCTTGATGAATTTCAGATGTTCAAATTGAATGAATGTTGCAGGTGGGTGTTCAGCTCATTTTCAATCGAACAGCTGATCAAGAAGCGCTTGGATGAAAGACTCTGGGACATCAAGCCACAGTTCTTGGGTAAGTGCATGCATGTGTGCACACTTGTGCATTTTGTTTGTGTGCTGTGTATATATATGTATGAAATATATCTTGCGAATATTTGATAAGTTTTCAGTGGTGGTTATTTAATCATGTTTTAAAGCAGATTCCATTCTGTTTATAATGGTAATAAAAAACATCTGATTCTTTGATGGCAATCATATTTAACTAAAAAAAAAAGTGTATATGACATTATTGTTGCATGGTGCTGTGTGTGTGTGTGCATGTGTGTGTGTGGTGTGTGTGTGTGTGTGTGTGTGTGTGTGTGTGTGTGTGTGTGTGTGTGTGTGTGTGTTGTGTGTGTGTGTGTGTGTGTTGTGTGTGTGTGTGTGTGTGTTTATGTGTGTGTGTGTGTGTGTGTGTGTGTGTGTGTGTGTGACAACACAAGCATTTGTACCAAAGTAAATGTTCATATAGCACAGGTCAAGGCCTCCCAAGTACTAAAAAAGTGCTATAGATAGGCCAAACATCTGCTCACTCTTTAAAAATGTCTTCACAGCTTTACTCTCCTGACTCACTAATTCAGATATCTCCCCCACCGCCCTTTTCTTCCCCCTCCTTATTGTTATAGATCGTTTCTTCTGTTGCTCATTGTACATAGTAAGGAATATGGAGTTTATTCCACATGTACAAAAGGCATCATGCAATTATTTTTTAAAGACTGCTAGCAGATGTTCAAGAACCTTGCATCATCAAAACTGTGGAAAGGAATTTTTCGTTCAGTTTCTTACAGCGAAGAACACAAGGCAGTTTTACAATTCTAAGTATTTTAAATGTTGAGATAGATTGCTGATAACAGACAGCTACCATATCATAGGTTCAGTCTTGATGCAGACATCATAATATACTTGCACGTGGGTTTGATATCCAATCTCGCTCAGCTGTTACGTAAATAATGTGACGTGTAACAGTGATGTCCCAGTTGTCACTGCCATCTGAAAAGTGAATGTAGGGCATGGCAGGGATTGTATAGAGTGGAAAAAGATGGCTCTGGTTACAGTATTAAACACTGATGGGACCCCCCCCTTCCTCTTCCCCCCTGCCGCCCCCCCCCCCCCCCTGCTCACACACTTTTTATGTATGCAGGTGCATACACAGACACAGACACAGACACACACACACACACACACACACACACACACACACACACACACACACACACACTCACACACACACACACACACACACACACACACACACACACACACACACACACACACACACACACACACACACACACACACACACACCAGACACACTCATGTCACACGAATACTAACACACACATACATGCATGCACCCCCCCCCCTCCCCTTCCCCCCCCCCCCCCCTTCACACACACACACACATACACAACACACACACACACACACACACACACACACACACACACACACACACACACACACACACACACACACACACAAAGAGTCTGCCAACTGGCTGGCAAGTTTCACCTGGTTGTGCTTAGAAAAACATGCAAATCCAGGTTTCAATGATTAGATTGTTAGTCTCAATATGGATAGAGAAGTGTCAATATAGTAGATTCTAAAAAGTTTCCTAACAAGGAAACTACCTGTAAACAACAAAGTGAAGCTGTTAGACAGTAACTAGGTCACAACGACCAAAGAACACAGCTTGAATTGATTGAAAGAACTGCCGGGTTTGCCTATTCATGGGCTGGATCAACTGCATGTCAAAGCATTCAAGCTTCCAGGGTACATTGACTGGATTGAGGTGTGAAATAATTTATCTCAATGAGCAATCTGTGCAGTTTAGGTCCCCCTTTCCCTGGTGTGTTTGCATTATAAACATAGATCTGTACCGCTGAAGACCCACAACATCCCGCCCACCCAGGCCTTCAAACTTGCCGCAAACAGAAAGCTCTTTCTCCCCTGGACGCCCTAGATGGTACAAGAGGACGTATAAAGTAAAGACTGGTGAAGAACTCACTTGTTCAGTTTTTTAACGCGTTGACTAGCTTTGAAAAACACCGGGTTTTGTTAAAATGCTTGAAATCAAGGGCTGCTTTCTTCTGATTTTGCTTCTTTTTTGTTGTTCAGCAGTTTGTTAGTGTTTTTTTGTGCCTGTAATTTTTTAGACAGATGAAGAGAGAGTTGTGTCCTATGTATGTATAGTGTGTATGTGAGTGGGGTTTCTATAACGTCTGTTTGCTCACAGTGTGTGCGTGTGCATGAGCGTGTGCGTGTGTGTGTGTGTGTGTGTGTGTGTGTATGTATGTATGGAAGGACGGTGGCAGAATGGTTAAGACGTTCGCCTGCCAATATGTAAATCGTGAGTTTCTGGGTTCGAACCCAGCCTCGCCCTTTCTTCCCAGTTTGACGAAAAAATCGAACTGAATGTCAAAGTCATTCGGATGAGACTCGAAACCGAGGCCCCGTGTGCGAATGCACGCAGAACATCTTGCGCACACGTTAAAACCCCGTTCCACCTTTCGGAAGAGTAGGCCATCGTGTGCCGGTAGGAGCGGATGACAAAATTATAACAAACCAGCATGCACACAGGTGTCGTGTTTAGACACCATCCCTGAGGAAAAATCGGGGGGTTGGAGTCCCAGAGCGGCTCGGGGCTGTAGGTATATGGCAACGGTACTGGAACCATTCGTATCGGTCAATGCCCTTCCAATGGATCATTCCAGTGCCGTGGAGAAGGGGGGTCTGCTGCATGGGTAACAGCTTGCCCTCCATACATACTTGCCCAGGCTTTGCGCTCTAAAGTGTACAGCAGCAACAAGACAACAACAGTTGATCATCGTTGTTCGTCGTTGATCTTTGCGCCTGGTGGCAGCATGATCTGTGGCTCTGTAGGTCAAATGCAAGCGCTTTGATTTGTCTTTACAAGAGATAGCGCTATACAAATTCCATGTATTATTATGTATGTATGTGTGTGCGTGCGTGCATGTGTGTGCATGTGTGTGTGTGTGTGCATACGCGTGCGTGCATGCATGTGAGCATGTATGTATGCATACGTATATATTCATATATATATATATACATGTGCACACATTCATATTAGTACTCTTGCATACGTGTGTGTGTGCATGCATGTGCGTGTGTGTGTGTATCTGTGGATGTGTGTGTGTACGTGAACGTGTGTGTGTGTGTGTGTGTGTGTGCACATTTGTTTATTTAAATTTATTTATTTATTCTTTTATATTGAGGATAATGGAATGAGCCCTCATGTGCTTTTTTACATCCAGTCCCCGTGTGCATGCAGTTTTGAAAATCTTGTCATCTGTTCCCACCGGCACACATGGCCTACTCTTTCAAAAAGCGGAACAGGATTTAACGTGTGCGCAAGATGTTCGTGTGTGTGTGTGTGTGTGTGTGTGTGTGCCCACACATGTATGTATCTGTATGTCCCTGGTGTTTGCAAAAAACTTAGTCTGTTCACTTAATGCATGTGTAAATTACACATTATCATGATAATTTGATGTGGGAATGTTAGTATTTGTATACATAATATTACTTTATATTTGAAAACATTTTTTTCATTTTGTGTGACTGTGAGTACACATGTACAACAGAAAAATAACTTTACATGGCTTGACCAGCTTGTCACATACAAGTCATTATCAGTGCTAATACAATCTTGATTTTTTTTTTTTTTGGAGATGTCAACCCAGACATGAAGTTGCAATGAGTTAAAATTACTCATTTTGCTGTCTGCTGTTAAAATCAGGTGCTGTCGCTGAACAAATGACCTTCTGGCCCAAATTTCATAGTCGACATCGACTGACGGAGGCCTACCTGTTAAAATCAGCTTGTATTAAATAAATTGCAAAAAAACAAAACAAAAAAAATGAATGGGCTAATTTGATGTAAGATTCTTTCAGTTTCATAACAAACAATGCCAAATTTTATGGTTAGCGTTTACTTCCCCAACAGTAATAGAAGCTGTACAGTAACTCAATTGAAAAACTCAGCGTACAAGTTCAGCGTTGCGTGTAGAATTAAGCCTGCCCCAGGTTGTTGCATTTTCAGCTGTGGCTTGCATGACTAGCTGTGCTCTATACCCAGTTTTTTTCTTTCTTCTTTTTTTTTCATTCAGCTCTTTTATTACTTCATGATTTTCACAAGGCGGTGTGGGAAGGTGGGTGAACTGGCTGAGTTCAGCACACACCTTTATGCTTGATGGATCATAAGATCTCTGACTCTACCTTGCCGGGAAGGTTCAGCTGTGTACAGGGACTGTTTAGTGTAGTGTGTGTAGCGAGGGGGAAAGTCACAGATAGATACATACATACATACTACAGAAAGGTGTTTTTCTTTTAGCTCTAGATACTTTGTGTGATTGGACTAGAGTTCCATGATACTTTCGTTTAGGATTAGTTCGTTGAACATTTTTCCAGTACTTAACATTATAATCGCTCTTATGTGATGCTTGTTTGTGTGTGTGTGTCTGTGTGTGTTTGTGTGTCTGTGTCTGTGTGTCTGTGAGTGAGACGTATATGTGCGTGTGTGTGTGTGTGTGTGTGTGTGTGTGTGTGTGTGTGCGTGCGTGTGTGTTCGTGTGTGTGTGTGTGCGCACATGTATACATGTCCACTTGTGATTTTTCTCACATACAATTGGATGTAGTTGTATTTTGCTGTGCATATTTCAAATGCCAAGGGCTTTTCTGTTGATGAGGTCAGGTATTGTTCTAAATATTCTTTATCATCATAATTATGATCATCATTCTCATTGTTATCATTGTTATTATATTCAGTATCTTTTGAGAGTGACCATTAGACTCTTCTAGAAGTTGGATTTCTTTATGAAAATTATTTGCATTGATAAAGTAAGCTCATCCTTTCCCCTATGTTTTCACCCTTTTGTTGATTGTGACTCTTGATCAGATTTGACCTAAGAATGACTAACATTTTGCAATAGTCACATTTTTCTCTCTGTCTCTTTCCTCTTTCTCTTTCTCTCTCTCTCTTCTCTCTCTACTCACTCTCTCTTCTCTCTCCTCCTCTCTCTCTCTCTCTCTCTCTCTCTCTCTCCTCTCTCTCTCTCTCTCTCTCTCTCTCTCTCTCTTCTCTCTCTCTCTCTCTCTCTCTCTCTCTCTCTCTCTCTTCTCTCTCTCTCTCTCTCTCTCTCTCTCTCTCTCTCTCTCTCTCTCTCTCTCTCTCTCCTCTCTCTCTCCCCTCTTTCTTCTGCTTTTTCTCTTCCTTAATTGATATCAGTTGGGATACAAAGTGCCAGGTCTTCTCCTGTGCCTGTCACTCAGCAGAAAGTGCCTGCTGGCCTCAGCCAACCCATTCTGACTTCAGAGCGGCCCATTTTTTGGCTCAGTATGCGTAACCCACCTCACGCTGACATGAACTGGGGATTTTTAATGTGCATATTTGGATCTTATGCATGTGTATATGTTATGAAGAGAATCAGGTCACTAGCAGATTTACTCATCAGTTGACTTGGGAGATCATAAAAATCCCCACCATACGCCACTGCTGAGATTCAAAACTTTGTCTTCATGGACCCATGGGATTAAAATCAAATGGTCTTAACCACTTAGCTGTAGCATCTGTCAGGGAAGATGTTTAAACCCTCCTCTCTGTGGCATTGTTGAACAAGAAAGAATGATTATGTCACACTGAAAAATCAAGCACACACTGGTGACACAATACTATGAAAAAAGATTTTTTTTTAAAGAGCCACCAAAACATTCTGCCATGACATTAAAAAAAAAAAATCAGGTCTGTAAGTGCATGACTCAGTGTGGTTTCGTAGCTGACATTCATTTGGAATGTGCCACTGGCATTCACAATGTGCAGTTTTGTTCAGACCTCATTGGCAAACTTCCAGTGTATGATCTGTGATGATTGTGATAAACTGTTTGCATCCAAAGACCTGTATAAAATATATATATATAATAAACAGATGGAGATGTAGGTTAATGTGGCATCGTTCTGTGCACACGTTGATAGAGATATATATGGGAACATAAAATATGTGTTTGGCAAAGTGTAGCAAAGTTTGCAGACAGAGAGAGACACAACAGATGCTCACAGGCACTGTTGTACAGTGTAGACAAAGATCATACACACAGACACATGCACACATGACATGCATGCATTCATACACATGCACACATGTACACACATGCAAGCACGCATGCATGCACACACATGCAGCACATGCATCGCACAACCACACACACACCACGCACACACACACAGCACACAACACCACACATGCACACACACACACACACACACACACACACACACACACAACACACACACACACACACACACACACACACACACACACACACTCTTTTCTCTATCTCTCTCTCTCTCTCACTCTCACTCTCTCACTCTTTCTCTTGATACACAGGACTTGTTTTTACTATTATCATGGCACATGCACACCATACTACAAAATAACACAATGCCACACATGTCACACACACACACCACACAACCCACAACCACACCACCACACACACACAACACACCACACCAACACACACACACCACACCACACCACCCCCACACCCACCACACCACACCACACCACACCACACCCACACACCACCCCACCCCACCCCACCCACCACACTCCATTCCTCACCACACCACACTACACTACGCTACACAACATGTAATGCATTGTTCAAAGTTCTAACCGCTAATAACAGTAGTAGTGGTAGCCTCAGAGGGCAAACATGGGTTGTTAGTCTAGTTCTAAACATTCAGACAAGCCCGCACCCTGCTCTCAGGCTCTCTCTCTCTCTCTTCTCAAGAACGTGCAGACAGTTAAAATAACAGTGTGTCTGCATGGTTTAGGCAGACTTCTATTGTAATACACAGCTCTACCGGGGCTAGTGACTTCGTCATTATCATCTTATGAATGGTTAGGTGGTTGCAAACACACAGGACTGCTATGCGATTAACAGCCTTGCCAGCAAACTGGCCTTAACCCTTAGAGGAAGATAGAGAGACAGAGACAGAGAGAGACTGAGGAATTGTCAAGTTGATTGTAACTGCGGTTTTAGTTATTGTAAAACAGACCATTTGCTCATGCGCAGATGGTCATAATGAAAGTGGATTTAATTAAGCGAGAAATAGGGAAAAAATGAGGATGTCGATGTACATCAGTTGGTCATTGTTGTTGAATAATTTATTCTAGTAGTGTGTCTTTGTGAGACGCTGCTTATTGTCTGAGAGTGTTCAGCAGAGTGACCTTGACTGACAGTTAAAAGTAATATAATCTGACATAGTGAAACAGCCAGTACTGAAAGTAATAGTTAACTGGTGTTTGAACCACAAAAAAATAAAATTTGTGGTTTAGTGTGTGGTTGTGTGTGTGTGTGTGTGTGTGTGTGTGTGTGTGTGTTGGTGTGTGTGTGATGTGTGTGTGTGTGTGTGTGTGTGTGTGTGTGTGTGTGTTGTGTGTGTGTGACTCTGTGTGTGTGTGCGTGTGTGTGGTGTGTGTCGTGTGCAGTGCGTGGTTGCGTGCGTGGTGTGCGTGTGTGTGTGGGGTGCATGTCTGTATACACATGTATAATCTTGTATGAATACTATCCATGTCATGTTTCAAGTATGTCTTCGCGCATGCATGACTTGGTACATCTCTGTTGGGCAGAATGTATATAATGGGGTGAGGATAAGTATATGGATTGGTGGGTCAGTGCCAAAAGATGTAATACTAATAGGCAGATCTATCAGAGTGATCATATCAAAATTGCTCTGTAAAGGAACTGTCATTTGTTGAGACAGAGTGGTGTACAAGGAGTATCACATTTCCAGAGGCTAAGCACTAAGGGGGGAGTAGTGTCATGCCTGCAGTGCTGGGCTATGCAGGAATAATGTAGAACAGGTTTATTGACATTCCTGGTCCCTGTTTACAAGTGATTGAAGACTTTACAGGCACTTGTGTCCTGTTCAGTTGTCTTGTTTTGTTCAGTTCCTTTTCTTCAAGTTATATTGTGTTGTGTTTTGTTGTGTTGCATTGTACATATTGTATTGCATTGATTTGTGTATTACTTTGCATTGGATTGTATGGCTTTCCTTTGCATTGTGTTGCATTGTATTGTACAAGTTTATTAATATAAAATTGTAGCATATTTTTCTGTATGGAATTCAGATTCTCTTCTTGGAGAGATTGCATTGCTTATGTTAATACAAAGTGCCCCATTCCTTCCATCTGTGTGTACAAGCATATTTGCTTGGGTGTCACAATGATTCATTGTATGGCTGTTTTGTTTTATACAGAATGCTGCCAGGGGCAGCTTTTGAGCACTTGTTATAGTGGAC
>CM060324.1:14750886-14753386 GCA_030674155.1 Stramonita haemastoma
AAAAGTCTCACCATTAGTGAACCTTGGAGCTCTAGCTAAGGAACAGTGTAATGGAAGAGTATATGTATACATCATCATGTTCATATTGTACTGTATTGCGCCTGTACCTATACCTCTGTGTCTCATTCATATAGTAACGCATTGCAAGTATGCATACATGACTGAGAGTTGGTTTTTTTCTCTTTTTTTCTCTTTTTTTGTTTTGTTTTTGGTTGAGATCAGATTTTCAGGTTTTTTTCCCGTCATCAACTGATAGAGTCACATGCGTAGTGTCAGGAATACTGAATTTGGGACTCTTTGCTTTCCTATTGTTATTGTGATGAACATTAAAAAATTTTTATATTATTTCATTATTTTATATCGAGGATAATGGAATAAGCACTCATGTGCTTTTTTCCATCCAGTCCCTGTGTGTATGCAGTTTTGTAAATATTGTCATTTGTTCCCACTGGCACACAATGGCCTACTCTTATGGAACAGGATTTAACATGTGCGCAAGATGTTCTGCATGCTTTCACACAGAGGGCCTCAGTTTAAAGTCTCAATCCGAAAGACTTTTGGGGAGAGTGGAGTGAGCACTGATATTAACTCCAGGAGAAAAATCCCCTCGACCGGGAATCGAACTAGGGTCATCAAATTGCCAGCGCAATGTTCAGACCACTAGGCTATCCTGTCCCCCTAAATGAATGATTGAGCACATGACTGAGAGTTGCGGCGCTGTGTGTGTGCGTGTGAGTGACAGACCGGACGTGACCATTGTATGTGACAGACCATACAACTATTGTTTCTAACCACCACGAACTGTGTGACAGACCGGACGTGACCTTCAACCTGCGCATGATGAAGACGCTGCAGCTGATGGAGGTGCCTCTGCTCAAGAGCTGGATCCACACCAACGTCATGGAGGGGCTCACCAAGGGTGCGTACTTTGGTCCAACCTCCCCCCTTTTTTTGTGTGTTTTATTTATTCTTTTATATCGAGGATAATGGAATAAGCACTCATGAAATGGATCGGTGGTCAAGCTGGATCCACACCAACGTCATGGAGGGCTCACCAAGGGTTCGTACTTCTATCCACCCCCTCTTTTTTGTGTATTTTATCCATTATTTATTCTTTTATATCAAGGATTATGGAATAAGCACTCATATGCTTTTTTTACGTCCAGTCCCTGTGTGTATGCAGTTTTGTAAATCTTGTCATCTGGCTCACCAAGGGTGTGTACTTTTGTCCACCCTCCTCCCCCTTTTTTGTGTATTTTATTTATTATTTATTCTTTTATATTGAGGATTATGGAGTAAGCACTCATGAAATGGATCGGTGGTCTAGGAGGTAACACGTTATGCCTTGCCTAGAAAGCAGAAAGTCCGTGTCGGAGTGTGCGGTGGTTCGTACCCCGTTTGGGCCCGAAACTTTTTCCCCATCCATTTAAAAAAATGATTTTTTATTTATTTTATTCTTTTATATGGAGGATAATGGAATAAGCACTCATATACTTTTTTATGTCCAGTCCCCGTATGTATGCAGTTTTGTCAATCTTGTCATCTGTTCCCACTGACACATGGTGGCCTACTCTTACAAAAAGTGGAACAGGATTTAACGTGTGTGCAAGATGTTCTGTGTGCGCTCACGCATGGGGCCTCGGTTTATAGTCTCATCCGAAAGACTTTTGTGTTCCATGGGTAGAGCTCTGAGGTTCACCAATGGTGAGATTTTGCATATGCAACCATTTTTTGCCTATCAGTAATGCCCACTGCATTCCAACTTTGGGGATGTATATTGGGTATGTTCATGTTTCTGTAACCTACCAATTGATGACATGATTTATGGGATCTTTGATATGCATATTTGATTCTGTGCTTGTGTATGTACACAAAGGGAATTAAGACACTGGCAGGTCTGCTCTAGAAGTTGACTTGGAAGATCATAAAAATCCTCACCCTTAATTCACCAGATGCTGCCAAGATTCGAATCTATGACTTCACAGACACATGGGTTTTGGGGTTGAACTGTCTTAATCCTCTTAGTCCTGATCCGGGATTTGCCGGGATTGAATAATTACCCCTCCCTAAGTCCCGATCTGGGATTTGCCGGGATTTACACACAGTAGATTTCCATAATGCTGTGACCATCACTAGTTGCTACCACATGTCAAAGCTCTGTCAGGCCAGAAGGAGAAACCCTGTAGAATGTCTGGAAGTGATTATAGCTGCTGGTATGTACTAAGAAGGAGGAAAAAGCCAGCAAGCATGTGTGCCTGACCTGATTTTGTGATGGAATGCGAACTCTAGGGGCAGTTTGTGTTCAGAGACACCGAATACAAGAGGGTTAACCACTTGGCTATCGAGTCCCTCATTGTCTGATTTGATCTTTCCACAAGATGTTGCCTCTGTCCTGCTTCTGCCACTGGTATCACAACATTTTATGGGTTCAGCTTTGACAGTTCAGCTAGGCAGGGGTCCTGTTGGTGGCTTTACCTGTTTTGTTTTTTATGATGGCATG
>CM060324.1:14758386-14843386 GCA_030674155.1 Stramonita haemastoma
CTCTGTTTTTTGTATTGTATAGCCCTTTTATTGCAGATTAATAGCACGTCAATAACTTAAAACTGACCTCTGGTGCAATGCGACTCCTTATGTGGCGGAGCATCACAAATACAAGGAATCAGGGTGACTGTGAGTGAATTTGTGGTGTTTGCAGTGGCGGGGGTGGTGTATGTATGCATCCACGGAGCCAGCAATGTGAAGGCAGCAGACAAGACGGGCGCCTCTGACCCCTACTGTGTGCTCTTCTGCAACAGGAGAAGGGTAGGGGGGATTCTTTGGGGGTGTAACTGAGAGTTCGTCTGTTTTTTTTTCTGTCTTTTTTGTGTGTGTTTGTTTGTTTGTGTGTTTGTTTGTTTGTTTGTGTGTTTGTTTTGTTTCTTTCTTTCTTTTTCTTTCTTTCTTTCTTTATTCCTTTCTTTCTTTCTTTCTTTCTTTCTTTCTTTCTTTCTTTCTTTCTTTCTTTCTTTCCTTTCTTTTCTTTTTTCTTTCTTTCTTTCTTTCTTTCTTTCTTTCTTCTTTCTTCCTTTCATTTTTTCTGTCATTCTTTCTTTCTTTCTTTTTTTTTTTTTTTTTTTTTTTTTTACATATGTATGAATGTATGTGTGTGTGTTTGTGTGTGTGTGTGTGTGTGTGTGTGTGTGTGTTTGTGTGTGTGTGTGTGCGCGCACGCACGTGTATGTGTGCGCATGCACGCACGTGTGTGTGTGTGCACGCACGTGTGTGTGCATGTGTGTGTGCGTGTACGTGCATGTGTGTGTATGCGCATGTGCATACATGAGCGTGTGTGTGTTTGTGTGTGTGCATGCATGTATGCATGTATGTACATATTTGTGTGCATGGTAATGGGCAGGTGTATGCGTATGCTCACACAGAAACACATGTCGGTGTGTCTGTTTATTGATTTGATTCTTTATTTTGATTGCATTATTTATTGTTAGTTTGTTATTTATTTATCTATTTATTACTGACTTATTTATTTATTTTTAAAAAATTGGGTTTTTGGATTGAAAAACTCAATGTCATGTGAGGTTTTTTTTTGGTGGTTGTTGTCTGCATGTATTCTATTTGATGTTTATAGGGATAACAAAATTGAATAGATGGATTAAAAAGAAAAGGTATGGCAAGTCCACAGTGGTGCTAACGGTTGCCTTGCTTTTTTCTGGGTACATTTCAGTTGCTGACAACACCCTACGTACCAGTGACGCGAAACCCCCGCTGGGAATCTTGGGTGGAGTTTTTCGTTGGGGACTTCACGCAGGTAAGTTGACTGACTATCAGTGGTTATTTTTTTCTGGAGCCCTGTGACTTAAGTTGTGGAATTTCAGTATTTGTTGTGACAGTTGTTGAAAAAAGACCAAAGGTCTTTCCCACCTTCTCCCCCCCCCTAAAAAAAAAAGAAAAAAGAAAAAAGTATCTTGCAAATCAAAGATTTATAATTATATGTTTACCCCTTTTTGGACAGGTTGGGGTGTGCACAGGGGGGGAGGGAGGAGAAATGTGTATGATATTGGGGCGGGGGGAGGGGGGTAAGTAGGGGATGAACCTTGTAAAAAGTAATCCACCTTCTAGACTTTCTGTATTAGAAATTTTCTGGCCAATACTGGCTTCATCTCACCTATCTTGATTCAGGTCAGGGGGTATTGTACTCTATGCTTCATTGTGTAAATAGACACACTCACAGGTGAGGAGTTTCATGCTTTGAGTGATGGAGTACCTGTGGTTCTAGGTGTGTGATTCAAAAGTCTGATTTTTCTTTGTAAAAAGTGTATAGAGGGTTCCTGCAGCTAGGAAGATGTTGCCAGTATTACATGTCATTGCAAGAGGGTTATAGGTTTAAGGATGTTGTTAAGTTTATTTTGTCAGTGCAACTTATGATTTAGTGTAATTTATGTTGAGGCCCTGACTTACATTTAGTGCCATTTATTTTGTCACTTTGACTTATGATTTAGTGTAGTTTATTTAGAGGCCATGGCTCGTGACTTAGGCCTAGTGCAATTCATTTTGAGGCCTCAACTTATGATTTTGTGTTGTTTATCTTGAGATCTTGAGACATTGACTACTTTGGTAGTGTAATTTACATTGGAGCAATGACTTGTGATTCCTTATTCTTTAATATGTTGCAGCCCTTATTTGGGTTTTGTTGTTTGTGTACAGAGCACATACTCTTTTAAAATTTTATTTTTTTTATTATTTTATTTTTTTTACAGAGCACATACTCCTTCTTTGTGTTTGACTGGGACGGCAGCAGCACCATCAATGACGATTTCCTGGGAGTCGCTCACCTGTCGCTGCGAAAGGTGCAATCTGGTTTCTGCTTCTGTTACTTTCTGCCTGTCTGGTTTCTAATTCTGGTATTTATTTATTTATTTATTTATTTATTTATTTATTTATTAATTAAAAGAATTAATAAATAAATAGATAGATAAATAAATAAATAGATTACATATTGAAGATAATGGAATAAGCTCTCATGTGCTTTGTTACTTTCTGCCTGTCTGGTTTCTGTTACTTTCTGCCTGTCTGGTTTCTGTTACTTTCTGCCTGTCTGGTTTCTGTTACTTTCTGCCTGTCTGGTTTCTGTTACTTTCTGCCTGTCTGGTTTCTGTTACTTTCTGTCAGTCTGGTTTCTGTTACTTTCTGCCTGTCTGGTTTCTGTTACTTTCTGCCTGTCTGGTTTCTGTTACTTTCTGCCTGTCTGGTTTCTGTTACTTTCTGTCAGTCTGGTTTCTGTTACTTTCTGCCTGTCTGGTTTCTGTTACTTTCTGCCTGTCTGGTTTCTGTTACTTTCTGCCTGTCTGGTTTCTGTTACTGTCTGCCTGTCTGGTTTCTGTTACTTTCTGCCTGTCTGGTTTCTGTTACTTTCTGCCTGTTTGGTTTCCTATCCATCAGACCATGAGTGGTGGTCTGGGTGCTAGTCTGTGGGTGAGATGATAAACCAAGGTCGCTTGTGTTACACATCATTATTTAGTGCATGTAAAAGAACCCATGGCAACAAGAGGGTTGTTCCTGGCAAAATTGTGTAGAAAAAAGCCACTCTTATAGGGATAAAAATACAGTTGCAGACAGGAAAAAGAAAAAGAAATAATGAGTAGGTGCTGCACTTGTGGCGACGTGCTCTCCTTGGGGAGAGCAGCCCGAATTTCACGCTGAGAAATCTGGTATAATAATAATGACGATGATAATAACAATTATGATGATGATGATAATAATGATAATGATAAAAACAATAACAGCAATAATAATAACACTACTACTACTACTACTACTACTACTACTACTACTACTACTACTACTACTGCTACTACTACTACTACTACTACTACTACTACTACTACTACTACCACTACTACTACTACTACTACTACTACTACTACTACTACTACTACTACTACTACTACTACTACTACTACTACTATCACTACTACTACTACTACTACTGCTGCCACTACTACTACTACTACTACTACTACTACTATCACTACTACTACTACTACTACTACTACTACTACTACTACTACTACTATTTCTACTACTACTACTACCAACAACAATAACAACAACAATTACACCACCACCACCACCACCACCACAACATAACATAACAACAACAAAACACCACCACCACCACCACCACAACAACATAACATAAAATAACATAACATAATAACAACAACCAAACACCTCCACCACCACCACCACCAACATGATGCATGTGACACAGGAGGAGCCGTGCGTGGTGAAGCGGTCGCTGACTCTGGGCTACAACCGGCCAGTGGAGGGGTTCACCCCTGACAAGAACTGTGGTCAGATCACCGTCTCTGTCGTCTTCAGGCCTGTGGCTTCTGTGGCCAAGTCTGGTGAGAGAGAGGCCATTGTAGCGTCTGGTTTTTAGCAAGGATAGAGGGAGGGGGGCAGGGAGGGAGAGAGAGAGTGTGTGTGTGGTGGGTGTGTGAAAGTAGATAGGGGAGAGAGAGAGAGAGAGAGAGAGAGAGAGAGAATACTGTGGTCAGATCACCGTCTCTGTCGTCTTCAGGCCTGTGGCTTCGGTGGCCAAGTCTGGTGAGAGAGAGGCCATTGTAGCGTCTGGTTTTTAGCAAGGATAGAGGGAGGGGGGCAGGGGGGCATGGAGGGATGGAGCAGAGAGAGAGAGAGATTTGATTTTATTCTTTTTATATCGAGGATAATGGAATAAGCACTCTTGTGCTTTTTTACATCCAGTCCCCGTGTGTATGCAGTTTTGTAAATGTCATCTGTTCCCAGCCGCACACGATGGCCTACTCTTACGAAAAGGTCATTGTAGCGTCTGGTTTTAGCAAGGATAGAGGGAGGGAGGGAGAGGGGGAGAGAGACAGAGAGAGAGTGGTGGTGGTGGTGGTTTTGGCAGCGGTGTATTGTCTTTCATGTTTTACACATTTCAGATGTTTAACTTTTTGTAATGTACTGTAAAGTTTTTGTTTTTGTTTTTTTCATGAATTGTAATCATTGATCCTGTATAAAAGATTTGTTGAGTCCTGAGGGTCTTTAGCTGAACTTGGTGGGTTTGTTTCAGAGAGGTTTCGGGATGTGGAGTACAACTTCAAGGGAGATGAGTATCTGTACCGAGAGGACCTTGTGTCTCCTTCATCTGTGGTAAGTGACTTTTTTCCTCATTTTTTATCTGGTTTTTTCTTCTTTTTTATGATGTTATACTTAGCAGTTGGATCAGTGTGTGTGTGTAGTTATCTATGTGTGTTTATCAACTTTTTTGGTGTTAAAATTTAAATGTTTAATAAAAATTACCTTTGTGTGTGTTTATTTTTTATTTATAATTATTTCTGTGGTGTGCTAGTATTTTATTTCTAATATTTTTTTAAAAGTTTGCATTTTTTATTTAACGGCTATGTGTTTTTCTTTTTTTCCCCTATATATGTTGTTAATAAAGGTAGAAAAAGTGCATGAATGCAAACCAATTTTTTAATTCTATTCTCAGGAGACGTAGAAACAGAAGGTGATGTGTACAGAAGGAAATCATGTGTTTCATTGTAAATTGCAAAATGTGATTTATAGAGCCTGTTATTGGTATGATCTTCAGACTACTGTGATGAATAGCTTATCATATTACCTCATTTATTCCATTTTCATACCTTGCCCCTCATTTACAATTCCTGTATGCTCCATACTCCATTTTCAATGGTGCTTCACCTATTAAAAATGCCCAAATAAGACCCCCCCTCTCTCTCTCTCTCTTGCTCTCTCTCTCTCTCTGTCTCTGTCTCTGTCTCTCTCTGTCTCTGTCTCTGTCTCTCTCTCTCTCTGTCTCTCTGTGACCTGCCTCCCCTCCTTGCTTACCCCACAGTATTTGACATGTAAAAAAGTGTGCATATGGTAATCAGTTTAATTTTTTTTTTTAATAAAAATAATTATAATAATATTAACTTTAATCAGTCATGTCACTCTGTCATTTACATATTTTCACAGCAAAGACTGTTCCTCATGTTATTGTTTCATTTTTAAACATTCGGTATTGCATCATTCATAAGATATGCCATGCTTCATCTCATGCAAATTTTTTTTCCCTCTTCCATCTCGTTTTAGATGTCGGTGAGTATTCATTATTTCATCTCGATATCGTGCACTGACTGCTTTGGTAGTGTTTGCCATTCATGTTTATATATATATATATCATGGATTCACCATAGTTTCTGGGCTATAAACCGTTACAATTTCCCTGTGATTCTCTCCTGTGCAAGTATTACTGTTGTAAAGGCTTGTTTACTGGGTTTTTTTTACCCCCAAATGTTTGTTATTTGGTCACAATATTGTTTTTTTTCCTGTTTTGAGATAGGAAAATCTTCAAGGTAGAAAATTGATGATGTAGCTCATTTGTATATGATTCAAACTCCCTGAACTAATTGCAAAAAGAATTAAAAATATTTTTTCTGTTCTGTGAATTATTCAAGTGATGGGTGATTGAGACCCTAAGTCAAGCAGTGTTAAAATCAGCGAAGACAAGCAAGTTTTTTTTTTGTTTTGTTTTCGTTTATGTTGGATGATGAAAAAAAATCACATTATCATAACAAATTTAAGGCTTGCGAGTTTTAAATGCAGTGAACAGTCTTGTGGGCAATGTTCGTGAAAGAGGATGATGACAATGATAGAGGTTCTGAACATTTTTTATAACAAGTGGACAGTATCCACCACCTTGGATTGAAAAAACCATCCATCATTCCATCCCTCTTCCCCCCCACCCCCCAAATATAATGTTTTGAAAAAAAGTAGTGAATGGTGTGACACCGAGTTTGTTAAGTTGAATTTCATTTCACTTTTACTTGATGCTATGTTATAGAACAGTGTAGATGATGAAATGACCGGGCCTAAGGTTCAGTGATGTCACATTCTCTTGATTTAGTAGTTTTCATTCTTCTTTTTAAAAAAAATTTTTTTTTTTTTTTTTTTTTTACTTCACACAGCCTAGAAAGTTGTATGTATGATTGATCCTGATATTAAAGATAAAGAAAAGCATTTACAAGAAAAGCATTTGCACATTCTGAAACGAGTGCACTGTCTAGCCCAGAAAGTATGGTAAGCATTTTCTGTGCATCACTCATTCACCATTTCTTGTTTTTGTATCGCATCATGTAACAACGAAGAAAAAAAACTCATGTAAGAATTTTATATATATATGTATACTAGATAAGTTTTCATATATACATGTATACTAGATAAGTTAGTGTTATTGTTCTACATATACATCTCATGTAAGTGGTGTAAGGGCAGTTAATATAGGTAGGAAGAATTACACAGCATGTTCTGCTTGAAGCAATCATGTTCAGCATAAGCAAAGAAATAGATATGTGATAGTACTTTTCAAAGTGTTTGAAATGGGTTTATTTCATAGTGTTTTTTGAAGTCGTGTGCATACTTCAACAGTTTGACATCAGCGTTACAATTTGGCACAGGTTGACTTTCTGACTTTTTGCCATGTCAGTGTGTTAAAGGTTTTTGCCTTCACAAAAGAAATATTTTAACTGGAAAATCAAAGTTTGATTTATGATCTAATTTTTTCCGCTATATGTTGTATAACCGTTGCTTTGCCTTTTTTTGTTTTTTGTTTGTTCTCCTGGTTATTAAATATGTTTGTGTTGAGAGTGTTGCCATTATTCTCTAATATCTTGTTGATTTTCAGTACATTTTGTCATTTTGATCAGTATCATCTCATAACAGCAGTGCCACCACCATCATTATCTAATATTTGTGCACTCTGATCTCTGATGCATGAAGCGAAGGTTAGAACCGTAACAATGATGACTGATATCAGCACAGCCTTTTCTGTGAAACACCAACAGTGACGTCGACTGTTATAATGTATTCTGCTATACGGTACATATGATTGTAGAGGTAGATTGGGTTGTTTTTTTTGTACTAACAAATTATATTTAATCAGATGATATAGATTTCACTTCAGATAAAATATTGATTAAAAAAAATGTTGAATGTATGCCTTGTGAAAAGTTGAATACTGGAATCAAAAAGTCGATGAACTCTTTGTCTTTCCCTCTCATCCATCGTTTACACCCCCCACCCCCACACATGCATGCACACACACACATTCTCTCTCTCTCTCTCTCTCTCTCTCTCTCTCTGTCTGTCTGTCTGTCTCTCTCTCTCTCTCTCTCTCTCTCTCTCTCTCTCTCTCTCTCTCTCTTCTCTCTCTCTCTCTCTCTCTCTCCTCTCTCTCTCTCTCTCTCTCTCTGTCTCTCTGTCTCTCTGTCTCTCATTTTCTCTCTCTTCTTATCTTCCCTTCTCTCTCTCATGTACATAATCATACAAATACCTATGTTGTTTTAAATTTCAGTAACTTAGCAATCTTAGATTTCATAATAAACTATAATAGAGAAAGCGATTTGAAAACATCATCATGCTTTTCAACATAGTAGCCATAAGCTAAAAGTTCTCAATTATTTTCTCTCTCTTCTCTCTCTTACTACTCTCTCTCTCTTTCTCTTCTCTCTCTCTCTCTCTCTCTCTCTCTCTCTCTCTCTCTCTCTCTCTCTCTCTCTCTCTCTCTCTCTCTCTCTCTCTCTCTCTCTCTTCTTATTTATTATTTTTCTCTCTCTCTGTCCGTGTACAGAGCAGCTCTAGGGTTCGTCTCCCGTTCTCGTACTTGACAGACAGTGAGAAGAGGGAAGAGCGAGAACTGGTACATTACTTGTTTCAGTGTCTAGTCGCAGACAGTTATGTGGTGCATGCTGTTTGTTGTCTGCACCCCCTAGCCACCTCTTTGTTTGGCTCATGTTCCTCTAGCTTTTAACCGCTGTTTAAGAAATTTTTAATTTTGCTCAGGGTTTCGGCTTTCCAGGAAGGGTTGCAGGGTTTATTTTTGGTCTTTATCGCTGGAGGGGCGTTTGTTATGGTTGGTTGTTACTGAAAGGTGTTGAAGATAAAAAAGTAGTTTTGGTTTTTGTGTAAAAGGGGATTTTGGTTGCTAACACTTGATGCTGGTCCAGTGGTGTAGGTTGCAAGAGGTCTGACATAGGGCTGGATCTTAAGGAGCAGGGAAAATGGGGTTGTTGTTATTGTCGGTGTTGTTTGTAGGTCTACTTCTTGTTCGTGTTGTTGCTTTGAAATTGGAATAGCTGTTGATTTGTGACAGTATTGCTGTTATTTGGTTATTGTTCAAGGTAGGTTTTTTTTCCCTGTCTGTTTTGATCCTGACATGAACTTTGCTTACAGGTTTGATAACCTCAAAGACGAAGAAGATAACATTGTAAACATTAATAACATTACCTAGCATTTTATTTTTTATTCTGATAGACACTATAGTTGAGTGGTTAAGGCTGTTTGACTTTAATCCAGTGGGTCCTTGAAATCATAGGTTCAAATCTCAGCTTTGATAGTCTCATGAATAATAAAGGGTGGGGATTTGGTAAGGATTTTGTTAGTCATTAGGCTTTTAGTTTTCAAGCATCTACCTTTTTGCTGTTGGTGTCAGTTTTTCTTTTGTTAATGAGGTGTCAGCCATGAATGGCCTTTCAGTTGTGTGGGTAATAAACAAACGACTGGATGACCATACAAATACAATAAATCAGTCAGCTGTGCATGCTTAAACTTGGGTGGATAGGAATGGTAGAAAGGGTTTTAGTAATTTCTGAAATGAGTATGGTTAGTTTTTGCCTTTCTAAAGTCGCTAGGCATTACATCCATTTGATGGACAGGGATGAACAGAGCCCGTTCAGTGATTTCTGAGATGAACACGTGGAGTCTGTGCTTCCAGCATCACTGGGCAGTGCATTCCACTTGGATGGTAGGAATCAGATTGAGTGATCACTGACCAAAGTGCTTAGTTTTGATGTTCCATGGACCAGAAAAAACCAGAAACTTTTTAACTGCTAGGCTGGCATTTGATGGGCAGTATCTCTGACAAGAGTAGGATTTGGGCAGTTGATGATACAGGAGGCATACAGTGAGTATTAATACAAAGAATGTAGGATTTTTCAGGTGTCTTTTTTCTTTTCAGCCTCTAATCTTCTTACAAACTGTAAGGTGTGTGAATCTAATTGCATATTCCATTTTTTATGTCTTTGTTTATTCATATTTTTGCAAGCTCATTTGCTGGTTTAAGGGAGGACATATTTTGAAGAAATCTTTTCTTTTTGTTTCATTGTATTTTCAGGTTTTTATTCTTTTGCATCTTTGGGGGATGCTTTCAATTGCTTATGTTCTTATTTGTCTTTTTATGATAATTTCTTTTTCATGCGAATGTACCGTTTTGTCTTGATATGAAGAAGACTGATTTTGGTTTCCAAAGGAAAAATGGTTGTCAGTACAAAATCGTGTTTATCAGCTTTTACTCTTTCTGTTTCTACACACAGGATCAAACTGAAAATTATCATATCTGTTTTCACCCATCAGATAAATCTTCCTTTTTTTTAAGTGATGGCTTTATGGTTTTTGTTCAGTCTCCTTGTGCTGCCTGTTGAGAATGCAGTAGAAGCTTAACAAGGTAATGAATGCAGCACATGTTCTGCCTGCCTCCCAGAATTAAGTTAAGTTAAGTCTGTCCCGAGCCATAAGGCTCATCAGGCCGGTGCTTATCCCGGTTTCTGTGGCGTTAAGCGACTGAGAGTCATAGACTCCCCCCTGGATAGGACGCCAGTCTATCGCAGGATTAACCCCCAACACAAGGTTGGTACCCCTTTAACACCTGGGTGGGGTGAGAAAATAGCCGTAAAGTGCCTTTTCCAAGGGCACAACGCCATAGCGGAATAGCTGGGATCGAACCCGCAACCTTTAGATTACGAGTACAACACCCTAACCACTAGGCCACAGCGGCGGCTATGCCTCCCAGAATGCCCAAGATTGATTAAACAGACTGAACAGGTGCACTGCAAAACATGAATGCCTGCCATTCAGACTCTCCAAGACTAAACACTAAAATCTGCAAAGCATGAATTTATTGCTATTTAGAATTACTAAGCTTAAACAGAAGTAGTATACATGTACAAAAGCATGGATATTTTTCATTCAAAATGTCCATGACTAAACAACCTGATTAGGTGCAAAGCATGGGTATTTTCTCTTCAGACTCCAAGACTAAACAGACTAAAAATCTACAATGCATGAATTTGTTGCCATTTAGGATTGCTAAGACTAAACAGAATCATTATAAACAAAAGCATGGATATTTTCCATTCAGAATGTCCATAACTAAACATACTGAATAGGTACAAAGCATGGGTATTTTCTCTTCAGACTCTCCAAGACTAAACAGACTAAAAAGCTACAATGCATTAAGTTATTGTCATTTAGAATTACTAAGACTAAACACAATTAGTAATATACAAAGCATGGATATTTTTCATTCAGAATGTCCATGACTAAACATATTGAATAGTTGCAAAACATGAATTTATTGCCATTCACAATTTCCAAGACTATTTAGAACTAGTATTTACAAAGCATGAATGTCTGCCTTTCAGTATTTCCAAGACTAAACATTCTAAATATGTACAAAGCATTTCCAAAACTGAACAGACTAGATATCTACTGAACAGACTAGATATGTACAAGGTATGAATATTTGCTGTAATGATTTTTGTCCATCTCATGGATATTCACTAATCAGAATGTCCACGTCTGTGTGAGGTGAATGTGTTTAGAAATGCATGAATACTAGGCATGACTTCACAGTGATAGCATTTCTTTAGTTCTAACAAACTGTAGTTTGTCGACTACCAAGTTAACCGTAGCGTCTCCATTTTCTCAAGCTGCATGTACCTGCTTTGTCATGGTTTGCTTAGCAAACCGAATAAGGATGTCAACGAAATTCTTGTCTGGCAAAATTTACAAAAACTGCATGCACATGAGGACTGAATGTGAAAAATCACACAAACCGCAGGTGTACTTTTTCATCATTCTTGAAATAAGATAATGATAATAAGAATAGTATTAAGAATTGTAGTGATGATGATGAATAAAGATGATGATAATGGTAATAAAGTAGCCTAAAACACTTCATAATGGAAACAGTGCTCTGAGTTGGCAAGAGCTTTGTTTCCTTACATGGACATGGCACCCCGACATTCATTCTCACACAAACATGCTTGCTGTGTTGGGGATAAGATAGATACAGATTGACAAAATCAGGTGGGGGTGTCTCATTTAAGTGGAAATTGAAACATATAGTTATTTCACTTCTTTACTGGAACTTGTAATTGTTTGTTAGTACTTGTCTGACAAGACACGAGTTGAGCTGTTGTGTCTGTGTATAAGCATAATTAGACTGTACGGAGGTATTATGTATTATGTATTTAGTGTTAAAATAACCACATCATGTTATGCCATATGTGTTAGAAATAGCACAGAGTGTGTTAAGGTGTTAGATATTTTGTGTTAGCATTATCACATTGGTGCTGTATCTTTATGGGAGCATAACACATTCAACAATAAGGTTGTGGATCTTCATATTGTTTGTGTTGTTCTTGATGTTGTGGCTGGGTATACTTGTACCAAGTCTTTTCTGCATCTTAATTAGGTCTATGGAGTTTTAGAGTACTTTGTTTTGTTGTTATAAAGTACACGTTTTTGCATGCCATATTACAAGTTGTGGTTGTGGCTATGTTTTCCTGTGTATCCCATACTTGCATGCTGTAAAAAAAACAACAACAAAACCCTACCCAAAATTCCTGTTTTATTTATATACTTAACATTCCCATTTTACTTTTTTTTTTTTTTTTACAAATAAAACAAAGAAAATATAGATATTATTTTTAGCAATGGATTTGTGGGTATTACAGAAAATGTGCCCATAGTTTTGTGCAGCATTTTTGTAAACTTGTAAGCATTTTTTGCAATTGTGTGCCACGGTCGAGAGTGTATTGTAAAAGATCATATTTCAAAGCAGAGAGACTTGCCTCTCTCACCCACTCACTCCTTCAAAATTGCAAGACATATCTTCATTATGATTATTGTTTATGTTTTGTATATATAGATATTCGCAAGTATGTGCATGTATATATATTTTTTCAATGCAGAGATGGAATTGTAGATTTTTCAAATAAAGTATGATCACACTTTTTTTGTATTCTTTATAATGTTTATTTTTTCTGTCTTTCTTTTTGCTCATCTTCATAGAAGAAACATTATGAGATCTTTATTGGTTTATGTGTATAATATTAATAATCTTATTCATGAAGCTAAAAGAAATCTCAGTTATTTGTTCATTCTTTTTTTTTTTTTAAAAAGGCACAAAACATTTGCACATGTTTTACTTCATCTGTGCACATCCAGTTTTTTCAACATGACATGTGCATGATGTGGTTTGTGCCTAGAACATGGTAAACATGTTGATTTTTTTTTTTATCAGAGTAGTTACATGGAGATCAGATTGGTAATTTACTGTAATACTGTTATTGTTATTGTTACTGTGAGTGTTAATTCAGCTGATTCATATTTTTGATTGTTTGTTTGCCAGATTTTTTCATTTTTATTTACCAATTTTTGTTTTTGGTGAAGACTTATTCAATTAAGTGTTGGATATGATAAGATTAAAAAAAAATTTTTTTGGTAAGCTTTGAAATATTTCTACCTATCAATCTACCAAAAATATCTATGTTAAAAATTTTTTGGGTAAAGGGTTCCTTTTTTACTTGTTGGATTTTTGAAGGAAATTTAGATTCTTAAGATGTATTCTGGTTGTTAAGTCTTCAGGGGTGCCCCCATGGTCACCAGACTAAGGGATAGATAGATAGATAGATAGATAGATAGATAGATAGATAGATAGATAGATAGATAGATAGATAGATAGATAGATAGATAGATTCAGTTGTCTATTTATTTATTTTCTTTTCTATTTTGGTAAAGACGACACCCCTTTGTGTTTATCTGTGAGTGACACATTTGTCAGTCTCTTCTCTTCTTTGACTGCTGTAACAAGTCTGGAAGAAGACAGCATTAACAGGACAGACATGTCACAAAAGAGGAGGTGAAAAAGTAGAACAGCATTAGCAGGACAGACATGTCACACAAAAGTGTAGTAGGTGGAAAAGTATGACTTTCTCTTTCTGTACATCATACCATCACAAAGCAGGAAAATAATGCTTCTTAAATTGGACGGTTAATTAAAAAACAACAACAACCCCAAATCAAGCAAATAAACAGACATACAGACAACAACAATCCTGCCCCCAAACAAGCAAACAAATGATGCAAAACAACCTCCCCCCCCAAAAAAAAAAGAAAAAAAAAAGAGAGAAAAGAGCAACAAGACTGACTTGCCTTTACACGCTACAATAAGTGAGTGTGTGTGCATTATTTTTCTTCTTTTTTTTTGCACAGTTTTTGCTTTACTTTTCATAATAACTATTTTTTTATGTTTCAAAAGTTATCTAACTCAACACTGATAAAATTAATGGTTAAAACACCACTTTCATTAATTTTTATGTTTATTTCAATGACGGTTTACATTTGAATAATTCTTTTTGTCTGATTTTGTTTTCTGTTGTTGACATTGGTTTTATGTTTATTTCAATAACATTTGTGGCGCTCCACCACGAAATGAGTCGCTTAGCACATTACCCAATTTTGCGCTAGGAGCCTTTATTTATTTATTTATTTATTTATTTATTTATTTATTTATTTATTCTTTTATATCGAGGATAACAGAATAAGCAATGATGTGCTTTTTTTCATCCGGTCCCCGTGTGTATGCAGTTTTTATAAATATTGTCATCTGTTCCCACCGGCACACGATGGCCTACTCTTACGAAAAGCGGAACAGGATTTAACGTGTGCGCAAGATGTTTCTGCGTGCGTTCGCACACGGGGCCTCGGTTTAAAGTCTCATCCGAAGGCAGGTGGGGGTCAAGTTGTCAATTTTGTGATTTTGATTGATTATTTGATTGATTATTAAACTAGATCTGTTTATTTATCTTAAAATGAAATATCAAGGTATAATTTTTATTCCTTTTGCTTTTAAATGTGTTTTGAAAATACCAAAGCACTCATTCTGACAACCTGTTACTAAAATAAACTTGCCCGTTTCTCATTTTGTCACATCCTGCAGTCTATCATTTCAATTTGTAATAATGTTGCACAGAATTGTCCGATTTTCAATCTGTTTTTTGCATTTGATAGCCACTTTATTGCACATTCATAACATGTCAATAACTAAAAATTGACCTCATGTGCACTCCGTCTCATTGTGTGGTGGAGCGTCACATTTACATCTGAATAATTCTTATTCTTTTGTCGTATTTTGTTTTCTGTCGTTGACATTGTTTTCATTATTCTCCTGATTATGTGCAGGGAGATGGCCGTCGTTCGCTTTCTGCTGCTCACTACATGGAAGAGATGCTGGAGGGTATGTGCATCACGTGAATCAAGTTTTTGTCATGATCTCTCTCTCTCTCTCTCTCTCTCTCTCTCTCTCTCTCTCTCTCTCTCTCTCTCTCTCTCTCTCTCTCTCTCTCTCTCTCTCTCTCTCTCTCTCTCTCTCTCTCTCTCTCTCTCTCTCTCTCTCTCTCTCTCTCTCTCTCTCTCTCTCTCTCTCTTAGTCTGGCGACTGTGGGGCATCCCTGAAAACTTGACAACCTGTTCCCTCCATTCCTCTCTCTGTTCTGCCTTTCTCGGGGTTTTGTTGAGTTCTGGGCCTGTCCATTCGCTGATGTTGTCCTCCCATCTCTTCTTTGGTCTGCCACTTTTTCTTCGTCCTTGGACAGTCCCTTGCAGTATTGTTTTTGCAAGTCGTTTTGATCTTGTTACATGCCCGTACCATTTAAGTTTACGCTTCTTTACGATTGATAGAAGCATCACTATCTGTCAATATTAGTATCCTGTTTGGGCCCAAAACTTTTCCCCCATCCATTAGACCATGAGTAGTGGTCTGGGTGCTAATCTTTTGGATGAGACAATAAACTGAAGTCCTGTGTGTTACACATCATTATTTAATGCATGTAAAAGAACCCATGGCAACAAGAGGGTTGTCCCTGGCAAAACTGTGTAGAAAAAAGCCACTCAGAAAGGGAAACAAATACAACTGCAGACATGAAAAACAACCTTCCCCCCCCCCCAAAAAAAAAGGGTAGGCGCTGTACTCCTCATTTAGGTGCCTGTTGCTGTGTGTTCCCTAGCATAATATGCACTCTGTCTCACTTTGTCACATCTCGGAATTGTTGTGGGAGCATAAGTACAGACTGGATGAGACATTTATATGTATACCTGTTTTCCAGTACCTTACTACGTAGGTAGCCATACTCCTGCTTCAAGCTTTTTTTTTCCTTCTCATTTGATGTTGTGGATTGCACAGACTGACATAGTATGTCTCTGCTTTACAGACATCACAGACTGACAAAGTATGTCTTTACAGACATCACAGACTGACATAGTATGTATCTATTTGCTTTACAGACATCACAGACTGATGCAGTATGTATGTTTTCATTACAGACAAGCTGATTGCAGAGCTGACTATCATGCAAGGCAAAGATCTGGTTGCCATGGACAGAAATGGTAAGTTTTTTGTTTTATTTATTTATTTATTTTTAGAAATGGTAAGTTCATCGTTGTTGACATTGTTTGCTGTGCTTGTTTAGTCTTTTATGATTTCTCTTGACCTGACAGTTATCTGGAGACATGATTGAATCTCCTCCATGGTGTCAGTTTTAAATATTTTCCCGCAGTTTATATAACGCTTCCAGCTCCATTTCCCCCAAAAGTCCTTTGGATAAGTCTATGAACTGAGGTTTTGTGTGTGAACACACACAAAGCACCTTGCACACACATTAAAACCAGTTTCACCTTTTGGAAGATTAGGCTATTGTGTGTACTGGTAGGACTGGGTGACAAAATTTTAAAAAATCATATTGAACACTGATGGCCTGTTTAGAATCATCCCCAAAGTTGGAATACGGCTACCTTAATGGTGGGCAAACTGGTCGCATATGCAAAAATCTCACCATTGGTGGACCTCTGAGCTCTAGCTGCTAATGAAAAAAAACAAAAAACAAAAAACAAACAAAAACATTATACATATATACCTTCATTTTTTTTAAAAGCAAGAATCACGCTTATTTTGGGGGAGGGTGGGAGTAGGATGTATTTTCTAGGGGTAAAAGGTAGGTAAGGTAAAGGTGTCCCATAACCTGTGTGGTCGTAAGGGAGTGGAGATGGGCGCCGCCCTCAATATACTAGCCCCTAGAGAAGCTGAGGTTTCTGATACCTCGCTCCCCTACAGCAACATAGATTATGGGACACTTTTACCTTTACCTTTGTAAAAAAAAAAATTTCCTTTACCTTTACCTGGTTGTTTGTTAGAAAAGAAAGGTGAGAATGTGTTCTGCCTCTGTGCCCAGGGTTCAGCGACCCCTTCTGCATCGTGTCTCTGAACGGGAAGAAAGTGTTCACCAGCTCTGTGAAGAAGAAGACCCTGTTTCCCAAGTGGAACGAACTGGTCACCTTGGAGATGAAACAGGAAGGATCGCTCTTGACCATCGTCAGTATCTGTCCTTGTCATGCAATGGTTGTTTTGAATGGAGGAGAGAGAGAGAGAGAGAGAGAGAGAGAGAGAGAGAGAGAGAGAGAGATCGACTGACCGACCGACCGACCAAGTTGTGTCATGTGTGTGTGTGAATGCGTATGTGCATGCATGCGTGCATGTGGGCATGTATCAGAGAGACACTCTGGTGATATGATATCTATTTGGTAACATTGGGAAGTCTCAAAGACTGTCCAGTTGTCCAGTCAAATATGTTTTTTTCAGCTTATATTGTGTATAGTTGGCAGAACATGAGGAGGACTCAGAATGACACAGGAAATTGTCTGTCCTATTGCAACGCTTCAGAAAGCTTATAGCCTCATGACTGTGTCAGTAAGTTCATCCACTTTTCCTGCCTATGTATAGATTTTAAAGCTGGCTGAACCCTCTTAGTCCCAAACGGGATTTGGCGGGATTGAATAATTGCCCCCCCCCCCCCCCCGAACTGGGATTTGCTGGGATTTACACTCAGTAGATTTCCATCATGCTGTGACCATCACTAATTGCTACCACATGCCAAAGCTCTATCAGGCTAGAGGTAGAAACTTTGCTGAGAGTCTGGAAGTAATTATAGCTGCTGGTATGTACTTAGAAGGAGGAAAAGGCCAGCGAGCATGTGTGCCTGACCTGATTTCGTGATGGAATGTGAAATCTAGGGGCAGTTTGTGTTTAGGGAAACTGAATGCAAGGGTTAATGCATACATACACCATAGAGAAGAACACTCGTGATTTATAAGACACTGATGAATGTTACCGTTTACATTTTGATACACTGTTGAAGAGATCTCTCAGCATAATGGAACAGAAATGATGAAGAAGAATATTGCCTTTGTGTTCATGATGGACTCTTATGTCGGCAGGACATCTTTGACAAGGACATGATCTCCAAGGACTTCATGGGCAAAGTGACCTTGACCCCAGAGAAACTCAAAGAACTGTCCATCAAGGTATGTTTTTGGAATCATAGATTTTTTTAATTTAATAATTTTTTTCATTTTTTTCTTGTTGCATGGTCATCATCTATCGGTTAATGGAGCTTAATGGTGATGGAGAAGAACTGACAAAGATGTATTTAGCTCTCAACAAACTTCAAGCTTCTTGTTGTTGCCAGTAGGTCATATCACTGATGACAGTGTTTGATTGGTTTGTGAATTAAACATGTCTAAACCGTCGTCATCCTCACCCATTATGATTACAGTCTCATTGACGATTTGATTGTTTTGGCATTATATCACAAACAACATCTCTTCGATGGTATTATCATGCTTCAGAGTATGAAGTAAGAGCAATAATTTTTGTTTTTTGTTTTGTTGTTGTGATGGGCTCAGCTGACTTGTGCAAGACTGTCCTTCATAATCAGCATTAACAGACATGCTTACACTCCACATCACCTTTATCAAACCCTGCAGTTTTAGCAGCCTCTGCTGCTATCATTTCCTATTTCAAGTTGTAGAAACTACACATTTCAAATTAAAATGATTCTTCAATTCTTCCTGCCCAGTTTTTTTTCTGAATGCTCTTTTGGACCCGTCTTCTTCATGTACTTAATATATGCTGAAGGGAAAAAAGTGTAGATTGATCCTGACCTTAGATTCAGAAACCAGACATCACCTTCACTGCACTGTAGAAGGTCAGTCTAAAATCACCTGTTCGTGGATAGACGTTAAAGCGAAGACAACACACTGTAGACGATGACATCAGTGTATTTATTCATATGTAATGTTTTAACAGAGAGAGGAATGGAGGGAACTGGTTGTCAAGTCTTTAGGGGTGCCCTGGTGGTTGCCAGACTAAGTGTAGATAGATAGAGAGATAGATAGCATCTTTTAAGATTGATCTACAAATGTGCATTTTTTGTGCCCACAGGGAGGCAATGAGTGGTTTCCCTTGGAGAGAGCCAAGACGGGCAAGCTGCAGTTGAAGTGTCATGTCATCAGCAAAGACACACTGGTAAAAAATAACGTATGTGTCATGTCATCAGCAAAGACACACTGGTAAAAAAAATAACGTATGTGTCATGTCATCAGCAAGGACACTCTGGTAAAAAAAAAACAACGTATGTGTCATGTCATCAGCAAAGACACACTGGTAAAAAATAACGTATGTGTCATGTCATCAGCAAAGACACTCTGGTAAAAAATAACGTATGTGTCATGTCATCAGCAAAGACACGCTGGTAAAAAATAACGTATGTCATGTCATCAGCAAAGACACTCTGGTAAAAAATAATAACAGTTATGTCCCTTTGTGTGCTGTCTGAGAGCTGGAAGTAGCTGACAGATTGCAAGATAGGCGCATGCATGCACTCACGCATGCACACATGCATGCCCGCACACACACTTATATATATATTATATATATTATATATGCAATATATACATACACACACATACAGACAGACAGACACACACACACACACACACAACACACACACACACACACACACAACACACCAGAGTTAATATACATTGAATTGGTCATATTTTTTTCATGTTAAAAGAATGGAATATTATGCTAAAGTCCGTTGATTTTTGTATTCTTTGTGAAATAATTACATAGTGCGTGTGTGTGTCTGTGTGTGTGTGTGTCTGTGTGTGTGTGTGTGTCTGTGTGTGTTGTGTGTGTGTGTGTGTGTGTGTTTTAAATTTTGGGACTTATTAGCAAGAACAACAACAAACATTTGGGGTGTGTGTGTGTGTGTGGTGTGTGGTGTGTGTGTGTGTGCGTGTGAGTGTGTTTGTATGTGATGTGTGTGTGGTGTGTGTGTGTGTGTGTGTGTGTGTGTGTGTGTGTGTGTGTGTGTGTGTGTGTGTGTGTGTGAGAGAGAGAAAGAGTGTGTGTGTGTGTGTGTGTGTGTGTGTGTGTGTGTGTGTGTGGACACTATCACACTGGTGTTTTTGTTTTACTCCAGAGAAGCCCTGGCTCCCCTGGCGACAACGATGTCTTTGAGTCTGTTGGTGGTGCCACAAAGGTTGGATTCTACACTTTTGTTATTACTGATTTTGTATTTTATCATTATTTTTGTTTTTAACTCTTTCCTTTTTAAAATTTTTTAAATATATTTTAATTTAATTTTTTTTTTTTTACTCCTCTTCCATATTTTGTTTCTACTCTGCTATATCCTGTATAGTTTCCTTTTTCCTTTTTCCATTTTCACTTATTGATTTATCTTGATTTTATGCCGTCCATTCCATTTCTTAGAAGTGGGGAAATTGTGTGTGTGTGTGTGGTGTGTGGTGTGTGTGCGCGTGCATGCGTGGCATGTGCGTGTATGCAACATTGCAATTTTGTGGAAAAGTTCTTCTCTACCAACTGTGGGTGCATTATGGATAGGGACACTGACTTTCCATATGTCCCAAGTAAAATTTGAATGAAGCTGCAGAAACTCAAAAAGGCAATTACTGTATGATGGGAGATAACTTCTGTTAAAGAGCTTGAAAGAGAACTTACGTCCCATTGAGTGTCACTCATATAATTGATGTTGTGATAGTTCTGTTCATGATAAAAGGAAGAGTATCCTTTTGCAAATCTTTGTCATTTGTTCTTACAATTGCCTATTTAGTGCTTGTATTGTTGATCTTAGTGCAGTTATTTTGAGGACAAAATAAAAAAGCAGGATTTCGCTCTGCCAGTTGCCTTTGACATGCAGATAGCAACCAGAGTGGACAAAAAGGAAAAGAGGAAAGGCAATGCATTTGATACAAATCAAAACCATGCACACAGAGAAACAGAGACACACATGCACCCATATATACACGCACGGTAACAAACATTGGAGGTTAAAAAAAAAAGAGAAAACAATGAAAGAAAAAAAGAAAAGCATTACATGACTTCAAGCAATCCTACTATGCAAAGCTGCCCAAATGTCATACAAACAAATATTCATGAAAAAACCATTAAGAAAGTTAAAGAAGGAATTTATGCAAGTGTTAAATGTGAAGAAAAAATTCAGATCAGTACATCTTATCTGTGATTTAAAAACACATATATCATGCAACTGCTGTATGTTACATTAACACCTGCCTATGGAGATTTTAAGTATTAGGACTGACGACTGATAAAGTGTTGGAACTTGACTGATTGATTAAATATACGACTTGACTGACTGATAAAGTGTAGGACTTGATGACTTGATAAAGTGTAGGACTGACTGGACTGATTAAAGTATTAGACTTGACTGACTTGATAAGTAGTACACTTGACTGGACTTGTTAAAGTGTTAGGACTTGACTGGACTTGATTAAAGTATTACGTGAGACTTGATTAAGTATCGGACTTGACTGATATGATAACTATTTACTGACTGACTTGATTAAACTACGTGACTTGACTTGATTAAACTATCGTGATTGATGGACTTGATTAAGTATCACACTGATGGACTTGATTAAAGTATCACACTTGACTTGACTTAACTTAATTTTATTATTATTATAAAACAATTAAAATATTCTGACTTGATGGATTAAAGTATCACAACGTTGACTGGACTTGATAAAGACACGACTGAAGACTTGATTGTTATGCACTTAATTGTAAGTATCACAACTTGCTGGACTTTTTTTTTAATTAAAAGTTATTTATTAAAATTTTTTGTGTGTTTTGACTTAGTGGACTTGACTAAGTATCACGACTTGATGACTTACTAAAGTATCACGACTTGACTGGACTTGACTAAAGTATCACGACTTGACTGGACTTGATTAAAGTACAACTTGATTGAACTTTTTTATATTATAATAATATATAATATTATTTTTTTTTTTTAATTATCAAAAATTTTTGGTTTTTTTTGTTGTTGTTGTTTTGACTTGACTGGACTTATTAAAGTATTACAACTTGACTGACTCGATAAAGTATCATTACATGACTGACTCGATTAAAGTATCACGACTTGACTGACTGACTTGACTAAAATTATAGCGACTTGACTGAATTCGACTGACTGGACTAACACCGTGGCTAACCTCAGTACCACCAGTCTGTTTCTTTCCCGCAGCTGTCAGTCCCAGCAACAGTGGTAGACAGCATTCAGGCTTCCTCTGCCAACAGCACCATGGCCTCTCCCCCCAGGAAGAACTCCTATGTGGACGCATTGTCTCCCATGGGCGCTGCTCAGATGCGTCGCTCGGCGATCTGACGTCAATATGGAGAAGGCTGGGTCCCCAGACTCGCTGGAAGGGGACGGCAACTCTCACACGCTGCCCCGACGCTCCCCAACCGCCGCAGGAGTGCTCCGATGATGAAGCAGACACCGTTCGTAAGGAGTCTTGTTTTGGGTTGATTTTTACATGCATGCTTACATGGGTGTGTGTGTGCAACACTGCATGCCACACAGCCACACCATACAGTATGTGTGTGTTGTTTGTGTGTGTGTTGTGTGTGTGTATGTGTGTGTGTGTGTGTGTGTGTGTGTTGTGTTGTTTATTTTGTTATTTTATTTTTTTTGTTATTATATTAATATTTATTATATATGTAAAACATGCACTCATGCACCACCACATGCATTTCAACAATTCATTGTTTTCATTTGTGTATTTGTATTGTGTGAATCAAAAGTGTTTTGTTTTACTTAACAATAAATATTTTTAATAAGTGAGAGAGATGTGTGTGCATTTGACATCAGTAGTAAGCAGCAATAGTAAATGATATATCAGAAAATCTTGTGAGGAATTTTGGGGTCTCACTGTGTTCACATACTGTATTGTTTGGTTGTTTGTTTTTTTTTTTATATGTTTTTTAAATTTGAAATAATGTACACAGACCAATGTAATATAAACATCAATCCACAAATGATCTATATGAAAGCTTATAAAGAAAAAAAAAAGATATGATTACAAACTGATACACGACATACTAGCAATGTTTCAGCTAACGTATGAACTCAAATGGTCACATATTACTAATATGCACATGTGCACATGGTGCATACAGACATACATACCATGCATATAGGCATATACAGAGATATTGTGCATACACCTCTCGTTCCTCGCTGCTGCAGATACTTTGTTTAAGAATACTAATTCAACCTATCGACTGTTGCCCGTCTTTCTCTATTTTTGCGTCATCGATTGAATGACCCCTCTCCCTTCGCAAAGCTTCTATGACTTTAATTCAACCTCAGACACATTGATTTCAAACAATTCACTTCTGTTCTCCATCTCTATCTGTCCAATGCCTTCATAATCTGAACCCGTCACTCAAAGTAAACCTTAAGTGTGAGCGCGAGTGTGTCGTGAGCGTAGTGCGCGTGTGATGCGTACAGTGTGCGTGTGTGCACATTTAATTTGTTAAAATTATTTTGTTGATTGCTGTGTCTTATATAGGTCGAAAGCAGCGCTTTGATTGTTTTTTGCAGATACGCGCTATAAAATCCATGTAATTACTATGATATATTATTATAACATGTTTTACATAACTTACATCGAACAGATAAATACTATATTGTTGTTGTCAGGGTCAACTCTGTCAACTCTCCAATACGTGTTCATAAATGAATAATAAATAACTTACAGATAAAGAAACACATACTGTATTGTTTTTGGTGCAGGGTCAACTCTGTCAACTGCTCCAGACATACGTGTTCATACATATATATATATACATAACTTCCACACACATAACAGATCACATACTGTATTTATGTTGTTTGTTTGGTGCAGGGTCAACTCTGTCAACCTGCCTCCCAGGGATCATGTGGACAACATCTCCATGGGTAAATATTGCGTTTTATATTTCAATTTTGTATAAATCTACATAGCTTTTGTTTTGTACAGATTTTTTGAGTCGTTTCATTTTCACGTTTTTAAAAATTTTCAATTTTTGTTTTACTATCTTTGAGTTTTATGGTGTATGTAGAGCATGCAGATTTTTTGTTTTTTCTAAAACGATTTTGTTCTTAACAATTTTTTTTATCTTCATTTTCAGTGCATTAATTGGATTTCATTAAGTTTAACACACTACAACTTTAGAATTTATTTTTTTATGTTGTCACACACTAACACTTTTTGGTAAGGATTGTTTGTGATGCAATAACATTTAAGGTTAACAATTAAAAAAAAAAGAGATCATAGAGATCTTTAGATAGTATACAGTTAAATTATCCTCCTTCCGGTTCCAAACATTCCTATCATTAGTTTTTGCAAAAATGAGAACAAAAAATGAAATGGAGGAGTAAGCCTAATTATCAGTTTAGCAATAAAACTACCTATGTGACCTGCTCGAAAGGTAGCGAGAGTGTTTTTCTTTTGTTGGGAGGAAGGGGGGGGGGGGTGCTCTTTAACATGAAATGAAACAAAATGATGAAAACAGCCTGCATTGAAATTGTGTGAAAAACCAGTACTGCCATCAATCATTCAGAGAATATTGTCATGCACACATACACATGCATGCATATGCACATGTGTGCGCACATGCGCGCACACACACACATGCACGCACACACATGCACACACGCACGCACGCACACACACACGCACGCAGCACGCACGCACGCACGCACACACACACACACACACACCACACACACACACACACACACACACACACACACACACACACACACACACACACACACACACCACACACACAACAAGGAGCAGAAAAGATCACACAGACAGGGCAAATGTAGCGTTGAATAAAACTAGATAGTGTGTGCAGTTTTCCTGAACAAAACTTCTCCTCTAAAAGCATATACGCCACATTCCTTAATGAATGCCAAGACTAGGTATGATCTAAGCATCAGTGTTCATTAAGTCACAGCAAAAAAAAATGTAGAGCTTCCTCTTCAAAGATATGTAAAGAAACGCTTCCTCTTCTTCTGCCTGATTTGTGGCTAAGCAATAGTCATGCCTACTAACTCTTAGCTCGTGGCTACTCTTTAGCTTTTGGGTGACCGTTTGCGCGCCTTGGCTTCAGTGCAATTCCCCCAGTTCACCCAGCTGTAAATGGGTACCTGCCCTCTTTAGGGTCAGGGAAGGTAAAGAAGTGAAGGAGAGGAGATGGGCCCCGCCCTCAATATGCTGGCCCCTAGAAAAGCTGAGGTCTCTGACACCTTGCTCCCCTACAACCACATAGGTTATGGGACACCTTTACCTTTTTACCTTTTACTCTTTAGCTGTGTGATTAAGAACAGATTACATTTTCAAATTTCGTAGTAAAGATTCTCCCCAAGGAATTTCAAGAGAAAAATCAGTCATTGCAAGAACTCCCTGAAGTCGGAATGTGGCTACCTTCATGGTGGGCAATAACAGTTAGTTAAAGTCTGTCCCGAGCCATAAGGCTCATCAGGCCGTGCTTATCCCGGTTTCTGTGGCGTTAAGCGACTGAGAGTCATAGACACCCCCCTGATTTGGACGCCAGTACTATCGCAGGGTTAACCCCCAACACAAGGTTGGTACCCACTTTTACCACCTGGGTGGGGTGAGAAAATAGCCTAAAGTGCCTTTTCCAAGGGCACAACGCCAAGCGAATAGCTGGATCGAACCCGCAACCTTTAGGTTACGAGTACAACGCCCTAACCACTAAGGCCACAGCGCGGCTGGGCAATAACAGTGGCATATATGAATTCTCACCATTTGTGAACCTCAGAGCTCAAGCCAAGGAATTACCCCCCCCCCCCCCCCCAACCCCCCCAAAAAAACTGCCACCAACAACAGCAAATGATGTAGTTTCAAAGTCCTTTTAAACATATACTATGATTTACTTGATTTGATTAACATGCAGTAACAAGTATGATCATTAAGTAAAGAAAAAGAATCAGATGTAAAAGTGCAAGGTTTTCACACACACAAAAATGTGATGAGCCACTTTCAGTGGAAAATTTTTTTTTTTTGCAAAATTTCAAAGTCTGTTTTTGAAAAAAAAAGTTTGAGCACAATACTCACGCAGGATTGGTAGAACCCATTGTTTAGAAGAGGGATTCTGTTAACAGTGAGCCCTGTATCACAGAAGAGATTTTGTGCTAAATATTGGTTTAAACATGGTGTTTGGGTTTACCCAAAACTGCCTCTCTGAGTTTATAAACATAAGAAGTTTTGTTTTTGATGCATTTCGAGTTTGTTTGTGTGGTGACAGTTCTGTATGGTCTTTTGTTGTTGTTTTTTGTTGTTGGTTTTTGTTGTTGGTTTTTGTTATAGTTCTAAATTATTGTTTTAGTTGAAATAGATGGTATGTAACACAGAAGTACTGGTTTAGATTTGCATACAGTATATATGTTTTACACATGGCACACCTGTCTTTGTGCTTTATATTGATGTTTCATAGCTAGCACCTGGCTTTATCACAGTTCTTGATTAAACCATTGATGCTGGGGGCAACAACAAAGTGAGAGGCTGTATGATCAGTGGTTTCTTTCCCACTCATGGAATTCCACTTACAGCTTAGTCTTTAGTAATTAAATATGACTCTCTGACTAGGAGGCTTGACTCGCACAGTCTTATGTGCTGCAGCCCAGGGGACTAGTTGTCCTTTGGAAAACATCTCCAACACTGACTGTCCTTTCTCTTGGCAGAGAGATGGGATATACTGTGGGCAAGGATCTCCACTATAAACAAATTTCTGCCCAGTTTTCGAAACAGCAGTTGCCTCCTTGCTGTTTTGGAGGTCATCGTTGAACACGACGGACAACGAACATCATAGCTAGCTAGTCTGTCATCCTGTTCTGTCTTGTACTTGTTAGATGCTGCAGACAGTCTGTGTGCCCAAAAGGTGACTGTGCTTTGTGGACCTTTTCTACGTGCCATGTAATTCATTTGCTACCTTTCCTCTACTGTGTATCCAATAATTGTAACCTAATTTTTGTATCTCGATCTAGGAAGCAAAACTTTTGAACAAATACTGGGTAACAAAAGTAATTGTTGTGACTCTTTGGTCTATGATCTTAAGTGTACAAGTTCATATTATTTAGAAAGTGGCTTTCAGGATAAATGGTTGAAAACAATAAAACATTCCTTTTTTTTTTTTTTTCGGTTTGCTTCAGCGTAAAACAGTATAAGCGGTCAAGCTTTTGCAAAAATAGCTGGTTTTTCTTACCTACCATTAGCAAAATGCTTAAATTAAATTAATTTTTTAAATTTATTGATCTATAGGTTTGTTTGTTTTTAACTGGAAAAGCAATTTTAAGTATGTGATTTTTTTTTGGTAGTTGCTGTGGATATATCTTAAAATATGTGACTTATCTATGTGAGTTTTGGAGCATATTCAGTGTGATGGGGTTTTGGTCTATAGGTAATCTATCAGTTATTTTGTACATTATTCCTCTGTCTAAACTTTATATTATCATATTGATTTAAAAGAACGGATAGATTAACTGAAATAGAATGAGACTATAAGGGCAACTTTCAATATTTATTTGGGAATAAGCTGTCTTTAAATTAAGCAAAATCTGACTAGCCCTGGATGTTTTTTTTTTCTAACAGAATCAGGACAGCAAGTATTTACATGTACACGACTTTGGTAACGAGATGTGTGTGTGTGTATGTGTACGTATGTGTGTACGTGTATGCATGCGTGTGTGCTGGACTGAAATGTATGATGAGTAGAACCAATATGACACGTGTGGCTAATCCATATGGAGAATGTAAAAAGAGTGTATAAGTGCTGTGTACACGTGTCAGGTTTCTGCTTGGTCTTGTGTGTTCTGGATTTTTTTTTTTCACTTCTTTTTTTGTCCTTTTTTTTGGCGTTTCACTTTTTTAAAATAACAGTTTATTAATGTGTTTTTTGTTTGGGTTTGTTATGTCATTTGATTAATTCATTGTTTATTTGGCTCACGTTTTGATCACTTGATAATGAACTGATTATTGGGGTGTTTGGCATTATCACTCTGTGGTGGTGACTTCATGAAAAAAAAAACAATGCTCATTTGGGTGCTGTTCTTTTTGTTGTTGTTTGTTTTATACCACACTGACGTAAAGATTTATTTGGTTCTGGTTTGTCACTTGCTTCTGTTTACTAACCTTCAGATGAAAAACCAGACAGCGATAAGCTGAACACAACGGCAGAAACAGTTGGTAAGACCGTATGATGAACCTCTGGCATGGTTTCTGCTCTGGCACAGACAGAAAAGAAAAAAGAAAAAAGCTGTGCTCGTCTTATCGTGTATTATGATGCTGTGTAGTTTGTTTTGCCCTGGCATGCGTGGTTTTCTTGATTCGTACTCCAGGTTTTCATTAAGCACACGTCTGCTCATGCCTCCCTGTTTCTTTTTAGCAGTGTTCAGGTTTTTTTGTGGTCAATTCATTAAGGAATGATTACAAAATTGTTTATTTATCTGTTCATTTTATATAGGAACGATATTATTTATGGTGTTTTCTACTCTATGTTTTAGATTATTATTTGATATATGTTTATTGGAACAGGTGTTATTTTTTATGTGTATTTTTTGTCTTCAAAGAATTTGGGATAAAAGTATTACGCTTTACTGCAGTGGGTTTTGTTGGGTTTTTTTTGTCGCAGGTCATATCATTGTATATTTTGAAATAGCTTTTCTCATCTAAGCTTTTTTTTTTTCTTTTATCATAAACAGAGTTTGGATGATGGGTCATTTAATTTGTGCACAGTCTACCCCCCCCCCCCCCCCCCCTTTTTTTATTTTATATATACATGCACATGTGAGTATGTTTTCAAAACACACACACACACACACACACACACACACACACACACACACACACACACACACACACACACACACACACACACATTTGCTATTCAGGGTATGTAGTCATTTGTTATTCAGAGTATGTAATTTGTTATTCAGGGTATGAAGTCATTTGTTATTCAGGGTATGTAGCCATTTGTTATTCAGGGTATGTAGCCATTTGTTATTCAGGGTATGTAGCCATTTGTTATATAGGGTATGGAGCCATTTGTTATTCAGGGATATAGCCATTTGTTATTCAGGGTATGTAGTCATTTGTTATTCAGGATCTGTAGTCATTAGTTATTCAGGGTATGTAGCCATTTGTTATTCAGGGTATGTGTCCATTTGTTATTCAGGGGATGTGTCCATTTGTTATTCAGGGTATGTGTCAATTTGTTATTCAGGGGATGTGTCCATTTGTTACTCAGTGACTAGCCATTTAGAGTTCAAATTTTTTTGTGTGTTTTATTTTTTAATTTCTGTTCAAGTGCTATTGTATGGTTGTTCAGAACTAAGCAGATTGGTTTTAAGTTTCAAAACTACAGATAGAGATCTTGAGAGAATATTGTTAAGTTTTTAATTAAAAAAGAATGTTTGTTGAACAATGATGACATGTTGAATGCATTTTGTGCATGTTTCGTGTTTCAGCTAACTGTTACTATTCTGTAATGAATTTTAAACTACTTGTGCAACCCAGGTATTCTTAGAAATTTTCTGATTCTAGATCAGTCATTTATGTTTTAGGAATTGTACCTATAATTCTATGAATCATATAAGTTATTCATGTTTAAGGAATTGTACCTATAGCTCTATGAATCATATAAGTTATCTATGTTTAAGGAATTGTACCTACGATTCTATGAATTATATTAGTTGTCTATGTTTTAGAAATTGTATCTATAATTCTGTGAATAGTATATTGATATATATATATATTTTTTTTTAGGAATTGTAGCAACTTTTCTTTACAAACAATACACTCTTGGTTTTCTACTGCTCTAACCTCTCTCAGTTTTATTCTCTGTCTCTGTGGATCAGGGTGCTGCACTGCACTCTCTCAGTTTTATTCTCTGTCTCTGTGGATCAGGGTGCTGCACTGCACTCTCTCAGTTGCTATCCTCAAGTTTTACTAGGAACAGGGTTGGAAGTGACATGATTTTAAAAAATCTTTATGTTTAAAAACAACAACAACACACGCTTATCTTTGGTGTTTATCAGCACATGTTTGAAATACAGGTTATTTGAAAATATCTGAATAATGTTGGTTTGGAATGTTATAATGATGAAAGACATCAAAAATAGGGGAATAGCATCTCTTTTGAGATGCAAGTGAAAGCCATTTTTCTTCAGCCTCTATGTGCCAGCACTTACTGTGTCTGGGAATATTTGGGATATCATCGCTACCCAGCTAAGACTGGCCGTTTTTGCTGGGTACAAACTTTATGATCTCCCTTGTATCCTTTTTGAAAGGATCCCCAATCATAAGGCACAAAGATTCATAGTTGTTTATCTTCTGAATTTTTTTCTTGAATCTTTGATTAAAAAAAAAAATTATACTGAGGAAAAAATTGTAATTGGTTACATGCTCTTATTTTCCTCCACTACATTTTCTTAGTTGTATACAGTATATCATTACTTTTTTTGGTTTTTTAACTTGGCTGTGAAATATATATCAAATATATGGTTAAAATCCATCAAAGTGTTACCTTAAATCAGACTATCAGTAGACAGACCCATGAACCCACACCCACACCCACCCACCCACACTCACACCCACACCCACACCCACACCCACACACACACACACACACACACACACACACACACACACACACACACACACACACTATTCCCTCTCTGATAGGAGGCATAATGCATTGTTTTGGTTTTTAATAGGTGCCTAATGCAAAATATCATAGAAATGTTTCACCTTTCCTCATATCAATTATTCCATATTGTGGAAAGTATGTAATCTTTCTGTGGAATGTTATTGGAAATATTACATCTTTCTATCAAATATTATGAGAGATATCTCTTCTTTTGTTCAACATTACTGGATATATGTCTCCTGTTTTCCTTTGACAAATTTCCTTTGATAAGGGGACAATTAAAGAGTTGAATTGTTGAATTGCTGAATTGTTTCTATCAAATTTTACAGGAAATTCTGCATCTTTGTATCATATATCATGGCAAATATTTTATCTCTCTGTCAAATATGAGAAATATGTAGTCTTTCTGTCAGATATTATGGGAAGTATGTAATCTTCCTGTGAAATGTTATGGGAAATTATCAAATATCTCATATTTCTGTTGAATGTTATGGGAAATGTCTCACCTTTTATCAGATATCATGGGAAATATATATCTCTCTTTTTGTCAGATATGGAAAATAGGCAATTTTTCTATCAAATGTTATGGAAAATACTCCCTCTTTCTATTTATATGGGAAGACTCCAATCTTCCTGTCAAATGTTTGGGAAATATATTATCATTTTGTCAAATGTTTTGGGAAAAACTCATCTTTCTGTCATATTATGTGAATATATAATCTTTTTGTTAAATGTTATGGGAATATCTCATTTTCTCCAAGATTATAACCAGAAATATACTATCTTGGAAAATGTGAATGGGAAGTATTTAATCTTTTATGTCACATGTAAAGGGAAATATCTCGACTTTCTGTCAGATACTATTCTATTCTATTTTTTATCTATTTATTCATTTATATTGAGGTTAATGGAATAAGCACTCATGTGCTTTTTTCATCCGGTCCCCATGTGTATGCAGTTTTGTAAATATTGTCATCTGTTCCCACCAGCACACAATGGCCTACTCTTATGAAAAGCGGAACAGGATATAATGTGTGGGAGATATATAATCTTTCTGTCAAACATTATGGGACATGTCTCCTCTTTCTCTTGCTCATCTTCCCAGGTCATGTGAAATAATGGTGTGCATGCTACTCACATCATTGTTATGAAAGCATGATGCTGTTGTCATTGTCATTGTTTGTTTGTGGTGAATGAAAAGATAGGTGTTGTGTGAAATGTTTGTCTTGGTTATGCTGTGTTAGTTATGTAGGCGCTTTTTTTTTTTTTTTTTTTTTTTTTTAAAATCTTGGACCCATCTCTTAAAAGAAACTCCCATTCTGTGTTGCATGTGTGTCTGTGTTGATGCTGATATGCAAACTGCCCGTTTGTTGTGTTGTGTGTTTTGTTGTGTTGTGTTATGTAGTGTTTTGTTGTGTGTTGTGTTGTGTGTATGTTGTGTTGTGTTGTGTTGTGTTGTGGTGTGTGTGTGTGTGTGTGTGTGTGTGTGTGTGTGTGTGTGTGTGTGTGTGTGTGTGTGTGTGTGTGTGATATTAGGATATCACCATCATAATTATCATTGTTCTTAGTGATGAACACTATGGTCAAGTGGTTAAGTTCATTTGACTTCAGTCCTTTGGATCCATGAAGTCATGGGTTTGAATCTTGGCGGCAGTATCTGGTGAGCAAACATGCCAGTGCCTTCATTCCCTCTGTGTATATAATAATAATAATAATAATACATGGAATTTGTATAGCGCTATATCTTGTAAAAACAAATCAAAGCGCTTATACACATGCAGAAGTTGATAATTACTCATGTTAAAGATTTCGTAATTCATGTCAAAGTCCAGTCAGTTATGGAAATGTGAATATACCCTTACGCATCATGTATAAAAAAAATGAGCTGCTCTGAGAAGAAAGAAAGAGTTTTTTAGGCTTTGAATATTGTGAACCTGACAGCAGGTAGATTCTGAGTTGCATGAGGTCGGAAAATGTTTTGTGATGCATGAAAGTGTGTGTGATGGTCATCGTTACTGAAATGATCGTTCTTGCGATCACCGTGTCATTGTTGCTGTGTGGGAGAAAAGGTAAAACAAAGAGTACTGACTGTTCACATAACACACACACACTCTCTCCTGCTGTCTCTTGTCTGCGTGTTTTGCTTTGTGTCTGCAGGTCTGCTGTCTAACCATCTGTTCTGTTCATTCTGTCTCTGTATCTCTACAGCTGTAACCTGTAATCTCTGGTATTTTTCTTTTCCTTCCTCCTCTTCTCTTTTTCACTCTCGCTTCATGGTCTGTATTTCTTGGCTGTATTTTCTGTCTTTCTCTCAGTCTCTTTCTCTTTCTCTATGTATTTGCATACATATTTTATCTAAAGATAATCCATCTCTTTTTGTAGAGGCTTGTATTTTATGGTAAGATGAATAAAACAAAAAAAAGATGAAATTTCTTTGGTATTTCTTAGATGATTTCCTGCGAAATTACAAAAAGTAATGTTGTGAAAGCGATGTTGGTCTGTGTTACGTGTTATCATGTTAAAGTTGTATGTAGTCATAGAAGTGATATGGTCATGCCTTCACAAGAAGAATATAACTGTTGTATTGTAACAGTAGCCTGCTGTTGACAGATAAGAGTGTTTAGAAGCTCTGTTTTGAAGAGCAACGTGTCCTACTAGTTTCTGTTTGCTCTGTGACCTTAAGTGAAGGTTTAAATGAAAATAGGCCCATGTGTGTATTAAAAAAAAAAGTAACCTTTTTATTAATTTTTCTTCATTCCTTTACTTATTCTTTTATTTATTTATCAGTTTAATTTCGAGAATTATGGAACAAGCACTCTTGTGCTTTTTTTTTTTTTGCTTTTTTTTTTTTTTTTACATTTAATCCCCATGTGCATTCAGTTTTGTAAATCTTGTCCCCCGTTCTTGCTAGCACAAATGGCATACTCTTCCGAAATGTGGAACGGGTTTTGATGAGTGTGCAAGGTGTTCTGCGTGTGTTTGCACTGGGACCTCAGTTTGTAGTAAAATCTCAGCCGAATGACTTTCGAGGGAATGGAGTTGGCGCTGATGTTCACTCCATCTGGTGGGGGCTCAAACCCAGGCTTCATTCTGGGCTGTCAGATTGCAAGCGCAATGCTCAGTATTCTGACCACCAGGCTATTTGATCCCACTCTGTCCATCAGCTATCCCATCCTTCTCTGTCCATCAGCTATCCCTTGTCCATCAGCTATCCCATCCTTCTCTGTCCATCAGCTATCCCATCCTTCTCTGTCCATCAGCTATCCCATCCTTCTCTGTCCATCAGCTATCCCATCCTTCTCTGTCCATCAGCTATCCCATCCTTCTCTGTCCATCAGCTATCCCATCCACTCTGTCCATCAGCTATCCATCCTTCTCTGTCCATCAGCTATCCCATCCTTCTCTGTCCATCAGCTATCCCATCCTTCTCTGTCCATCAGCTATCCCATCCTTCTCTGTCCATCAGCTATCCCATCCACTCTGTCCATCAGCTATCCCATCCACTCTGTCCATCAGCTATCCCATCCACTCTGTCCATCAGCTATCCCTTGTCCATCAGCTATCCCATCCTTCTCTGTCCTTCAGCTATCCCATCCACTCTGTCCATCAGCTATCCCATCCACTCTGTCCATCAGCTATCCCATCCCACTCTGTCCATCAGCTATCCCTTGTCCATCAGCTATCCCATTCTGCTTTAACCACCAGGATTTCTGCATGTGTGCTTGTGTGAGTTTCAAGAATCTCTGAAATTCCAACAGTCTTTGAGTTAATTCAGAATGGTTTTGAACTTGTATCAATAATTCTTTCTATTTCTGTGTCTCACCTTTAAAGTTCTTGTTGTAAGTTTTATAAGAATTTTATTATTTTTTGTAGGAGGGCAATTATGGGATGGGGGTTCTTGTAGGAAAACCCCCAAAGTATTTGATGTGGATTTGAAACATGATCCAAGTGGGAATGATGGAAAATATTTTTGGTAGAAAATTCAATTATGCACTGATTGTACATAGTTAATTTAGTGTAGAAAGCTGTCTGACAGTTTATGAAAACTAAATGTTCCTAGACAAAGGTGTGTGTGTGTGTGTGTGTGTGTGTGTGTGTGTGTGTGTGTGTGTGTGTGTGTGTGCACATCTGTATGCGTAACTGTCTCACACCTGTTACAATGTTTTTCTTTATAGATAAAAAAAACACTCCCCAGTAAACAGAATAACATACAAGCTTTTGATGCAGATAGATATCAATTAGTATTCATGAATATATTCAGAAGTCAAGGAAAAGCTTTCTGTATATTTGTGTAGTAATTACTGATATAGACTGTTGCTTTGTAAAGCTTGCAAAAGGAGAGGCTCATATAACAAACATCTCAACCACAGTATGCTAATTGAACACAGAGGTAGTGAAAAACATGTTATGCTTTAAAAAAGATTGTGGACTTTGGTGGGTTTGGGAAGATACTGTTGCAGATGATTTTGCATATTTTTATTTTTTAGTTTAAAGATGTTAAAGATTTGTTCATGAATACCTCTTTGTAATATGTGAAAGATTTGTTCATGAGTACTTTTTTTGGTAATTGGATATAGAGCTTTTCTGTTCAAAGTTATTGATTCTTGTTTTTTTAAGTTGTAAAGAAAGAAATCTTTTATCTTGTTTTAACGTTGGAATGAAAATAAAACTATTCATCCAAAGAGTATGAAAACCAGAGTTTTTATGATGTTCCCAGTGGGCTTGATTCCCCAAGACAGGACTAGCAGTATGAATGAGGGAATGACTATGACAGTATGTGCATGGCTTGGAACACTAAAAGGATGTAGCTCCTTGTGTCTCCAGCACTCCCTGAGGAGTTATGGAAAGAGTTGCATGTCAATCTGGAGCCATATACTGATGATAGTCATGAGCTTGTTTTCTGTAATGTGGTGTGTGTGTGTGTGTGTGCGCGCGCGCGTGTGCGTGCATGCGTGCCTCTGTGTGTGTATGTGCGTGCGTGCGTGCATGCATGCATGTGTGCACGTGCGTACATGCATGTGTGTGTGTGTACAAATGAGAAAGAATAAGTTAACAGTTAATCTAGCTGTATAGCTAGATCTGGTCAAGACAGTGATTACGGCATACCAGTCATAGTAGATAAGTAACGAAATGAGTAGACCAACATTTGACAAATGATAACAAAACTCAAATGATAATGACAGTGGTGATAATAACACACTGTCGATAAATAAAACAATAAAATCTAGTCACTTGTCTAATGTTGGGGGAAAATTTGTAACAGGACTGACCAAAAAAAAAGTGGTTTAAAGTTTTTGTGGCGTTGGTGATTGTTTTCAGACAGCTATGTTTTGATGTTCGACAAGCTGTATGAAGTGGTTTAAAGTTTTTGTGGTGTTGGTGATGTTTCGATGTTCGACAAACTGTATGAAGTGGTTTAAAGTTTTTGTGGTGTTGGTGGTTGTTTTCAGACAGCAATGTTTCGATGTTCGATAAGCTGTATGGCGTGACGGGCACCGTGCATAGGGCCCGAGGTTTGGATGCAGGGGGCGAACATATCTACTGCAAAGTCAGGCTGGAACAGTGAGGACATTGGAGTTGTTGTGCTACAGTGATGTGTGTGTGTGGTGTGTGTGTCTGTGTCTGTGTGTGTGTCTGTGTGTGTGTCTGTGTGTGTGTGTGTCCGTCCGTGTGTGTGTGTGTGTGTGTGTGTGTGTGTGTGTTGTGTGTGTTGTGTGTGTGTGTGTGTGTGTTGTGTGTGTGTGTGTGTGTGTGTGTGTGTGTGTGTGTGTGTGTGTGTGTGTGTGTGTGTGTGTGTGTGTGTGTCATGTGTGTGTGTGTGTGTGTGTGTGTGTGTGTGTGTGTGTGTGTGTGTGTACGAATATGTGCACACACATGCCAATGCACATGTACAGCCATATGTACAAATGTGTTTGTGTTTATTTATACACGTATAGGTCTATTTATGTATTTGTATTTGTTTATATACATATAGGTGTTTGGACAAGTATGGATGCTTTAGTATGTATGCATGTAAATTTGTATTTGTTTTTGAAGCACTTTATATCTATTATTATGATGAACATAATTATTCGGCTTCAGTACAGTCCCCCAGTTCACCCAGCTGTAAATGGGTACCTGCCCTCTTTAGGGTCAGGGAAGGTTAAGCAGCGAGGGACAGGGAGATGGGCACCGCCCTCAATATGCTGGCCCCTAGAGAAGCTGAGGTCTCTGATGTCTCGCTCCCCTAGGACCACATAGGTTATGGTACACCTTACCTTTTACCTTTTTAGAATACTACTACTACTACTACTACTACTACTACTACTACTACTATTACTACTACTACTACTACTACTACTACTACTACTACTACATGGAATTTATATAGCGCTATATCTTGTAAAAACAAATCAAAGCGTTTATCAAAGGGATTATCATCATCATCATCTTACTCATTCTACTCATTATCGTCATTGTTGATATTTATATGAACAACAATGTGTTTGTCCTCCAGCAGACCCGGCAGTAGAGTGAGTCTATTCACTGGCTCTCGGGTCATTGGCAAATCCAAGTCTGTGCCCCCCTCAGGCGCCACCTTCGACATCAAGTTTGAGGTTAGCCCTTGTTGTGTACAGCTTGGTTTTTCTTTTTCTTTTTTTTCATTTTATACCACTTTATGTCACAGCAGATTTCTCTGCGTGAAATTCAGGCTGCCCTCCCCGGGGAGAGCGCGTCACCACAAGTGCAGCGCCTACCCATTATTTTTTTTCCTGTCTGCAACTGTATGTTTCCCTATTAGAGTGGCTTTTTTCTACAGAATTTTGCCAGGGACAACCCCCTTCCTGTTGCCATGGGTTCTGTCACCTGTGCTAAATAATAATGTGTAACGCACGGGACCTCGGTTTATCGCCTCATCCGAAAGACTAGCGCCATGAGGGGCCTCAGCATCCCCCAGAACTACTCCACACCTCATTTTCCTCCCTTTTGACTTTTTCCCCCATTAGCATGTCTGAGTTAGGCAGTGTTGAGTGAACAGAAGTCTGTTATTGATGTTGTTTAACCCTCTTTGTCCCGAACCGGGATTTGCCGGGATTAGTCATTCCCTCCCCTGAATCCCGACCGGATTTGCCAGGATTACACAGAATAGTTTTCCATCATGAGTGACCTCCTCTGATCACTACCATGTGCTAAAGCTCTATCAGGCCAGAGGCACAAACCCTGCTGTGAGTCTGGAAGTAATTATAGTTGCTGGTATGTACTTAGAAGGAGGAAAAGGCAAGCGAGCATGTGTGCCTGACCTGATTTCGTGGTGGAATGCAAAATCTAGAGGCAATTTGTGTTCAGAGAACCCGGAATGCAAGAAGGTTAGGCCTATATTGCATGCTGAAGGAAAATGAAAAGAAATACAGAAAGAAGGCCATCGTTTTCCAGCCTGGGCAGTTGAACTGTGACCTTGTTTGTCTGCAGGTTGACCGAGGTCACGGCATTTCTCCTGATGCCACTCTGGTGTTTGACATCAAGCGATCCAGCAGGGAGCACCTGACCACAAAAAGCTTTCCTCTGCGGGAGATACTGGCAGGTACTTGATTTTGTGTCACCATCTGGCCTTTTTCCCCTTTTTATTTATTTATTTATTTTTTGTTTGGTTATTCTTTATATCGAGGATAATGGAATAAGCAATCTTGTGCTTTTTTACTCCGTCCCCATGTGTATGCAGTTTTGTAAATCTTGTCATCTGTTCCACTGACACACGATGGCCTACTCACGAAAAGCGGAACAGATTTAACGTGTGCGCAAATGTTCTGAGTGCATTCGCACATGGGCCTTGGTTTTTAGTCTCATCAGAAAGACTTTGGGGGAGTAGATCAGCACTGATGTTAATTCCAGAGGAAAAATCCCCTCAACTGTGTGTGTTAGTGTTAGTGTTAGTGTTAGTGTTAGTGTTAGTGTGTTGTGTGTGTGTGTGTGTGTGTGTGTGTGTGTGTGTGTGTTTTAAAGGAATGTCTTTTTCTGTTTGTTGATAAAGCTCTTTGCATTTTATTTTTGATACATAAATAGCCACACCTTTTTAGTCCTCCTTGACAAGCAGAAATTTACTTTAAAATTAAATTGCACACTCTCAGTGTGGTTAGTGTTAAGGCTGGATTTTGTTTAATTAAGTGTTAATTTTGTGAATTTTTTTTAGGAGTTGAGTCATTTTATGACTATTGGGGTTTTTTGTCATTAGACTACAACAAAGCATTCAATAATTCATTTTTTCTGCCACTCTAGAATACGTGACTGATGTAAAAAAGCACATGAGCGTTATTCCATTATCCTGATATAAAGAATGAAATAATAAATATTCCTTGAATGCTCCACCAAGTTTCAGACTCATACTGCGAGAACTACAAGATAAATGTGTGATGGAAAAGTACTGCCTACATAGTCAGCACGAACAGTCAGCTGCAGTGGGAATGCAAAGTACAGGCGCTTGGCTTGATTTTGGCTGCTGTCGTGATGATGGGTTCAAGACAAGGGTCAAGACGTTATCTGCTATCCTGATGATGGGGTCAAGATGTTATGGAAAGTACAGGCGCTTGGCGTTGATTTTGGCTGCTATCGTGATGATGGGGTCAAGACGTTAATGGTGGGCAATGGTCACATACGCAAAATCTCACCATTGATAAAAATCTCCATCTGAGGAATGGAAAAAAATATAGAAAGACCCACAAAAAGTTTTCAAAATTTTTTTGTTATTTTGATTCATAATTATTTTAGCATTGTGAATTGCTAGTGGGGGGGGTGGAAGGGGGTGTTACATGATTATATGAATTTAGAGGTCATATGTCTTCTGTCAGACACACAAGATTACCTTTAAAAGCATTGCGCTGTGTACAAATCTATGAAATGTTATCTATATGAAGTGAAATTTGCATCAGAAATGTAATTTTCTTCTGCGTAAACTGTTGCAAGAAAAAAGAATGAAGGGTGAGAAAGAGAAAGACTTGAGTTAATGATTAGCAACTAAGTTTGCTTCTCTTACTGTATAGATTTCGTTATGCATATATTGAAACATTGCATTATTTCTTTTTAGAAGTTACTGATATAATAATTTCTCTGTTCTTGGATTGATTTTTTTTTTTGATTGATTTATTCTTTTATATCGAGGACAGTGGAATAAGCACTCTTGTGCTTTTTTGCATCCAGTCCCCGTGTGTATGCAGTTTTGTAAATGTCATCTGTTTCCACCGGCACACGATGGCCTACTCTTACGAAAAGTGGAACAGGATTTAACGTGTGCACAAGATGTTCTGCGTGCGTTCGCACACGGGGCCTCGGTTTAAAGTCTCATCCGAAAGACTTTTGGGGAGAGTGGAGTCAGAACTGATGTTAACTCCAGGAGAAAAATCTCCTCGACCGGACTCGAACCTGGGTCGTCAAATTGTGAGCGCAATGTTCTGACCACTCGGCTATCCGTCCCCCTTGACAGTGAACAGTGTTTGGTTGTTGACATTGGAAGAATTATATGATTGCCAGACAACTCTTTAAAAAAAGTGGAAAAGTTACGACATAAAAACCCAAACAACCCCATTTTCTTAAAACCTGATTTGTCTGTTCCATGCCTTCCCACAAGCAGACACAGACGGCATCTGTCGGTGGCTGACCATGGACAACGGCATAGAGCTGGAAGTCTCGCTGTCTACAGGCGAGCGCACCCCACACATCCGACGTCGCAAACTCCTGAAAAATATTTCGTTTCGTAAAGACAAGTGAGGTGGAGAGGATGCCTTGCGTTTCCAGAAAGCACACGGAGAGAAGCTTTGCCGGGATAAGCGACTGTTGAGGTGTGAAGCGGTTGTCTGTTTGGTTTGTGTTGGTGCTGGTGAGGACAGTAAACAGAGTTTGATTGTTGACACATAGTTTGGTTGTTGACACATTGTTTGGTTGTTGAAAAAAACGGGATTGATCGTGACAGACTGTTGGGGAAAAAGGCAGTGTGGGTTCCTTCTATCAAGGAAGAACTTCAACGTGGAATTCTGCACATGTTTGACATTAAAGAAGCAACAAAGTGGTAGTCCTGAGAGATCTGACGTTTAGAAGCTACAGTAGTGTGGTCTTTATGTATATATATATAGCATTAATTAAAGTACAGAGTGGTCTTCTTAGATTTCATGTTTAAAAAAAAGAAAATCGATAAAGTGTTCTTTTTTTTAAAAATAGATTCGACAGAAACAAGCTGCCGAGTAATATTCATCATTGGTTTAGTGCTACAAAGTTGTATTCTTCATACTTTTGGTCGGAAAAGCCAACAAGGGGTAGTCTCCATTGATTCCACATGAGAAAACCACAAAGTTGTACTGTTCATAGATTCAGTAGGAAAAACAAACAAGGAGGATTTTTCATCAATTACCCATGACAAAACCACAAAGTTGTACTGTTCATAGATTCGGTAGGAAAAACAAACAAGGAGGATTTTTCATCAATTACCCATGACAAAACCATAAAGTTGTACTGTTCATAGATTCAGTAGGAAAAACAAACAAGGAGGATTTTTCATCAATTACCCATGACAAATCCACAAAGTTGTACTGTTCATAGATTCAGTAGGAAAAACAAACAAGGAGGATTTTTCATCAATTACCCATGACAAAACCACAAAGTGTATTCTTCATCATTTGTATCCAGAGTTCGCTTTGTTTGCTCATGCAGGGCTTGCTGGTGGTTTGTTCTTTTTGTGCAAAGCTGAAGTTTCTGTTGTTGTGAATTTAGGACTGCATAAAATCATGTTTTGACTGAAAACCATGGAATACATACATTGTGGTGGCAGAGGATTCATTACAAAACATAGCTTGATTAGTGTTGTGCATGCTGTATAGCTTGGGCTTTTGTTTGATGAAGTAGCTTGATTTACCTATCTTTTTTTCTCTCTTTCTTAGTTTTGTTTCTGTTCTTTTTTCCTTTACCTGATCAGAAGGAATGTGCTTGTTTTTACATCATAGAGAAATGGCAAAATCCATGTACATCTTAGTGAACAACAAGGGATGTAATTCTCAACAAAGATAGCGAAACTCCTCTTTCGCTGTGTTTTTTTTGGTCAATGTTTAAATCCTGAAAAGGAAGGTTATGCTTAGAATCTGATCTGTAAACAGCCAAGAATATATTCACACACACACACACACACACACACACACACACACACACACACACACACACACACACATACACACACACACACACACACACACACACACACACACACACACACACACACACACACACACATACACACACACACACACACACACACACACACACACACACACACACACACACACACACACACACAGAGAAATTGAGTCAGCTGCCTTACAGGTCTGTTAACCAGGCACTTTCAAGGGCATTTTCCTGAGTACTTTGTTTCAAAATATTGGGGTTTTTTGTGCTTATAGTTGGAATATTACAGATATGATATCGAACCAAACGTAGGTATGGATAGGTGAGTGAAATCGTGATATAGTGCAAAAAAACAACAAAATCCCAGTGAAAATTTTGTTTTGGGGGTTACTCTCTTGTTTTACTGAACTGAGCACCAAAAGAAAAAAATTGTGATTAGAGTTGATGGTTTGTGAAAGACCACAGATCCTTGAAAAGTATTTTTCGGATATTGTTAGCCCCCCCTCCCCTCCCAAAAAAGAGAATGCTATGGCAACATGCATGTCTCACCATCACAGGATTTCATTGGCATATCATCATCATTTATACTTCTGTGCTTTGTTTTTGTTGTGAGTGTGTATGGACTTAGTCATTTATCACTTCTGCAGGGTTCAAAGGTTTTTTTGCTGTCTGTTGAATATGTTGTCATTCTTGCTGAGAAAAATCCTGTAACTCCTGGACCAAAATTGACTCTTTGGCTTCTTCCATTTTGTTGACTTACTGACTTTTTTTAAATTTTTTTATAATGCCAGACATTTCTAGTAGCTGTACATAATTTTCTCTTTAAAGTAATGACAGGAGGGACTTGGGGTGTTCAGACACTTATAGGTTTGAGAAGAAAGGGCAGAAAATTCATGTTAATGTACAAATGCACCAGAAACTCAACAACATGTACAAGACAAGTGCAAATACAAAAGACAGTTTAAAGTTTTCTTTTGAAGAGTTTACACAATATGGCTTTAGATTTGATTGACAGCCTAGCTTGTTGCATGTTATTCGTGCATCATTGCTGTAGAATTTTTTTCCCTGTTTAACAGCCCAACAGATATGTTTATTGACTGTCTCAAAAAGGCTCCTTAAAGAGCTGAGAGTGAGACTTGACTGCTGAGCTCTGCCAGAAATTATTTTTGAGATTATTTGTTCTCTGCATGCCAAAAGAGGTTGAGCGCAAGATGTAGTGTTAGCAGCAGTGTGTGTGTCACACCATAGCTGATAAAGCTACTTAGATCTACATGTTCACCTAGCTGATAGAGCTATTATAGATCTGCATTATGTCCACTATAGCTGATAAGCTATTATAGATCTACAATAATGTCCACCCATAGCTGATTATCCAGAACCAAGTGTCCTTAGGCTGAAATAGATCAAAGTAAAACCATACAGCTAGGTATCATTTGCTTCAGGAATGTGGTGTCAGATCCCCAATCAATGCGGAATTTGGTCAGATCAATCCGTAAACTTGTTAGTTCTGGAATTGGGTCCAAAATAAATTTTGGGGTGTGGTTTGGTTAACCTGCCATAGTGGGGAGTTGTAGATACTGGCATGCAGAAAACCAGAAAAGATGGCCACAATGCAATCTAAGAAGTAAAAATAAGCCAAAAGTAGACCTCTCCCCCACCCTCCACCCCAAAAAAAAAAATAAAAAGAAGGGTTTGTAATGTTATGGTTGATCTTATCATGTCAGAGTCAACATGGAATCCTGTTGGTCAACTAGTGATGGAGTTAATGGCTGAAATGGCCACAAGACCATACAGAAATTTTTTTCCCTTTCTGTATTTATGCTGACAGAACCAGTAACCCTCGAAGTTGTTTGTCTGTTTGTTTTTTTTTTCTTTTAGAAGAAATAAAAAAGAACTGTACATAATTATGTGGTTGTCATTTGTCATGGCTTGCTGGTGTCTTGAAATAATCTCTGTTGTAAATTGCATGTTCTCAACTTCGTTCTTAGTGTATCATGCCTGTCATTATTGCACTTATTTATTTATTTATTTTTTATATAAAAAGACAACTATTTATCTATTTACCAATTTGTAGGACTCACTACATGTTAGTGTATGTGGATGAAATAAAACAAAAGAAAAAAAAAACCCATATAAAACCAAGAAAAAAAATGTATATACAATGAAATTTTGATTAGGAAAGTAAAATTTTTACCAAAGCATTGGGTGTTGAAGCAGCTATCTGTTCAAAATAGAGACATTGTGCTAGTGGTATTTCTTTTTTGATGTTGTCTGTAATAGGAATATATCATGTTGTTGCAGCATTTTAAAAGTAATTTTTCAGAGTACAATTTTTGACAACAGTTTTATGGTGGAATGTTAAGTGTTTTTTGACATTTTTACTGAAGTGTTTTGTTTTGGATTGTTGTAAAAGAGTGTATGTTGTATTGCTTTGGTCAGATTTGAAGCTGAGCGCTGTTGACAAATGAGGGATATTTTCAGCTGCAACAATTTGTCTGAACATTTGTGTGATTAAAAAAAAAATCCTTTCATTTGGTTTACAAAATGGGTGTGGGATGGCCTAGTGGTTGGGGCTCTGCACTGTTGATCCCATGGCCTGGAATCAAGCCACACAGAGGTGCCCAGTTGAGGGAATTTTACCCTGGTGATATAACCACCCAGTCTAGGTGAGATCAGAATTCTAACTGAGGCTCTACATGCGAATGCACACAGAACATTTTGTGCACATGTTAGAAACCCATTCTACCTTTCAGAATAGGCCATTTTGTGCCAAGGAATAAATGACAAAATTAAAAAAAAAAAAAAAAACCCTAACAAAAAAAGCGACGTGCACACTGGTGTTAGATTAAGACACCATCCCCGAGGTCAGAATGTGGCTACCTTCATGGTGGGTTAAAACCATCACATATGCAAAATCTCACCATTGGCGAACCATGGAGCTCTAACTGAGGAACAAGAAAAAAGAAAATGACAATATACTACACAAGAATTCAAACCATGGATCTCACTTGTCTTGGGAAGCAACACAGTGACCACACAGTAAATGTACTTGTCAGTCTGTACAGTTTTCAGCTTTTTTCCTCTCATCTATTCAGTCTTATTCTCATGCTTCTTGTTTTGGTAGCACGTTTGCCTTGCAATCTTTGCTATGTGTGATATATTTTTGCCTCCTTTTTTGTGGCTTCATTCTTTTTCGTATCTTATTTGGCACGTTCATCTTATTTTCATCATTTTCTTTTCTCATGCTCCCAGATCTCCTTGTGAACATGATTATTGGTGACTTTTTAAGATTTATTTATATATATTTTTAAGCTTATTTGGATGCATAAAGGCTGTTTTCTTTTGTTCATTGCAAGTTCATAGACCTTTGTGCTTGAAACTTATTTGTAAATCATTGTCATGGCTGTAATTTTTTTTCAATATTAATGCTGTGTAGTCTGTGAGTTGTAGGTAGAAGCAACTATGAACCAGTTCACTGTCTTTAAGTTAGAAATTATTGTGTAGAAATCCACTTAGTCCTTTCATGTCAAGAAAATGACCTGCCTTGAAAAATTGCATAGTTTCATGATTTGTTGGTACACAGCCTGTCAGTTTTTACAGTATGCTGTGTATGCTTGGGCACATTTTACATGGAAACATTCGTGTTGTGATGGTGAAGTTGTCTTAGTACCAGGCCTGACTTGCTATGTATGCAGGGACGTAAATCTTGCTGTATACAGTAAATTGATGACCGAATCAGTAAGATCTTTCTTACGAAATTCCATCTGTAACAAGAATTCGGGAATTGTGTTTGATGATCATAAAGACATCAGACTTCCTCTTTTTTGTTGATAAGATCTCAGGGACTTGGTACAAGTGTGTGATGTTTACACCATTTTCCAATAAATTATCATATTTTAGATGAAGCAAGTACAGCCCTTCTGGTATTTTTCCTGTCACTTTCTTTTGGCATGAACTCTCTTGCATACACACTGAAACTGTGGCTTCTACTTTTCAGAGTATCATAACATTGTGGCAGCAAACATTTTCATGCGCATGACCAAATTGTTCTCGTTATCGTTCACGTTAGGTCTAGAAATGAGAAATGAAAAGCTTTGAATATGTTGTATCTATAATGACTGCATTTGCTTATTATGAATTAAGTCTACATATCATGTGACACAATCTGACCACTCTCATCATTGTTTTGTGAGTTATACAATTTATCTTATATTAACATATCTGATTTTTTGTCCCCCTTTTATGTTATTTCTTCTAGGTTGTTTTTTGAATTGGTCTTCATCCTTTAAATGATGCTTGTCAAGTTTACAGATCATTGAATTTTTGACAGTTTGTGTTGCCACAAGGCTTATATCCCAACATAAAGGTATTCTGGTGAAAATTATGTTCTGTTGTGACTGAAATCTGAGGGACCTTTCTTTATTATGTATTGCTGGAGAGGTTGTGATAAATTATTTTAAAAATTCTCTTGATATTACAGCAGATGAACAGAATCATGGCTGCAGATTTTTTCTCAGATACCTTTCGGGGGGGGGGCTATTGTTTTTATATTAAAGGTTTTGATGTTTTCCACATAACTGCGTAAATATTGCACATTTTATTGCTGCGAGCAGCTACTTGTTTTACCATTTGTTTTTTCATTCATTTAAAGCATCTTGGATCTTGTGATTAAATGCTTTGTTTTTCCTTCAGATGCAGCCACATGAGAGTATCATTGCCTTACGAGTTTGATTGTTGTGAAGAGAAAAATCTCCTCAATCTGTTGTAATAATTGAGGACAGTTCTCTGCTCTTCAGATATCAATGAGCAGGAATAGAAGAAACTGGATGAAATTTTGTAGATTTTGTTACTTATTGTTACATAAGGTTTCAGACTAAGATGAAGTATGATTTGATATATAGTGGATGGAACAAAACTTCCATGGCAAAGGCATTTAATGTGTTGCGTTTGATAAAATTAAAGTCAAAGAGAGATTTGATGTGAGACATTGTCAAATCAAATTCAAAATGAAAAGAAGTTAGATTTGATTCAATTACACTATGTTAAGTTTGAACTCAGGAGAAAGTCAGATTGTGATATTTTGTTAGTGTTTGTTCAAAAGGTAGAGCCTTCTGATGCGTACTCATTCTCCCAGCAACAGTTTTTTGAGAGGTCGTTTTATGTTTGAAGGTACCAAGCCAACTGATGGCTGTTTCAATCCCTGATGGATTGATTTTCTTGCTTCATGGTTTTGTCTGATGGAAAAGACTGCAAGAAAAATTTTGAGGAGTTGTTTGTTTCATGTCAAAGAAATTCTATGTAAATAATTGCCACAAGCATCATATGGTAAGGAGAAAAATCTGTTGTGCTTTGATTAACAAACAAGACAGTTTTCATGTGAGAGGGAGTATTGGTAATCACACAAAATCACAATGTGTGTTTGACCACGTGCTATGGAGTAATCAGAAAAGAGTCCAGATAATGTTTCATGTCGTGCATTCTTGCCTGTTCCCACAGGGTTCTTACCCTTGCGCTTCCTGGGTTCCTCAGGACCCAGAGAGGGGCACAATAAAGCATTATCTCTCTAAAACCATTAATAGTATTGTAATGAAATCTTAGGTATTTTTCAAACACCAGATTTTCCCCTTGTCAACAGATATATATTTGTATACACGTTTGTATCATGTACATGTAACACAAAAATAGATAGTGACATCATTCAGTATACAGACAGGTGATGATGCGGCCTCTATGGGAGGGACCCATGCCTGACAAAGAGTGGTGACTGGAGCATCTCTGCTGACAGAGAGGGTTTTGCTGGAACATGGCTTTTCTGAACAGGGATCAAAATCTACTGCAGCACCATGAAAATAGTAATCTGAAATGGAAAGCTAAGTTTGAGGATTTTATAAAATATTTTGATGTCACAGTTGAGAAGCATCATTCAGCAGTAAGACAAATAAAAACCTTTCACCTTGACCTTAAAAATATTCAACATTTGCATACAAAGGACTTACCCCTGGTCTTCCAGCACAATCTCATGGTGGTTGTTTTCCCATTGGCTGTTAATTTTTTGGATGAACAAAGCCACAGCAGAAAGGTGATCCCTGCACATAAGCTAGTTCCTGTGGATTTTGCCATACCAGCTTTACCAGTAGAGTAAATGGGTACATGTCTTTGATGGGTTTGGGTCCCGCAGTTCCCAGAGAGGAAGAGAGAAGACATAAGAAGCCCCTGTGAAATGTATGGGTACTAAGAAACTGGCATCATCAGAGGTATGTAAAGACCGGCATCAGGTCAACAGTAATATTATGTACCAGTATAGATCTGTAGGAATCATGTGCTAGTTTCTTAACTCTCATTTTATCTGTCTTTTTGAAAAAAATTCTTAGTTTTTCTGCCTCACTGATTCATTCAACAGTGTTTTTTTTCGGTGTATCTTGCTCCACTAATCTGATGATGGGGCCATAATCCTGGCAGGGATTCTAAATTTTATTAAGATTGATTTATGATGTTGCTGTGACCCATGTTTTTTCTTGCTTTTTGTTTCCTGTTATGAATATATATTTATGGTTAATAGTTCCATGCTGTTGATTCAAATGATCACTATGTAAATTTTTATTGTTTCGATAATACATTTCATGCTCCTTTCTCACACCAATTTTGGGATCAATTTATTGTGTTCTTGCCACCCATTTCCCCTCCTTTAAAATTTTTTTTTTTTAAGTGATATTTGTTGGAAAAGTCATGTGTATTGCATGTCATATATGTACTGTGATTTGCCTTTTTTTTTTTTATTGCAGATTTTGATTAATTACTTGGTGCATTTCTGTGTTCTGTGTTTTAATATGCCGACTCCCTTCTTCATAATTTTGTCTACATCTGTTTTGCTGGTATTGTTTTCCTTTAGAGTGTAGATGACAGATATTGTTGTATGCATACACTAGGGCAAGTGTTAATGGCAGGCTTCTAACAAATGTATAACTATGCTTTCTCTCTAGCAGGCCTAGGTGTAATGGTTATGGAACTGTAATTGTGAATTCTATTTTTTTGTGCGTTTCATTCTCTTAGTAGCGCATGATCATTGACAGTTGTATCTTCTTATTGCTGAGAGATGGTGCTATCTTTTCAAAAGTTTTGACAATATTTATTCTTTACTATTAGTCAGAATGAAGTCAAAAAAAAAAAAAAAAAGTGATAAGCAGCAGTCCCACCTTTAATTTTAAACCGAAACCAACAGAAGTTTAGGCAAAATCGTTTGAATTCACCAAGTTAAAAAAAAAAAAAAAATCAAATTGATCACCTAGTTCTTGCATAGTTTCTTTTCATCAGAGAAATGCTTTTTGAATTAACAAGAGACAAGATAAAAATTGATTACTTTAAAGGCCTGTTGTTTGTTGCCGTAATTTTTATGATAATTGTATGTTTCACTCCTCAGCTTGTTCACATACAAAAAAATTGTTGGTTTTGCACATTATCTTTACTCCCTCCCCCCCCCCCCCCCCCCCCCCCCCATTTCCTTTAGAAGTCCGTGTTCTTTTTTTTTTTTTTTTTTTTTTTTTTTAAAGATGTACTATATTCTTTCAGATTATGTACAAGTTTGAGTAGATTAGAATAGTGGACCTTTGGCGTAGCTAGGTGTTGATGGAAATGCTCATATCTGACCAAAATTTGGTGTTCGTGTCAGCATGTGCGTGTGTGTTTGTGTGTGTGTGTGTGTGTGTGAGAGAGAGAGAAGAGAGAGGAGAGAGAGAGAGAGAGAGAGAGAGAATTGTAATACACGGGGTTGAATTTTTTGTTTTTGTTTTTTTGGAAGGCTGGCATTTTACATGTTTTGGTCATGTTATTTCAATTTCCTCTGCGTATTCTTGCATATTAAGTTTTGTCAGTCTATTTTTAGCATGCCATGGCAGATTCTCAATAAAAAGTACTTTTTGCTTCACAATTTGGCTGTTTATGTGTGTTTGTGGGTCTGTGAATGTGACAAAGACAGATATGTTCAATCGATCAAGTCAATTGCAGCTTAATAATATCAATCTCATATATGATTTAACAGTTAAACAAACCACCCCCACAAGAAAAGTCTTGATTAAATGCTGGTTTCACTACTGTTTGACTGATGTAGTCAAAATGCAATTTAGACAGACCTTTACTGGTTATAGTTGAAGGCAAAGGTCCTATGAAACAAGGGACATGTAAGGCTATACAACTGCCAAAGCCCGAGAAAGGGTTGAGATGTCTAAAAATTTACTTTCAGCAAGTAACATGTCAGTACATTCAACTGTCACTTGCTAGCAAATCATTTACCTCTTCAGTTAAACTATGTTTGCTTCAATTTGTACACACAACCACACCACATCACCACACACAAGCAAGCACAAGACTTCCTGACGTCTCCTTTTTGAGGAATTGTAGGGTCACTCGCTGCATTTTTTTTTTTTCAGGCAGAGTATCTCAGGCAAATTGAACGTGTGAAGCCCACCACAGGCTCCAGGACACAGAGAGCATGCTACGTTTATTATGTAGGTTAATGCCATCCATACCACCAGGCACAGCTGGCTTACTCTTCACTTTTAAAACTAGTACACAAAGCATTCTGTAAGCATTTACATTCAATTTCATGACCTAAGTTTTTGGTTTATCCAGGGGGTTGGATAGCCTAGTAGGTACAGCATTGCACTTGTGATTAGATGGTCTGGGATTAAACCACCATGGAGGCCTGTTTTAGGGATTTTTACCCTGGCTTTAATATTAGTGCTGACTCCACTCCCCCAGAAGTCTTTTGGATGAGACTTTAAACCGAGGCCCTGTGTGTGAATGTGCACAGAACATCTTGCACACATGTTAAAGCCTGTTCTGCCTTTGGGAAGAGTAGACCGTTTTGAGCCAGTAGGAATAGATGAACAAAATTTTTTAATGTGGCTACCTTAATGGTGGGTAAAAACGGTTCCATATATGCAAAATCTCACCATTGATTGATACCCATTGGAGCTCTAGCCAAGGAACAAAAGAAAACATAACAAAGTCAATCCAAATGGCAAATGACTTGAGGCAGTGGAGTGACCTATACTGTTGTTCACTCTAAAAGAAAATCCCATTGAATAAACAGCAGCAACTCGAAGCTATACCCTCCATTAACATTAAATCATAAGTTTGATTTCAGCATTCAACTATGACATGCCACACAAGACTTTGAATCTTTGGTCCCAGCAATTAGTTATGTACAGTTTTAGTACAAGTTATCCCAACCTTTGCTCACTGCATCCAAAGAAATGTTTGCCAAGTTTTTCAAACACCTAAGTGTTTATTATACGGAATTGTGAATATATCTCATTTGATCCGAGTATGACTGAAGCAGAATCACTGAAAACTTGTGTGTATATTATATTATCTATATATATATATATATATATATATATATTATATATATATAATAAATATACTGGAAATTAATCACTGTAAACTTTGTTAAAGAAAACCTAGTATTAAAGTCTACACTTGAAAGCAACGCCAGATGGCTTCCCACTTGGATACTATCCCTCAGCCTTTCTTCATAAAAAAAGAAGAACTCCAATGAAAAACTCAACTATTGGTGTAATGCAATAGATTTTGTGTATTGACACATTCTTGGGCAAACAAGAATGTTGACATGACACAAAGTATACTGATTCTATATAAACTTTGATGTTTATCTTTTCACTGTTTACCCTCTTATGCCATTCAATTCTCTTTCTCTTTTCTCCTGCTCTACTCTTCTTGTTTTTCTGTCCAGGTCCCTCTTTTTGATCTTTTGTCTCTTTTGTCTACCTGTGCATCTGTCTGTTCACCCTGGTCTTGTTTAACAACAAGAGTTCGATAAATCCAACACGCATGCGCACACACACACACACACACACATACACACACACACACACACTCTGCTTCTGCGAGAAAAAACATCCATAACACAAAATGATGAAACATAACTTCTTTATTCTAAAAGTTCAACGTCCACTCTGCATTGTCCAAATGTCAAGCAACACCAGACCAGTTGATCTTTCTACTAATCCATTGGACAGCACACTATTCCAAGGATGGATAACATAATGTTTGAATAAAACCTAAAACAATAACAAAAACAACATTGTGCGAGCCATACTCTCATTCAAAAGTTACATACAAGTACAGATTTTCATGACCAGGGCGAAATTATCATGGACAATGTCAAGTAATCATGGACAATGTAGGCATGGATTGACACTTATTTCTGTGCATTATTCCAAACTGTTGCTGTTGTTTTTCTCCTCTTTTTCAATGTTTGAAAAACAAAGACTGCAACTACATGGCTTCTTTTAAGTAGTTCTTTTTTTTATGATTACAATTACTTTTAACTTAGTTTGTCTGTCGCATCTTTATGACTGTTAAGTGCATGCTTCATCATTTTGGATTCAACAGTGAAAAATTTCAGAAATACTACATTCAATGGCACTCTAAAACTACTTGTACTTGACTATTCTCAGGGACAAGTATGGATCAGATTGTATCCCCGATGTAAAAGACCAACTGGACAGTGTGGAATAACATAAAACTGATAAAATCTTCCATCTAGTTCATTCATACAGTTCTGCCACACACTTCACAAAAGGTCACAATGTCTAGCGTAGGCAGTCTCGTCACTCGGCCTTCCCACCGCGGTAGTTGTCAAGGTTGGCCAGGACGTAGGCTGCTGGGGCACACACCGCTGTCACCATCACCATGCCCAGGGCTGCCTTCTCCTGTAACACAGCAAATCAACACAACATATATATATATATGCGTATCTAAAGTAAAGTCAGCCTCGGTTTATACAATTATAGTCTCATCAGAAGGGCTTTTGGGGAGAGTGGAGTCATTTCACTGGAGTTAACTCCAGGAGAAAATCAAATCATGTGCGTTATCTAAAGGAAAGTCAGCCTTGGTTTATACAATTACAGTCTCATCCGAAGGACTTTTGGGGAGAGTGGTGTCATTTCACTGATGTTAACTCCAGGAGAAAAATACCCTTGAACGGGAATTGAATTGGGGTCATCAACAATCATCATGTTGGGTGTGTTGTTTTGTGTGTGTGTGTGTGTGTGTGGTGTATGTGTTGCATGTGCAGAATGCTTTTCTCATTCTTCTAGCTGTGTGCATGCTTTCTGTTTGACCCTATGACTTTGAGTGAGTGTGAATGTATATATATCGCTAAAGTAGAAAAAGCGTCACAATGTATGCCTAAGTAAGAGTAACTTCAGTAAGACATTTTCATATTAACTCAGAAGTTATCTTAAAAATAAACAAGACTAGTACAAATAAAGTCAGAACCATTGCAAATTACAGGGTCAAATGCCCACAACCAGACAGCTCAACAAAAATTGCCATCATACACAGAATCACAATGGCATACTTTTTTTTACCTTAAAAAATTACAGTTTTTGTTCATGCTGTATTTAATCCATGTTAAATTAATCAATTGCCCATTGGGCCAGAACACTTTCTACTCATTCACCACTGGCCAATTTTTACTATGTGTATCTCTGTATACTGGCTGCTTCAGTAGTTTGTGTTGATAAGTTAAAAAAAAAAAATTACTAAATTTTAAAAAGATACTAAACACAAGTACATGAAGCTTTCAGGGTTTACTCAAACTGTTGACAGGACGGTGGAAAGTCAAAGTCTTTGAAACTTATGAAGGCCAGCTGTGGATTTTTGTATAAATTGTGAAATTTTCAGGGTCTATTGTTGACATGTACAATGTAGGTGGAAAGTCAAAGTCTCCAAAATCCAACTCAACTGCTGGATTTTTGTACAACAGTTAATCTCATTGAGCTAAAACAAAAAAATCTGAAGGTCAAATCCTGTATGCCTAATCGCAGTGGTTTGTAGTCAAGTGTTGTGCACAATACCACTGCAATCAAAATAAATTATAGGGACTGAGTTAAGATCCTGAAAAATATACACAAAACTGGGGTATGGCTCTGATTTGCAGCTAAGCTGTCCGCTTAACTCCTACTCCTAGTTAAATTAAGCTTCATTTGGCTGACATGACAAAACGAAACTCACATCAAATCCCATTTATCATTTAAGAAGAAACGAAAGCTGGGATGAATAATAGATGACACAAGGTGGCAAAACTATGCTTCAATTGCTTGCTGAACAACAAAGTGACTCTGACTGACAGGATGTGATTCTTCAGTTCAATCATGATAACTTTTAACTACTTAAACCTTGTGATGAACAAGAACAACATTTCAAAATGTAACACTCAACTCAATGTGCAGGGCGTAGCACAGCTGAACAGATATTCAACCTCAGAATACTCTGTCAGCGTTACCTTTAACACCAAGACCTTAACCGCGTAATCATTGATTTTAAGACGGCATTCAACAGGATTTGGCACGCAGCTTTGTGGGCAACCATGAATTTGTACAGCATCAATCACTCAATGCAAACTTAATCAGTCATCAAAGAGCTGCACAAGGCCACCAGTACAGTGTACTACAACAGTAACATTGGAGAGTGGTTTCAAACACCAGTAGGAGTAAGGCAGGGCTTTCTACTCTCATCCACTCTTTTCAACATCTTCCTTGAGACAATCATGGCTGATGCACTGGAACACCATAAAGGATCAGTCAGCATTGGTGGCAGAACGATCACAAACCTCCACTTCGCAGGTGACATTGACGGACCAGCAGGATCAGAACAAGAGCTTGCCAGCCTAACACAGTAACAGAACACCTGAACAAGGCCTCTAAAACATACCGCAGAGAAATCAGTGCAGAGAAGACCAAACTGATGACCAACAATGCCAAGGGCATCAGCACTGATATCAGGGTCAATGACCAGAAGCTGGAAACGGTTCAAAGCTTCAAGTACAAGGAGCCGTTGTTTCAGACAAGGGGTCCACGCCTGAGGTAGTAAGCAGGATTCCATAGACAATAACATCACTGTCAAAACTGAGCACCATCTGGAAAGATAAAAATATTTCGCTCAACTCCAAGATCAGACTAATAGTAATACGCTCCCTTGCCATATCCATGTTCCTGTATGCCTGTGAATCGTGGACCCTGACTCCTGATTTGGAGAGAAGAGTACAGGCGGTAGAGATGAGATGCTTCCCGAGACTCCTTGGCATCTACTACATCTACAGAGACCACATAAGCAATGAAGATACATGTGCATAACAGAACCCAGCAAACCACTGATCCCTATGAAAACTTTCTGTCAATCATAAAGAAGCATAAATAAAATTTAAAAATTAAATGGTACGGGCATGTCACAAGATCAAAAGGACTTGCAAAAACAATACTGCAAGGCACTGTCCAAGGAGGAAGAAAAAGAGGCAGACCAAGGAAGAGATGGGAGGATAACATCAGGGAATGGACAGGCCTAGAACTCCACAAAACTATGAGAAAGAACAGAGGAATGGGGGAACTGGTTGTCAAGTCTTAGGGGTGCGTGCCCCCACAGTCGCCAGACTAAAGGATAGATCTAGATAGATGATGATAGATAGATTGATGGATTTATTCTTTAATATCGAGGATAATGGAAGAAGCACTTGTGCTCTTTTGCATCCAGTCCCCGTGTATGCAGTTTTGTAAATGTCATCTGTGATAGATAGATAGATTGAACGCTCAACTGTCAACTCTCAGACACACTGTTAACAAAATACTGAATGGTGTAGCCTAGGTGTAGGGGCTTAACATAAGTAACAATGTTACCAACATTTTCCCCCACCTCTTGGTCCATCATTCAAACTAAATTTTCTGGCAAAAAACTATTTGAGGTAAAGTGTTTGATGTTATACTTTCTATCATATTTTGACAGAGCTTCTGGTAAACCTAGCCAAAACGCAAAAAGTATATCGAGATGGGCAGGGCAAGGGATAAGTGATACAGTTCATCAATCTAGCAGACGACCCGTTGTCATAACCGTAATGACCTGACCTTGAGATCGTCCTGTTGACCAGTATCAGAACTAACTGTACCGTTAGTAAAAATTGTGTCTTACCCCCATCGAAACTTTGAATCTAGGTGGTCCAGATATAACAGTACGTTGCTGTTGAGCGACCACTTTGTGCACCGTTTGCAGGGTCTTGAAGGCTCCTCTGACTGGGGCTGACATTGTTAGTTTGCTTGTGCAGTCGATCACGTTCGCAAAAGAGAATGGTTGTTTCCGGTTAGCCTAGCTAGTGCAGACAAACTCGGAAGCAAAAGATTTTTGTGATGTTAAGTGTTATTGCTAATTCTTTTTACAGACAATTTACATTATACAAAATAAAATAAGTGTACATATATGTATATCTGAATAAAATGATTTTCAGTATGAGTCGCAAATGTTTAATTGACTTCTAAATAAAACCTGGTTTGGCATGAAATCTTTTATAAACGAATATTGCATAATAAATCCAAAATGAGACAATGCTTCGTACAATATTTAAAAAAAGATGTATACTAATAAAGCAATTATTTTGCTTTGGTGAATTTGTGTTGGAAAACTATGATGTTGAACGGAAGATATGGGGAAACTCAGAATCTAATCCAACAATTCTGTGCGCGTTAACATCAAAATGGAGATCGACAAGTTCTGAACCCAATATTTCTTCAAGTACTTATTTTCACGATCGTAGGTAAGGAAAAAGCTGTTCATGATACATCTTTTTAGATTGTACAACACTTGATGTAAATTGATTGTGGGAGGTTGTGGACATATTTTTTATTTTGGTCGTTTTTATTAACATAGTTTGTGGTTCACTGGTTGATTATTTTTGGGCCCTTGTTTTTTAGTCTGCTACTTGGTCAAAGAGAGGGACAAGCCCACTCACTGACGTCGTGTAAACTGCAGAGTTGTGCTAAAATGTGCCAGAGCGATTATTCAACATACAGTTCAGAAATGGATTTCACGTCATGATCTCCAATGCCTTATAAACTATATTCTGGAATTTTTAGTTCTGCTGGTTGAGAAGCCTAGCTCCATCCTTTGGCAATAATATGCCCCCGGAAGGTTTTTGCAGTTATCTCTAGAGCCTAACTGCTGTCGTGGATGTGTTGGAATTAGAAGCAGACATCATCAGTAGAAATCACTTGACGAGCATGCAACTAATCACTTCACAGTGCTTGATTTTCTCCCCCTGAAATTTCACATTCATGTTGTTTTTCCACAAATAGTACCAAACTGGCATTTCCCCCCCAGTACCTGTTGCAGAGGCTTATAGCTTGTGTTTTTTAGGGCAAAGTGTGAGACTTGACCAGCATTTTCTTGCCATTAATTAGTTACAAGTCTGAAAGGGATTCCTAACTTATAAGAATGTTTCATTTGAAATTTGATTGAATGTAGAATTTCTCTAACATGTGTAAGTTTACAGCTGTAGAAGATCTCACAAAGCTCAGCTTTAAAGCTGTGATGCAGAGCGCATTCTTTTTGTTCAGTATTGATTTTCTCCTCAAAAGGTTTATAGTCACTTGTTGTGTTATCAATACCAATTACAATGCTGGTTTTGTATGCTTTAATTGGGCTTCTTCGGCTGTTGCATATTTGCTGAGTTTTGTTCATTGGGGTCAGTGATTTTTAGTTTAGTATGCATAAATATGTTATGTATGATATATCTCATATGATGTATTAGTAAATAGAAAGGTAGGGATGGGCTCTACCAGGTTCAACTTGCACAGCTCTTTTATGGTGGGTGGGGGGGGGGGGGGGGGGGGGGGGATGGACAGTGAAATGACACAGGGATTTTTCAAGGAGGAAAAATAAATGAGAGGTAAGAAATAAGTGGATCAAAAACTAAGAGGTGGAAAGAATTGGTATCTTACAAACGGTAAATTAAGAGGTCGGAAGGGTAATCAAAAAATTTAATACTATTTGATTGTCATGGCGTTTCTCGACTACCCTTTTAACGTAATGCTATTGTCACATGTTACACAGGAACACAACTTTTACGTGAAGAGAATAGAGCTTCGCGACTCTTTCTCGCATGATGAACATCAATTCCGTCAAAAAAAATGTCTAGAAGTTACATTTTTTACATCTTGTATCGAGATACTGGCTATAAGCACCTCCCTTTTTTACCCCAGTCCCCTGTGGTACGCATTTTGGTCACAGCATGTATCTAGTCCTAGGCACACGAACAGGCAGCTTATGTGAAAGAATAGAGCTTCGCGCTCTTCTCGGCATGACAGTAACTTCCATTCACAATGAGTAAATGGGGCCTAGATTTATTTAATCTTTATTCTTTTAATCTTTTATATCGAGGATAATGGAATAAGCACTCCTGTGCTTTTTTACACCCAGTCCCCATGTGTACGCAGTTTTGTAAATGTCATCTGTTCCCACGGGCACAGGATGGCCTGCTCTTACGAAAAAAGCGAAAAGCGAGGGTCTTTGACTATGAATTTGCGCGTTGCTTTGAGAGAGAAGAGTCGAAAACTAAATCTAAATTGAACGAAAGATCTAGATGAGCGCTAAGCATAGAAACAAAAAAGAAGAATATAAGTCTCACGAATGATGCCATGCAAAACAACAGACTGACACAGACAGTGGCACAGGCGCTAGAAAAAAAATCCTATTTCCTGCGTGGCTTCATGCCCAAGGAGCGGGTGGCAGCAGCACGGCAGTCAAAGTCTGAGAAATTTGCGTTCAATTTAGATTTAGTTTTGCTGCCGAACAATCCCCCCCTCTCCCACCCCCTCACTGAATAGTTTCGTTTTGTTCACAGTACGTACCGGATTTTATTTTCTGGGGACCAATTTTGGGGGAGTTGGTCAAGATATCTCTGAAATGGCAACTCGCAGTACCGGTTTTAAAAAATCCTAGCGCGAACCCTGATTTTAGTGTTTATTTTATTTGATAAATCTATGATCTAGATCTTCCTTTCCCCAAGTGACAGTGAAGGGTCTAAGTGAAGTTTTAAAAGAAAGAAAAAAGATGTCTTCATCTCTATAATCAACATGAGAGGGCATAATTATCAGAATTTGAGGTTGTAGATTGTTTTAATGCTAGGCCTGTTTCAGTGTTTGAATGTTTCACAGAACTTTCCTTAAACTCTGTAACCTTGAGGAAACTGATAAGCAGAACTTGTTAGAGTTGTTTACCCTGAGCACTTTTAACTAAAGAATGACTTGCTTTCACAAGTTTTTTTTTTTGTTTTGTTCCGGAATTTTTTTTTTTAAATGGGGGTGATGTACTCATGTAGCAGGATTGAAGACAAAGTTATGACTCTGTGTGTGTGTGTGTGTGTGTGTGTGTGTGTGTGTGTGTGTGTGCCTTTTTAAGGCTTTCTCATTTTAGGATATATATACACATCCATTGGCCTGTTTCTTGACAAGCTAGAAGTTAATAACATTGCAAACTACAGACAGATAGTAATAAAGCACAGTTCTAAGCTGTATAGTATGTTTGTCACATTGATTAGTTTTTATAAAGCTCAAATCTTTTAGCACTACATAGTTTGTATTCAGTTACAATTGTATAGTACAAGTACGGTACAGTCCTGTTAACTATGAATTTTCTAATAAAGCAATGGAACAGTTTTCAATAAATGGGGAAAAAAATGTCATCATTGATTACTTTGCAGGTGGTAATACCCAGACAGTATGGTGTGACAAGGTGAAGTCCAAGAAAAGATCAAACCATGGGTGCCAACACATCCCTCCCTGATCGGTCGCAGTCAGGTTCCCGGTCGGCCCTTGCTCGCCTCTATCAGGGTTATGGGACAGCTGACACAGAGGTGGCCATGCGTGAGAAAAAGAAGAAGGCATCCAAGTTCGCCACGCTGCGTAAGAAATTAATCCGAATGCGCAGACACAGTCGCTCTCAGGACTATGCCAAAGCGATGCGGGAAATGATCTCCTCTTGGTCTGTAAGAGATGTCAGTGGTCTGGTTCAAGAGTAGAGGCGACTGCTGCTCTGAAGGAGCTCTACGTTGCAGCTAACTTTGCCCGTCCCACCGCTCGCACTTTACGACAAGACTTGTCAGCTTTGTATGACTGTAAATTTTGTACTGATGTTGACCTGATTTACAAAGGAACCTGCTTCCCTGCCCATCGTGCAATTCTTGCGTCTCGTAGTCCCTATTTTAAGAATCTGCTGTCTCACTATGTTGACTTTGGGGCACAGGTGCCCATCAAATTAAAGACACCAGGTGTGGATCTACCTTTGTTTTCTGCCCTTTTGCGCTACCTCTACACTGATGAGCTCAATACAAAAGATTTGCACTTAGAGAACAGTGAGATTTTGGCCCGGCTGGCCAGTGAATTTGGTGTTCCCAATGCTCTGGAGCATGACTTGAAGACTTTGCTGGAGAGTGGAGACTACAGTGATGCCTTGTTGGTGTTTTCTAATGAAGAAACACTCAGAAGGTCTGTCAACAAGTCAAGGGGAAGGCACTTCACAAGCTACAAGAACTTCAAAGTACGAGTTTCCTTGTCACAAAGCTGTTCTTGCAGCTCGGTCACCATTCTTCAGAAATCTTATCAACCGACGTGCAAAGTCGGAGAAGAAGCAACAGAGAGGGCCTTGCGGGCTCCTTCACGCATCGTTCTGGATGAGAGTGTGATACCGCGACGATATGCGCGGGTTCTCCTAGGTGCGCTGTATCACGACGTTGTGGACATGACGAGTGTGATGCGTGGGTCCACAAGCATGTGCAGTCTGAGCGAGATCCAGGCCATGGTGTCCACAGGAAAGTGTCACATGACCATGGTGGATGAAGCCATGGAAGTCTACCAGATTGGTCAGTTCCTCGACTTTCAGGTTCTTGCACAAGGTGAGTTGTTCCTTTACTGTTACAGTTGATAATTATTGTTGAATGTTTATCATGTTTGTGTATGTGAACAGGAGTTTAGTGATGATATTGAAATTTGAGTTCATTGTTTGCAATAGAGAAATGCCAAAAAGAAGTAAGTAATGGTATTCTCTAATTTCAGAGTGCTGTGAGAGTGGGTATGCATTATGGTGAGGATGTGAGGTTATGGCAGAAAGGGGAAACGATTCACAGTTTAAAAAAAAATATTTTTCATAAGCTTTAATTTAGTCTAAACTAGTAAACATCCTTTGCTGGTAGTAGTAAACATGGATGTGAATTGTTTTGACTTTATGTTTTTTTGTTTTGTGTTAACCTACAGTTCAAATATTTTTGTAATGAAAATAGGTTCATTATGAAGCTGTTGTATTTGTCTAACTTATATTAGATATATATTATTAAGAACACATGTGTTCTTAATTTTAACTCAAAAACTGTCATTACTTCCATTGTTTCAATGATTCTCTCTTACTTGTACTGTAGAAGCGTTGTAAGATTTTGTAAGAGTTGAATTTTAAAAAAAACCAACATCCAGTTTTTCCATGCTGCTTTTAAGGAATACTGTGATCAGTTAATCAAGATTTGTTTACAGTAACTTAATATTTTAAAACTTGAATGTTTTCAAAAAGATTTGACACTTGCTTGGTCATGTTTCCATCTTGCAGTACCCAGCATTTTTTAATGAGTTAGGCCTAAATTGAAAAAATTCAGACATTTTGTGTCCAGGGTTTCTATCAGTCATTGAACGGCATAACTGCCAAGTACCAATACTATAGAATAGGAACTTGATAAAAGATGCATTTTGTCTGAACTTGAGTGTTTGGTGTAATCTTCTCAAAATTTCTCTTTTAACCTGCAGGGATCAAACCAATCATTGACTTGTAATTTGTCATAAGTATTATAGTGCTTTTTGAGCTTGTGTGCATGAATTAAAAAGGGGATTCACAATTTTGTTCTCAGTATGTTAATCGCTATCAAGTTTTGTGCTTTAAAAAAAGAAAAGAAAAAAGAGATTCTTTTCACTGGAATGAGTCGTGTCTACCTCTGCACAGCTGTGAGGACATGATGGTGGATAACCTGTGTATTTATTTATTTATATCCAGGATAATGGAATAAGCTCTCTTGTGCTTTTTTACATCCTGTCCCCGTGTGTATGCAGTTTTGTAAATGTCATCTGTTCCCACCGGCACACGATGGCCTACTCTTACGAAAAGCGGAACAGGATTTAATGTGTGCGCAAGATGTTCTGTGTGCGTTCACACACCGGGCCTCAGTTTAAAGTCTCATCCGATGCTAATGTGTAAATGAGTCGTGTCTATCCCTCCACAGGCTGCGAGGACGTGATGGTGGGTAACCTGTGTAAATGAGTCATGTCTATTACTTGACAGGCTGCGAGGACGTGATGGTAGGTAACCTGTGTAAATGAGTCATGTCTATTACTTGACAGGCTGCGAGGACTGATGGTAGGTAACCTGTGTAAATGAGTCGTGTCTATCACTCCACAGGCTGCGAGGACGTGATGGTGGATAACCTGTGTGTGGATAACGTGGTCAGCGTGCTCAGCTGGGGTCGGGAGGCGCACGGCTCGCAGTGGGCGTCGCGTCAGGCCCAGCACTACCTCACCGAGGAGTTCCTGCAGGTGGCGCACTCCAGCGTGCTCCACGACCTCTCCAAAGACTACCTCAAGGAGATCCTCTCCTCCGACTTTTTGCAGGTGGGCTCTGGTTTTTATTTAAAAAAGAAAGAGGAGAAAGTTGTTTTCTCCTTTAAGTTTTTTGTTATTTTCTGTTGTGCGAGACTGCTGTTGTTGTTCTTGTTATTCACAGCTGTCAGTTTCCCCCACTTTCAGTTCCTCTCAGCTGCTAATTAATCCTTCCCATCCCAGCCCAGATGGGGCCAGCTGGTGCTATTTATAACAGGAACTGACCACACTTGGACTTGGTAAAAGGAAGGGCTTGCTAAATATAGCACTCTTGACTGAGTGATGTTGGATTTGTGCGCTGTGGTTGTAGGATTTGTTTCATATTTATAAAAAAAATATTACTTGTAAGGTTTTGTAATTGTATCGAGTCAAGAAGGAATGAAAGTTTGTTGTACATTTGTAGTGATGTTGGTGGAATTATTGGTTGTTGTCATGTTGATATAGGTAATTAAAAATAATGGCAATGTTACCATAACATTATTATTTTTGTTTTGATATTTGCTTTGCCTTTGAATAATCTTTAACTAGTTTAAGAAGACTCTTTTGGAAATAGTATACATGTCAGTACATGGCTGTACATGCTGGCTGGTAAATTCTTTTTTTGTTTTGTTTTAAGTGTGTCTTCAGTACAGATTTCAAGTTGTATGGCACTTGGCAGTCCTTCTGATTCTTGAATGGTGTGCTGCAATGAAATCAGTGAAGCAGAATTGCTATGCAGTGTGTGTCTTTGATTTTATGTCTGCTGTTCCTTTAAAGAATATTAGATGAAACTGTGCAGTGCTGATACTGAATGTTTGTGTTTTAACACTAATGAATGCAAACTGTTGACAGGCAGGGGAATTGGAAGTATTGGCAGCCGTGTTGAAATGGGGGGAACATCAGCTTGTGAAACGGATAGAAGAGAGAGGTGAGTGGACTTTTTAAGTTTTCTTTTTTCTACAATGGATTGGTCATGCTGGCTTTTTTGTTTTGTTTTGTTCTTCCTTATGTGGCTATTTGGTGTTGTTCATTTTGCAGTGACACAGATAGTGAAGGGAGAAATTTACATTCAGGATTTGAAGGGTTTTTTTGTGCATTTAACCAAGAGCTCAAACCTTCAACCTTGAGGTATATATTTTTTTCCATTTTGTGTAAGGAGGTCAGAAAACCATGGTTAAAAAGTATGAGGATAGGGGTGGGGTGTTGATGAATTGATAGTAACTGTTTTTTCTGCTCAGATATTCTTGCTTTTGATTTTTTATGTATAATTCCCCTGTGGAGATGCTGGGTGTTCTTTCAGTATTAATAGCATCCCCACTTTCTGAAAATTATGGCTAAAAATTTCCCCTTTTTTTATCAGTCTGTTTGTCTCTGTATTTTTTTTCTATCCTATTTTTTCTCTTGTTCATTTCTTCCCTACCTAGCCCACTCTACTGCCTTTTTTCAAGCAAATCTGCAATTTGTCTTATTCATGAACCTTTTAATGAGCTGCCCAGAAGTCAGAATGTGCTGGCTGAGGCTAGTGGGCAGACCTTCAGAGTCACAAGCACAAGAGGAGAAAGGCATTATGCATCCAGATACCCAATATGGCCGTGTTTATGATTATTTTTGGCTCCAGCTTTTTTGTTGTTGTTTGTTTTGAAAACGTTTTTTTAAAGGACATCTTTCCAAACATGTAACATTATTAAACATTGACAGATTTTGATTTTTGGAAGTTTGATTGTGAATCTTTCCCGTTTGTTGTTAAAAGATACGTTTTTTAAGCAGACATGTAGCATTATGGAGAGGAAAATAGTCTGTAATGATTTATATTATGCTACTTAAGCTAGTTTCTATTTGGGTTAGCTAGTTTTGATTAAGGTCCCTATGAAGGTATTTCCATGGATAGTGTCATGTTTAGCTCACAAAAGATTGATCTTCAGCACTGTAATGGTATAATATATATATGCGTTCACACACTTCAGCACTGTAATGGTATTTATATGTGTTCACACACTTCAGCACTGTAATGGTATTTATATGTGTTCACACACTTCAGCACTGTAATGGTATTTATATGTGTTCACACACTTCAGCACTGTAATGGTATATATATGTTCACACACGTCAGCACTGTAATGGTATTATAAATATATGTGTTAACACACTTCAACACTGTAATGGTATAATATGTGTTCACACACTTCAGCACTGTAATGGTATATACATGTGTTCACACAGAGCCAAACCTGCTGACTCACACGGCCCACAGCGTAGCCAAAAAAGGAGTGAAGAAGCGAGACCTGAATGACGTGGAGCTGAGAGAGATCATCTTCGACCTTCTGGCACTGGTGCGTCTGGATCACATCATCCCGGCCAACAGCGACATTTTGGCGTCGACTATCAAGCGCGGCCTCATCAGCACCCCGCCGTCCCACATGCTGGGCGACGACACCCCTGGCCAGCGCATCGGGGCCTGGACTCGCATGCGAAACTGCGGGGTGTTCCAGAAGCCCAGGCTGTTCACCCCCTACTATGAAGAAGCCAAGGTTGGTCTCCTGGCTGTGTTTTCCTTAGTTTTTAGACTATTTATTTTATTTTATTTTTATTTTATACCACTTTATGTCACAGCAGATTTCTCTGCGTGAAATTCGGGCTGCTCTCCTGCGTCACCACAAGTGCAGTGTCTACCCTTTTTTTTTTTTTCCCCCCCTTCAGGGATGGTGTCTAAACATGACACTTGTGTGCATGCTGGTATGCAGACTAGGTGTCTTTCATAGTGTTCAGAAGCCAGCTGTTCCCCCTACTATGAAGAAGCTAGGTTGTCTCCTGGCTGTGTTTTCCTTAGTTTTTAGACTAGGTGTCTTTCATAGTGTTCCAGAAGCCCAGGCTGTTCACCCCCTACTATGAGGAAGCTAAGGTTGGTCTCCTGGCTGTGTTTTCCTTAGTTTTTAGACTAGGTGTCTTTCATAGTGTTTCAGTTCTAATGTTGAGTTGTGTAGTGTGGTGGGGTGTAGAGATGTGGTATATTGTATTGATGCATAAAGTCAGAGTTTGGTGGGAAAATAGTCACATACTCAAAAGCTCACCATTAGGGAACGAACCTTTGAGATCTAGCTGAGGAATTAAAAAAAGTTTTGTGCGTGCCTTATTGTCACAGTAGATTTTCTGTGTAAAATTCAGGCTGTTCATTGGGAGAGAATGTCGCCACATGTGCCTCGCCACCAACACTGAAATATGTTTCCTGTCTTTGAAGTGTAATTTTGGCAGAACAACTTGTGTAGTCTTGGGTTCTTCATGTGTGTTAAACGTGTGTGGTACACAGATCCTGGCTTTATTGCCTCATTTGAGAGACTAGCACTGGCACTACCTCGAAGCCTGTAAACGGACATTTCTCTTGAATCTGGTGATGAGGATACAGCAAAATTATCCATGTGATTATTTGTTTGTTGTCATTTTTTTTGTTTCTGTCAGGCAGTGCTTGATTGACTGTTTATAATCCATTTTTTTAAAATCATTTTTTATTGTTATTAGGCAGTGCTTGATTGATTGTTTATAATAAATTTTTTTTTACTATCATTTTTGTTGTTGCTATCAGGCAGTTGCTTGATCGATTGTTTTTAAGCAATTTTTAAAAATCATTTTTTACTTTATCAGGCAGTGCTTGACTGATTGTTTATAATCAATTTTTAAAAAATAAAATTTTTTTGTTGTTGCTATCAGGCAGTTGCTTGATTGACTGTTTATAATCAATTTTTTTAAATCATTTTTTATCGTTATCAGGCAGTGCTTGAGTGATTGTTTAATGTTTATAATCTTTTTTTTTCATTATCATTGTTGTTGTTGTTGTTGCTATCAGGTCGTGCTTGATAGATTGTTTATAATCAATTTTTAAAAAATCATTTTATTGTTGTTGCTATCAGGCAGTTGCTTGTTTATAATCATATTTTTTATAATTTTGTTGTTGTTGCTATCAGGCAGTTGCTTGATGGATTGTTTATAATCATTTTTCATTATAGTTGTTGTTGCTATCAGGTGGTGCTGGATTATTTGTTTATCATTAATTTGTTCTGCTGTCAGGCAGTGCTTGATTGATTGTTTATAATCATTTTTTCATTATCATTGTTGTTTTGCTACTATCAGGCGGTGCTGGAAGACATGGTGGTATCAGCGCAGGAGCAGGACACAAGCCGCGTGCGCATGTTGCACATGTCCACCATCCCTGACACCCTGTACATGGTGGATGAGCAACACTGCTCCTCCGCCCCCTATGCTGTGTCCCCTGTCTCCACTGTGGACATCATTGCTGGTACCATTCCTGGTAACGAGATTTTATTTTTAAAATTTTATTTTATTCTATTCTTTTATATCGAGGATAGTGGAATAAGCACTCTTGTGCTTTTTTTACATACAGTTGTGGCATCATTGCTGGCACCATTCCTGGTAAGGGGGAGGGTTGGGGATGGGGGTGTATGTAGTGTGTTGGTGGTGGTGGTGTGGTGTGGTGTGTGTGTGTGTGTGTGTGTGTGTGTGTGTGTGTGCGTGCGCGCGCAAGCGGATAAGTCTGTGTATAGCATGGGAATGCACATCATAAAATGTGTCCTCCATGAGTAAAATATTAGTCTGTTTGCAGTCTCACTCACTGCTTTTTTTCTATAGGGTAGTCAAAAAAATCTAATAATTTGTAGATTTTGTTGGGAAAAGACATATATATTGACCTTATTTTCCTTCATCCTTTGAAATAAAAAAAAAGTTTATAATATTCAAAAAACATTTTTTGCTTATTTCTTAGTATCTTTCTTTTCAGTATGTTACGATATAAAAATAAAATGAAATGAAAACAAGAGTGATGCTGAAGTAAGTGTGGATTTTAGTGACTTGCACCAAAAAAAAACAACCTGTTGATAAAGCAACAAGTGTGGTGACAGCAGATGCTGAAGTAAGTGTGGATATAGTAAACCAGCCAGTAACTAAAACACCTGTACTGAAGACTGTCTGTGGCCTGTACTGAAGACTGTCTGTGGCCTGTACTGAAGACTGTTTTTGTGGTTGGTCAGTTCCAGATCGGGAAACGTTCTCGGTGATGGTGCAGAGAGAGCAAGAGCTGGAGCAGTCGGCCGTTGCGCAGCGCGCCTTCGCTCTCACCTGCATGGACCGCCGCTCCGCCCGCCACCAGCTTCAGCTGAGGGTGGTGAGGGAGGTGGGGCTGCCAGACACCGCCACCGAGGTCCTGCACAACGCTCACTACTACTACCCCACTGCCGACGTCACCTCCGCCCAAGCTCCCAGCCGCCATCTTCATTCTCAGCATCTCGTGCTTCATCACCCTCGCCATCATCACCAGCATCATCAACATCAGCAGCAGCAGCAACAACAGCAGCAGCAGCACGTGACTCAGCCCCTCAGCTTACTCTCTCAGGCATCGCTTTCCCAGAACTCTCAGAGGCCCCGCCATCGGTTGGGGTGTAGCAGTAGCAGCAGCAGCAGCGCGGCTAGCCACCTTACGTGTAGCAGTAGTAGTAGAAGCCGGGGGGAGGAGTACCGGGGGGAGGGGGCCTGTGTGGACTTCAGTGGTGTAGGAGGAGGCAGGGACTCGGCTTCCATGACTCCCATGCAGCTGGATCTGATGTATCACGTGTCGTCGCCCTCACACCGCGCCAAACTCAGTCCCACCTCCGTCTCCCCACAGCTCCTACAGCCCTCTGGAGGTAAGCTGTCACCTGTGTTATACGTTATTCGTGTTTGCCGCACATAGTAATGATGCTTATTTCATTTTGTGATTGTGCTGATGGTTTTGCCTGTTTTGGGGTTTACTATGTACAAGTTTGCCAAAAAAGAAGATGGGCTGAAGTTGACTTGTTTTAGAATTGATTTTTGATTGTCAATCCACGATTCTCAAAAGATGTGTTTCAAGAAAATTGTACTGTATTTATGAAGTATTATAGTTACTGTGTCTCTTTTTGTCATTTTTCCATTAAAAGTGTGGTGAATAATGTGCTAGCTCAGATATGACATAAAGCATGACATAAGAATGAAATATATACAGTTTCTGTTAAAAGGGTTATGAGAGAAGTGCGTGTTAGATAAGCTATAATGAAATTTTAATTTATCAGGGAATATTTTGAAGACTGCTTTCCTCTCTTCTTCACCCATGAAAGCAACGACACACCATAAAAGAGCCTGAAACAGATGAAAAAAAGAAGTGTTTTTAGTGTAGTATTCCTTTGATGAAATTGTCAGATGTCCTCCTGCCCCCTTCCTTCCTTTCCCACCTTCTTCCTTGTTTAGATAGTCCATTCAGAGGGCTTTTGAAAAGGCTTGACATTTATGCCATGTAAAAATCTTTGATATAGGTATTTCAGATTGTGTGTGTTCACACATGCTTTTGTTACAATTAGTTGTTAGTGTGTTGTGTTGTTTGTGTGTGGTGTGTGTGTGTGTGTGTGTGTGTGTGTGTGTGTGTGGTGTGTGTGTGTGTGTGTGTGGGGTTGTGTGTGTGTGTGCTGTGTGTGTGCATGTGTGCGTGCTTGTGTGTGCTCATGTATATTTGTGCTTACATACCTGTGTGTTTGGGTGTGTGCTTGTGTGTATGTGTTGTTTTTTTTTTGCTTCTTTCCTTTCTTGTCCTCTCAGTAACTCTCTTACATTCATGATCTAGTCTGATGTGTTTGCAGACTGAGACTGGCAGCGACAGCATTCTGAGCGACATGATGCCAGACATCGCCATGGCGACGCCCTCCTTGGGTCAGCTGAACCTACATGACGAAGTGCAACTGGACATTGGGGATGGAGGCAGTCATGGAAGCCACAGCAGTCGCAGTAGTAGTCGGCAGAATACTCTGTACATATAACGCTAGCTGTGACTAGAGCCTATGACTTGATGAAGAGAAGGTGGAGGGTAGACCTATTGATGTGTGGTTCAGCTGCAGATGGTTTAACCCTCTTGCTGTCAGCTCTTAACTTCTATCTACGCTCTGGGTACCCTTCCCTGTGCCAGTGAATTTCAAGACAATGAAAAAAAATCTTTTGACCAGGAATTTCTGTTCTTAAGAAATTCTCTAAGTGAACAAATATGTCAGTTACATAGCATTTTTTGGGTTTAATCTTGGTCGTGCTTTTCTTTTTATTTATTCATTTATTTTTTTTAAAAGATGTCTACTACCTGTTTCTAAAAGCACCAGTTGGGCTTTTTCTTTTTTTCTGGTTCATCATTAAATGTGGGAAGGATGGAAGAGTCTAAATACTGTATGATATTCATGCTGTCTTGTCTTTTTAGTTTTTATTTGAATTGAGAAATTTCAGTAAAGCTTGCCTAGCACACATTTTGAAACTTGATGCTTTTAAAAAAAAAAAAGAAGTTTGAGATTATGTGTCGTACTAAGTTAGGATTGCTTTGCTGAAACATTGAGCAAACTTGTAAGTATAATTGGTCACTGGCACACGTATAACTTATTGCTTGATGGGTTAGTCCATCATTGTGAAGCAAAAGGGTTAAATCATCATCACAGGCACATGTCAGACAGGTCAGGATGTATATATATATATTCTCACTCAAGGGGAGTCTAATATCAAAACTGAGTGAAAGAACCAGGGTATGTAGGATGTAGATAACACAATGAATTTGACATAGGGTATTGACTGACTGATTGCGTGTTACTGGAGTTACCGTGAATTAAGGAATGACTGGCACTGACTCATTTGGGTGTGAAAGGTCTGCAAAGTTTGGTGTAAACAAGACCTTGAATCTGTTGGATTATGTTCATGTGGGTTTTTTTTTTTCATCTTTCTCGCTGCATTTGTTCTACTGGTGATCTCTTTCTTTTTTATCAGTGTGCCTGTGTCTGTGATTTGTGCTCAGATATCCAGATCTGTTCTGTTTTATGCTTCCTTTCTGTCAACCCCCTGTCTCTCTGTGTCTGTGTATCTCTCTGTTTCTGTCTGTGATTCTGGTTTCCTCTCTCCCCCCCCCCCCCCCCCCCTCCTCTCTCTCTCTCCCTTTTTTTGTCCCTTCCCTCTTCTCTTTTCTGTCTATTCTTTCTCTGTCACTGCCATTTTTGACCTGAGTCAAGCCTGTCACTGACAAGTTGGACTTCAACAACTGCATTCGCAAATACTATCACAACAGATTTCATATGGTACAAAACATCAGCTCTGTCATTGTACATAATGTTCAACTTGAGTTGATCATACAAAAGATCTTGTGTTTGATATCCTGGTTATTGATTTGATATTGCCATTGAGCTGTGTGGTGAATTAGTGAATACCCGTCAGTGTGGCTGGCTGGATTTTGGGGGGCACTTTGATGCTTGAGTGCTGCACCAGTTATTCCCATGGTCAGTTTTCTTTCTTTATTTTATTTCGATGTTGAGCGGCGATCTCTCGGAAGAGAAAACAGTCTTGTATAATGAAAAAAAAGAGTAATTTTTGTGTGTGTGTGGTTAAAATAACTACTGTTTGTAATTTCAGGGTTTTTTCTTGGTTCAAGTAATACACTTGCCTTGTTTGCTTGCCACTTCTGAAGTATTTTACTGCAACTGGGTTGTATATGAGAGAGTGTGAATGGTAGGGAGCTTTGTGTATGTGAACTTTTTTTTTTTTTTTTTTTATTGCATGGTGTGCTTTTGGTTATGCTGAAGGATGGTTCTGTTTATATCATTATTGTTTTAGCAGTTGTGTGGGTATGATTTTGGGGGGATAAAACTGAAAGACTTTGCGTCAACTCATAACTTTGTGAGATGTCTTGTTTTTTTTTGTTTTTTTTTAATTGACAGTTTGTTTCAGTTGTAAATTAAAAATTTATCAATGAAAAGGTGAGGTGTTAGCGAGGTAATGATCATGAGAAGGAAAATCACTGACACTGTATAAGGGTTATTTTAATATGTACTTGCATTTTCAAAGCTGGCAGTATTTGTGTGCCCTGGACCTGTTTGTGTTTCATTCCTAGAGGGTCTGCATGAAGAAGTACCAGCTATATCATGTTTTCACAAGTCCATTTACTTATTGTAATATATACTGAAAACTGTGTGTCTTCTCAAATCACTGCATTTGTTGCAGTGTGTGTGGTGTGTGAGTAGAAAACTGCAAACCAAAACAATGAATATGATATTTACTTGATTCGTTAGCATCTAACATGTGCACAGGGAAACGGCCTAAAAATTCGATCAAATGTGGCTTGCAATGAAAAAAAAGCAATTAATAAAGTGAAGAAATAATTGCCCTGGATAGCATAAATCAGTAGACAGTAATTGGAGAAATTCTGCAAATGCTCAGTTCTAGGACAGAAAAGTGTTAAGCCAAATTCAAAGAGAAATTTTTAAGTATTAGTCCAAAAAAAAGTAAAAAAAATAACAGTGCGATCGCATTTACTAAACTTTGATGCAGTTTGTTAAATGGTGGTACTAATTCTTTAAAAACATTTTAAAAGTAAAATTTGTATAACTGAAAAACCGTAAAACTTTTAACATTTACTATCCTTTGATGGAATTTCTTTGTGGTGGTACAAATTTTTTTTTTTTTTAACCACTTTTGTGAGAAGAAAGGACATTGAAAAAGTCTTTCTAGAAAAATCACCTTCTAACAAGTGTTTTGACCGCTTCTCAATTAGTGGTCCTATCGTTAATCTTAGATACCTTTTTATTATTATTATTTTTTTATTTACCTTTTTTTTTGTAGTGGTAGTCAGGTACATATATGTTGTTGTTGTTGGTTTGGTGGTGACACCAGTGCAAGGAGAAAGGAGAAGTATGTAGTCACTGTGAGGGACTGAAAGTGTTAACACATTTATGATATTAACTCTTTCATGTCAGTGTGCTTTTGGATGTTTCTGTTCACATTTTAATGTGCTATCTATATATGTTTGTTAGTATGAATAATAACATTGTCAATCATTACTTGGTTTTGTGCAACATGGCAGCAAAATTGTAGGTGTCCAAGCATGGGCATAGCAAGTGAGGATAGTTTTGTGCTTGTGTGTGTTGTGTGGGGATCCATTTTGTGTGTGTGTGTGTGTGTGTGTGTGAGTGATGTGTGTGTGTGTGTGTGTGTGTGTGTGTGTGTGTGTTTTTTAAAGTATTGATTGCGGTTTTTATTTCTGCAAACTGATAGTGATTAGTTTCAGCTGAAGTGGATATCATCTACAACGATTCACTCAGAGGGAGGGAGGGAGGGACGGAGGGTGAGACGGAGCAGATTTTCAGAAAACACAAAAAATGAGTTATCTTTTGGAACTGAAACAACAGGCTATGTAAAGTCTCAATTTTCTCTTTTCTTAGTAGTGGCTTTACTGAAAGTCAGTGAAAAGCATAGCGTGTCACCCAACCTCCGGTAAAGAAAAAAAATCAGTCATCAGGCTGTGCCTCGTCAGTGTATACATGTCAGCCAATGTCTGTTCATGTCTGTTTTCATTTTCTGGTGTGAAAGCAAACACAGTGCAGTGTGTACTTTCTCCCAGTGCAGCAAAGAAAATTACTAACCTTACATCACTTTGCTTGAATGAGATGGGATGACATAAAGTTGAGTGCAAATGCATTTTATCTAAAGTAGCAAGTTTTGTTCAGTGCCCTATTCTTATTTTTCCAGGTCGACTTTTGTCATTTTTAAAAATTCAATTTGAAAAAGAAAAATGTTGGAATTCCTCTGGCGTTTTGGGGGTATTTAAAAAAAAAAAAAAGGATTTATTTTTCAAGGGAGTTTACTTTTGTTTTCCCAAAAGTAACAAAGGCACATGACTGGCTTAAAGTTAAAGTGCCCCTTTTCTCCATAGCTAGCATAAGAGGTAGTTAGTTTGAATCGACTATTTGACTTTATATCTTTGAAAAACGTCAAAGCCACCACAAGAAGTGGGTATTGAAATGCTGTCTGACATTGTAGTTTTCATATGGCATGTCACCCACGTGAAGCAGTCAGGACTGTACATAGGGGTCTGTCTTTGCCTAGTCGTTGGCTGGTGTCCTTTCAAGTCGTACCTTCTGCTGCAAATGCTTGTTTGGCTGTTGTCTTTTTTTCCAGCCGGGTGGCTGGGCTCTAGTGTTGCTGGACAACTACAATTGTAACTGTCATGTAGCTCCAGGACTTGCTGTGAAACAGTGTGTGAGATAATTTGAGGTCAAACACTTAGAATAGAAGTCATCTGGTTGAAAGTTGGAAAACTCATTAGTAATAGTCATCTGGGGGACCCGTTGTGAAATACACTAAGAGGTTATTTATGTGAAAGTTGGGCTGTACAATGTTTAGTTGTCGTAAGGACATGCTGTCAAATACACTAAAAAGTTATCCAGTGAAAGGTGATCTAACCTTGCCAGTATAAATTAAAATGCCAGAAAACAACTGTCCTGCTTGCAGACCCTTGTTACCTTTTTGATCAGCTAGCGTTCAGGCCACCAGTGCTGTTTTAGGTTATAGTCTCCATGCCTGAGAGATTAAAGGTTTGCTTTTCTTTCTCTTTTTGTCGCCTCTGTTTTTTATATTTAGGAAAAAAAGTTCAGTTCTATCATGAAGTCTGTATTCTTGTCACATAACAAATTTGCTGGTATTGATGTCTGCTGAAGTGTAGCTGGAGGAGGCGATCTGCAAGGCCTCTTTTGGATAGGTAAAGTTGGTCAGTGTGCACACCAGCAGCAGATGATAACAAGACATTGTATGGTGTGTGTATGTGGGTGGTATTATTTATTTATTTACCCCGGGCATCCCTGTGTTTGCAGTGCCTTCCCCACAGCTGGTGCTTTTCTTGTGTGCTTTGGTTTTCTCTTGGTGTAGACCTGTGTGTGTGTACAGTGTGTGTGTACAGTGTGTGTGTACAGTGTGTGTGTACAGTGTGTGTGTACAGTGTGTGTTACAGTGTGTGTGTGTGTGTGTGTGTGTGTGTGTGTGTGCAAAACATCTTCAGCTTTTATGTGGAACAAGATGGTATTTGCTGAAGTGTTTTGCTTTTCTTTCTTTCTTTTGGCCCATTTGGGGTTAGTTTGTTTGCTTCAGCTATGTAGATTTCTTTTTTGTATTTCAGGAAAATGGTCTGTTGACTTTGGGGGGGTGGGAGGGTGTGAGGGGATGGGGGGGACTGGGGGGGGGGGAGTTGTAGGAGTGTGGGATTCACCTATTATTTGAATGTATATATATGCATATGTTTGCTTTTTGTTGCATGGTAATGTGTGTGCTGCAATTTCCAAATATAGATTGAAGGATTTATTCAAAGTATCCCCCCCAAAAAAAGTTTAAAATGTTTTAACATGTAAAGATGAGGTTGAAAGTGGAGCCCATTTTATTGGGATAGTTGGGAGGTATTCATTTGTTGCCTGCTGCTGTGAAATACGAAGCTGGTGGAATGAATCTACATTCTTTATAAAAAGGCTGAAATGTCTTACTGCACATTTTTGCTTTAACCCCCTGTAGTCCCATACCGGGGATTTGCCAGGAATGAGGATTGAATAATTGCCCCCCTTGAGTCCGAACAGGGATTTGCTGGGATTTACACACAGTAGATTTTCATCATGCTGTGACCATCACTAATTGCTACCACATGTCAAAGCTCTATCAGGCTAGAGAGGTAGAAACCTTGCTGAGAGTCTGGAAGTAGTTATAGCTGCTGGTATGTACTTGGAGGAAAAGGCAAGGGAGTATTTGTGCCTGACCTGATTTTGTGATGGAATGCGAAATCTAGGGGCAGTTTGTGTTCACAGACACCAAATGCAAGAGGGTTAAGCATCTGAAAATCAAGCCCAGACTTTTTGAAAAAGTTTCACGTGTAGTGATATCTAAGACTAGATAGCATGGGCATTGGTACACATGTTCTCTTTCTTTCTCTCTCTGCCTCTGCTTGTCTGTCTGTGTTTGTCTCACTTGCTTAAAGAATACAAATACAAGAGAAACAGTCCTCAAAAATGTCTCTAAATTTTAAAATTTGTTCAGCTACTCTGCAATTACCAAGAATGCAGTCTGGATGCAGGCGGTCTAAATGTAAATATGACATGAAATCCTCGTGTTTTTGATCGAAAACCTTGTCTCATTTGAGTTGACCTTGAAATTTTAAAAAATGTAATCTGAAGTGGGAAGGAATTTGAATTTTTTTACTGTGATAAAGCTTTTTTATTTTTTTAGATCATCATCATTATGAGAGCAACTCTTTTCCTCTTTATCAGAAGTGTGGTTATGGATATGTTGGGTTTTTTTAATCTGTGATTTTGTTTTGTTTATTCCCCCCCTGCTTTGTAGATAAAATGGTAAGAAAAGATGTTTTTGTTTCCCCATAGAAATAGTAGCACCTTTCCCATCATCTTTATGGCACTTACAAATTAAAATTCTTTGTATCTGTGTTTCTAGTGTCTTCATGTAACAGGCAAGACTGAGCAGCATGGCTGTCACTAGCACCTTGCTGAAGCCAGTGTACATATTAACCCTCTTAGTCCCGAACCGGGATTTGTTGGGATTGAATAATTACCCCCCCTGAATCCCGAACCTGGTTTTGCCGGGATTTACACACAGTAGATTTCCATCATGCTGTGACCATCACTAATAGCTTCCACATGCCAAAGCTCTATCAGGCTAGAGGTACAAATCCTGCTGAGAGTCTGGAAGTAATTATAGCTGCTGGTGTGTACTTAGGAGGAGGAAAAGGCGTGCGAGCATGTGTGCCTGACCTGGTTTTGTGATGGAATGCGAAATCTAGGGGCATTTTGTGTTTAGAGAACCTGAATGCAAGAGGGTTAAGGAGCCCTGAGTGTGCAGTGACATGGTCCAGGGGATTCCCCTTCATAGGAGTCCTTAGGGAGAACGGTTCAGATTATGTATTCCAGTCAAACCACAGTGAATGGATTTGAATGTTCATAGTTTCATGAAAATTTATTACTTCCTCTCACTTTCCTTAAAAAACAAATTTAAAAAAAGCAAAGAAAAAAAATCCATTGAACAATGTTGACATTAGGTTTTTGTGAAACTTTGTGGGCAGGGTTTTTTTGTTTATTATTATTATTTTTTTAATTTGTACTGTTTTCTGTTTTCAGATTTTCACTCTCTTCAGCCCTTTGTTTTTGTATAGTACTGAAAATGTTTTTTTTCTTCTTCCTTTTTTTTTTTTTTTTTTTTGTGGCAATATGTGATAGTTTAATGGACTAACACTTGGAGCGGAGGTCATGCTTGTGATTGTTGTGTTGAAGAAGACTCTTTTCTTAAGGTTTTGTTTTCATTGTTGCATTGTAATTGTGTTGATCTCGAAGTCTGCACATGTTTGATACCCCTTTGGTTTGTTAATTTGACTTATGACAGCTATGAAGATGTACATGAACCCGTCAATGTTTGAGATCTGCCCATGATGTCAACTTTGTACATACATAGTGTGTGTTGGACGTCAGTTGAGTCTCCTCAGTGCTATTGTGACCTCTCAGATTGTTGATTTGAATGCCTCAGTGGTTTCTTTGTGTGTGTGTGTGTGTGGAGAGAGAGAGAGAGAGAGAGAAAGTTTGAATAACGGAATGCAATATATCATCATTCACTTCAGACACAGGTATTGATATGTATGGCTTATTATTAGGTCTAAACGTCACCTTTCACAGTTTGATATTCATGTCAAGATTTTTTTGTTGTTGTTATTGATATAATTATGGCTGTTGTTAAATTATTGTGGGTGTATGCTGAATATGTATTTCATACTGCTCACATAATGTAATGTCCATGTTGATTTGATGTTCAGTTGCTGACTCATTAGCTGTGTAAGCCTAAAGATCATGAGCATAATCTTGTCTCCTCAAGTGTTTAGCCCTTTTCTTTTTGAGTTTAAGATGTTTCTTTGATGGTAAAGTGTATATACTCCACCCCCCCCCCCAACCACTTTATAAAAAAAAACACTGCAGGATCAGATTTGTGTCTCTACCACATGCTTCTCATCCACTCTCTGTGTTGGTGTGGAAAATTTACTCTTTTAGAAGTTCAACTCCTAGGTCTCTTTTTCTTCAGAGAGAAATGAACTGTGTTTGATGCTTCCTTGAAAATTTGACGTGACTTTTTTTTTTTTCAAAGAGAAGGTATCTTATTTCTCTTGTAAAAAAAAAAAAAAGACAAAAAAAAAAGACCATTGAGTCCAATTTGTATGAAGGTGGTTATTTGCCACGACACCTCAAACGGTTGTAGTAGAAGTTGTATGATAGCGTAGAGGTGAGCAGCAGTGACTTCTGAATTTGTCGTTTGTAGATGTTTCTGAAGTCCGTCCCGTGTCATGCATTTCTGTCTTTCTTCTGTATCTTCTTCATTCACATTGAAAACAAAAGGGCCCTCCAAGAATTGAGAGAACAAAGAGAACACATTTTGTCCAGGTATATGAAATCTTCGTTTCATATATATATGCGTTAATTAACAGATCATGAGTGATTTTGCGTGTGTAAATTGTGATTTTTAGGTATGTACAGGGTGTTTATTTGTATACTTTTTTTTTGGGGGGGGGGGGGGGGGGAATGATTATTTTGTTACACCACATTTCACTGTTTATGGCTATTTCATTGTCATCATCAATGTCACTTTGTTTTGCTTGACAAGTGCACTTGTGATAATTTGGTAGTACTTAAACAAGAAATACTATCGCAGAAGATGATTTTTGACTCTTTTTGTGCGTTTCTGGATGAGAGTGAACTGGTTATAAGAAAAGGATGAAACTGGAACAGATGTGAGAAATTATGGTAATGTTACATGTTAAGTACTGTCTGTCTTTCATACATGCACCAAGCACACTAACAGCAGGCAGGTATTGTCACATGCATGGATGCATGCTCTCGGTGGATCAGTTGTCTAGAGGTAACGCACCTGCCTGGAAAGCGAAAAGTCCAGGTTTCAAGTGTGTGGTGGTTCGATGCCCATTTGTGCCTGAAATTCCCCACCCCAAATCTACTAGACCATGAGTGGTGGTCTTGGTGCTTGTCTTTTGGATGAGATGATAAGCCAAGGTCCCGTGTGCAATACTGATTTAGTGCACGTAAAATAACCCATTGGGAGCAAGACTTGTCCCTAGCAAAATTCTGTAGAAAAAAGCCACTCAGGTAGGGAAACAAAGACACATACAGACAGGAAAAGAAAAAAAAGGGGTGGTGCAGCTCTTGTAGGTGATGTGCTATCCCCGGGGAGAGCAGCCCCAATTCACACAGATAAATCTGCTGTGACTTAAAGTGGTATACAGTAAATACAACACACAACACAGTACTTGTGGCTCCTCTCTCTCTCTCTCTCTCTCTCTCTCTCTCTCTCTCTCTCTCTCTCTCTCTCTCTCTCTCTCTCTCTCTCTCCTCCTCTCTCTCTCTCTCTCTCTCTCTCACACACACACACACACACACACACAAGCACACCCTGGTTTGCAAACACACACAAACATGCACGCCTGCACACGCTCACATGTACACATGCATGTGTGCACACAAGCACTCATCCATGCACATACATGCACCCAATCCAATCCAATGATGTTGCTTATAGCCCTGCCGACCACACAGGCCATATCAGGGCTATCACCTCGTCACATTTTAAAACTCTATTGAAAGTGTGCGACTATGTACAGTTAAAACGGGGTATAAAACCAACTCGACTGTCCTTGCTTGTATCGACGCCCCAGTCAACCATAAGGGTCAGCCCAGGACACAGACATGCATACTCAAGCGCGCGAGCACACACACCACACACACACACACACACAACACACACAAACACACGTCACATGCACGTATGCTAATGTACTTGTATAAATGTTTGCAGGAATACACATGACATACACGCACACATGCATGCATACACACATGCACGCACGAGCACATGCGCGCACACACAGACGCGCGCATGCACACACGTCCACACATTTTGTCTAAATTTGATGCAGTTTTATAAAATGTTACCATTTTTTCTTTCTTTTTTTTTTTTGATCAAAGAAAACACACACACGTACCATCATATGCTTCCTTGCGACAAACTTAGCCCCGTGAGAGCGGGGTTGCCATCTTCGGGTCAGCGGTGTCGCCACAATTCCAGCCCTACACACATCAAAAATGGTTGTAAAGGTTGTATACATAGAGTAGGACACGGTCTTGGTGCCGTGGGCTCTGTAACTGTGCAAAAGTGCGGGTGTCAAGGGCCCCGAAACCGGCGTTTTTATCACATCTTTTCCGCCTTCTTCAGCTTATGCATAGGGGGGTATGTATGCGTGCGTACGCGCGCTCGCTGGTATTTGCTGGTGCGTCTGTATGTGTGCGCGTGCGTAGCGGAGACCCTGCACTTTGCTGTGGTGCATCATATTGTATGAAATTCTTATTTGATGGCAGTTGTAGGGGTCATCATTGCCTACACTGTACCATGCTTCCTTCCGACAAACTTGGAAGCAAGGCAAGGCAAGGCAAGGCAAATTCTTTTATTCGAGGATAATAGATAAGCACTCATGTGCTTTTTTTACATCCAGTCCCCGCCCTTTTCAGGGATAACATCAAGATAAAAAGATACTAATCAGTAAAACCATACGCAGTACCAAACAACATAAAGGAATAAGGACACTCTATATAATAAGGTAATAAAAATGCACTCATTCAGAAGACGAAAATCAGAAGTTACAATGAAATGATTTTGATTATTGAAGAAAAAGAAAAGCGTTAATAGATAAAGAGCAAACAAAGGAACATAAAGAAATAAACAACTTAACAACCAAGAAAAGTCCACCCAAAAATATTTAGCTACAACATTGTTACAACTCATAACAACAAAATGAACTCAAAAGGAACTAAAGATAATACAATGATTATAATGATAACAATAAGAATAATATCAACAATAGTGATAATAGTATGATAATAATGCACTGTAAAACTCACTCCTTCACGTAGGTTCACACACACACACACTACACACACACACACACACACACACACACACACTCATACATACATACATACAAACAAACATAACAAACATACATACATACATACATATACGCAACTCACTCACGCATGCACGCACGCACATGCACATACAAATCAAACACACACACACACACACACACACACACTTATATAAGCACATATCCGCAGGCGCACATGTACTTGAGGTGTTTTTGTGTTTGTTTTTTTTTGTTTGTTTTTTTAGTCATAGAAAAAAGAATGATAAAAGTCAAACAATCATATCAGGTGACAATATTATCCTTTCTTTTACATTCATACTTCATATAAAAAGAAGAAAACAAAAGCAAACAGCAAAGTTAAAACAGAAAAAAAACAAGAACAAAACATCAAAAACTTGAGGTACAACCTATCAACAAAAAAAGTCATGCAAATCATAACATTTTAATACAAGGGGAGACGAAAAATAAAAACAATTATCCCCCCCCCCCACACCCACACACACACACCAAACACACACACCACACACACACACAAGTTCGCACTCATGTCATCAATAAACTTCATTCTAAGGGAAGTATAGGCCTATGCCTAATTTTAATCAAGTCATGTAACGGAACACAAAAGGAATCCATCCGCTGTAAGGCATATATATTAGGACATACATATTCTAGTACCTGAATCTTATTATTATGGTAATAAAAATCACGTTCATAACCATTTTGTAATCATGATGGACATAGCTATTCAGCTTAATTGAAGATTAAAAGGTTACACAAAATCAACTACATTCAACACGTGATTATTAAATAGTACAAAATGTGAATAAAGTATTTTTGTTTTTCTCACTTGGCGCCATGAGAGCGGGGTTGCCATCTTCGGGGCAGCGGTGTCGCCACAATTCCAGCGCCACACACATCCAAAATGGTTATAAAGGTTGTATGCGTAGAGTAGGGCACGGTCTTGGTGCCGTGGGCTCTGTAAGTGTGCAGAAGATCCGGTGTCAAGGGCCCGAAACCGACCTTTTCGTCATATCTTTTCCAAGAGCGCCTTCTTCAGCTTATGCATAGGGGGTATGTATGTGTGCGCACCGTGCGCGCGCTCGCTGGTGTTTGTAGGTGCGTTTGTTTGTGTGTGCGCGTGTAGCGGAGACCCTGCACTTTGCTGTGGTGCATCATATTGTATGAAATTCTTATTTGATGGCAGTTGTAGGGGTCATCATTGCCTGCACTGTACCATGCTTCCTTCCGACAAACTTGGCCCCATGAGATTGGGATTGCCATCTTGGGGCAGCGGTGTCGCCACAATTCCAGCGCACACACATCCAAAATGGTTGCATAGGTTGTATGCATAGAGTAGGGCACGGTCTTGATGCCGTGGCTGTGTAACTGTGAAAAGTGCGGGTGGAAGGGGCCCGAAACCGGCGTTTTCGTCACATCTTTTCCGCCTTCTTCAGCTTATGGATAGGGGGGTATGTAGCCTATGCGTGCGCATGTTCGCGTGTCCGCTGATGTTTGTAGGTGTGTTTGTTTTTATGCGCGCTGTTGTGGCGGAGACCCTGCACTTTGCTGTGGTGCATCATATTGTATGAAATTCTTATTTGATGGCAGTTGTAGAAGTCATTATTGCCTACACTGTACCATGCTTCCTTCCGAGAAACTTGGCCCCGTGAGAGCGGGGTTGCCATCTTTGGGGCAGCGGTGTCGCCACAATTCCAGCGCCACACACATAAAAAGTGGTTGTAAAGGTTGTATGCATAGCGTAGGGCACGGGCTTGGTGCCATGGGCTCTGTAACTGTGCAAAAGTGCGGGTGGCAGGGGCCCGAAACCAACGTTTTCGTCACATCTTTTCCGCCTTCTTCAGCTTATGCATCAGGGGTATGTATGCGTGCGCATGTTCGCTGTTGTTTGCAGGTGCGTTTGTTTGTGTGCGTGTGTGTTGCGGAGACCCTGCACTTTGTTTTGGTGCATGGCATTGTATGAAATTCTTATTTGATGGCAGTTGTAGGGGTCATCATTGCCTGCACTGTACCATGCTTCCTTCCGACAAACTTGGCCCCATGAGATTGGGATTGCCATCTTTGGGGCAGCGGTGTCGCCACAATTCCAGCGCCACACATCCAAAATTGTTGCATAGGTTGTATGCATAGAGTAGGGCACGGTCTTGATGCCGTGGGCTGTGTAACTGTGTAAAAGTGCGGGTGGAAGGGGCCCGAAACTGGCGTGTTCGTCACATCTTTTCCGCCTTCTTCAGCTTATGGATAGGGGGTATGTATGCGTGCGCATGTTCGCGCGTCCGCTGGTGTTTGTAGGTGTGTTTGTTTTTATGCGTGCTGTTGTGGCGGAGACCCTGCACTTTGCTGTGGTGCATGGCATTGTATGAAAAGTCATACCAAGGGTGGAGACAATTTTCTCTCGCCAAGGAATTCTCCAAACTGTGAAGACTGATAACCTTTCAATGGACGCGAGTTCCAGTCCTTCGCAGACGACTTCGGCTTCCACCATCGGAAGAGAGCCCCGCTCTGGCCTGAGGCAAATGGCACTGCTGAACACTTCATGGCCTCACTCAACAAAAATTAATATCAGAGCACCGACAGCAGCCGGCCTCAACTGGAAGAGGGAACTACAACCATTCCTGAGAGTCTACAGAGCCACGCCCCACTCTTGCACTGGCCTATCCCCATTCGAAGTCATCACTAAGTGGAAAATGAACTTTTGTCTCCCTCACACCCCATCTGACCCCACCTGTATCCAACAACAATCCCTCATTGCTCAGACCAACGAGATGAACAAGCTGAAAATGAAGGCCTATGCTGACCAGCACCGCAACACCCATCCACCAACGCTGCAGCCAGGAGACCACGTCTTGGTACGCCAGCGGAAGCAGACGAAGGTCACCACACCCTGTGCCCCTCATCCATACATGGTGACAGAGAAGAAGGGCAGCATGGTGACTGCCAAATGGGGTGACACCACCATTGTGCGGAACTCATCCCACTTCAAACCCATCAAGGGCTTGCTCCCAGAGTCTGCTGAAGAAGAAGAGGAAACGACTCCACCTACCCGAACGTGGCCCCTGACCAGACACTAGACAGACGTTTTTTTTCCACCTGCCCACATGCCTGGACCTCCTCCAAACCCCCACAAGACCCGACCCAGCCTGCTCGCTGCCTGCAGCAGATGTCCTTGAACCCGACATCCAGAACATCCCTGCGAGACCACGTGGACAACGCAGCCCCCTGCATACCTGAGTGACTGTGAGCAATAGACAGTGAAACGATACCTAGTGACTGTGAGCAATAGACAGTGAAACAATACCTGAGTGACTGTGAGCAATAGACAGTGAAACTATACCTGAGTGACTGTGAGCAATAGACAGTGAAACAATACCTTAGTGACTGTGAGCAATAGACAGTGAAACGATACCTGAGTGACTGTGAGCAATAGACAGTGAAACGATACCTGAGTGACTATGAGCAATAGACAGTGAAACAATACCTGAGTGACTGTGAGCAATAGACAGTGAAACAATACCTGAGTGACTGTGAGCAATAGACAGTGAAACGATACCTGAGTGACTATGAGCAATAGACAGTGAAACAATCAGAGAAAGAGACTGTGACATTACCAAGAGCAGTTTGCTCAATCATAATTTCAAAGGAAACGAATCTGTAGTATCAAGCATGTACACCACACACACACACACACACACACACACACACACACACACACACACACACACACACACACACACACACACACACACACACACACACACACACACATGTGCGCACATTTGTAATTTGGATATGAGTATGTGTTGTATGTACATTGTATTGAAAGCTTGGGAGTAATGTGTGTTTTAGTTACTTTCATTTTCATTGTTTTTTATTTCTCATTCACACAAGCAATATTTGGCATCTTTAGGTAATTTCCCAGCAGGCAGTTGGGTTTGGTTATATAAAAATAGAGACTGGAACCACTGAGCAAGAAACAGAATAAAGGGATCTAGATTTCCACTCTAAGCATCCTTGTCCTGTTTTATTGTATGAATCCTTTTCAGTCTTAGACACAACAACCACTGGTCAGTTTAACCATTGCTTGACCACAGGTCATTCTGACCATTAGTTGACCTCTGGTCATCATGTAACTTGACTTGAGGGAACATAGAGCTGAGGGAACATAGAGCTGAGGGAACACAGAGCTGAGGGAACATAGACATGCTCCTGTTGTGTCTATCCTTGTTAATTTTGAAATCTTTGATTATATTGGATGTGCATCAACTGTTTAAAAAAATAGGCTTTGATCTGTATTTAAGAAAATTATCTATATTCCTTTGTATCATAAATTGTTCATTTGTATCATGGGTTTTCCGATAATTTTCTTAAGTTTAAATCAGATTCAATGTCTTTTGTTATCTAAGGAGGTCGTGTTTTTAAAAAAAAATTAATTAAAATTTCTTTCAGCCTTTTTCTTATAAAGGGAGCATGTTGGTTGTACACTTCAATAGAATGTATTAATCCTTAGTCTGCGGTCTTGTCTGTAGAAACATTAGTTTTTGCTACTCCTGTTTTGGAAGGGTGAAGTAAAACTTGTGCTAAATATGTTATAACGTTTGTGAAGTGAGGATGATGTCAACAATGTTTACAAGTGATGTTGAATGTGCTGCTGATGGCTGTACTGTGCGAGTGCGTGGGTCGTGTGTGTGTGTGTGTGTGTGTGTGTGTGTGTGTGTGTGTGTGTGTGTGTGTGTGTGTGTGTGTGTGTGTGTGTGTGTGTGTGTGTGTGTGTGTGTGTGTTCATTTTAACGTCTATCCACTAAAAAGTGATTTGTGTGTGTGTGTGTGTGTGTGTGTGTGTGTGTGTGTGTGTGTGTGTGTGTGTGTGTGTGTGTGTGTATGTGTGTGTGAGAGAGAGCAAGTGTGTGTGTGTGCATGCGCGCGCCCGTGTGTGTGTGTGTGTGTGTGTGTGTGTGTGTGTGTGTGTGTGTGTGTGTGTGTGTGAGAGCGTGTGTGTGTATGTATGTGTGTGTGTGTGTGTGTGTGAGCGTGTGTGTGAGCGCAAGTGTGTGTGTGTGCGCATGCGCGCGCCCG
>CM060324.1:14845886-14855703 GCA_030674155.1 Stramonita haemastoma
TGCTGCCTTGCCGTGATAGGTGGCTAAATTTAAGACACTGACGACAGGAGTTAGGAATGTGACCTCATTCCATGAAAGTAAGTCGGAGGTACCCTCACAATCCAGCATCACCACCACCAGTTCAACCTATGTTTTAAAAAAAGGAGATGAGATACATTCAACAAAATGCATAATATCCAACTGGATGCATTGGTAATGATTTTTTTTGTTCTTTTACAGGAGAGAAAGATGGATGCATTGATAATGATTTTTTTGGTTCTTTTACAGGAGAGAAATATATATATATATATATATATATATATATATATATATATATATATATGAGAGAGAGAGAGAGAGAGAGAGAGAGAGAGAGAGAGAGAGAGAGAGAGAGAGAGAGAGAGAGAGAGAGAGAGAGAGAGAGAGAGAGAGAATGAATAATCTTTATTTTTCAAGGGTAACAGAGTAAGCATTTACATACTTTTTTTTTCATCAGGCCCTTGCCCTGATTTGGGAAAAAAAAGAATCTTACCAAAACAGGAGAAAAGTCAAAAAGCAAAGATAAAGCAGAAAGCAAAAACAAGAAGAAAAAAACATCACCATCACCAAGATTGTAAAAAGGAGATAAGTATACATTCAACAAATGCATAATTCCCATTAGAGAGAGAGCCAGGGAGAGAGATTTGAATGATTTGATTTGATTTATTCTTTTATATCGATAATGGAATAAGCACACTTGTGCTTTTTTACGTCCAGTCCCCGTGTGTATGCAGTTTTGTAAATGTCATTTGTTCCCACCTGCACACGATGGCCTACTCTTACGAAAAGCGGAACAGGATTTAACGTGTGCGCAAGATGTTCTGCGTGCGTTCGCACACAGGGCCTCGGTTTAAAGTCTCATCCGAAGGACTTTTGGGGAGAGTGGAGTCAGCACTGATGTTAACTCCAGGAGAAAAATGTCCTCGACCAGACTGGAACAAGGGTCGTCAAATTGGCAGCGCAATGTTCTGACCACTAGGCTATGCGCTCCCCCCCCCCCCCCCCCCCCCCCCCCCCCCCCCCCCCGCCCCTATCCGTTGTCACTAAAGTAGACACCCCTACTGAGTGGATCAGCAGCCTGTCGTGGCAACGAAAAGCAGTGGGAAAGTCAGACTCTGCATTGATCCTAAACCTTTGAACAAGGCCCTGAGGAGAAATGAGTACCCTATTCCAACTGTTGATGATGTACTGCCACAGCTCCAAGATGCAAAATACTTCCCACACCTGGATGCCAGGAACGGATTTTGGCATGTCGAACTGGATGAAGTAAGCAGCTACTTAACGACATTTGAAACACCTCTCGGCAAGTACCGATGGAAAAGAATGCCGTTCGGAATTTCACCCGCCCCAGAAGAATTCCAGAGGAGGATGGACTCAGCTCTGGCAGGATTGCCAGGCGTGGTGGTGGTCCATGACGACATTTTCATCTTTACCATGACGCCAACTTGAACCTGTTTCTACAACGATGCCGAGACACAGGACTGAAGCTCAACAAGGAAAAGGTCGAGCTGAAGCAAAAGGAAATCACATACCTTGGACACACCTTTTCAAGAGAAGGCTTAAGAGCAGACCCAAAGAAAGTGGATGCAGTTCAACAACTCCCAGTTCCGGAAGACAAAGCAGCAGTACAAAGACTACTTGGCGTGGTTGGCTACCTTCAGAAGTTTGCGCCAAATCTGTCTGAAGTAGCAGCACCACTCAGAGAACTAGTGAAGAAGGACGTCCACTTCAGATGGGATAAGGATGTCCACAGAGAAGCCTTGATGAAAGTGAAGAAAATTCTTTCTGAGCCGCCTGTACTTCGCTACTTTGACTCTTCAGGAAAGTGCATAACTACGCTTCGGTGTGATGCATCACAGTATGGACTAGGAGCATGCCTCATGCAGGATGGCCAGCCTGTCCAGTACGCATCACGAGCATTGACCGAGACAGAGAAGAGCTACGCTTAAATAGAAAAGGAGATGTTGTCTATACTCTTCGGCCTGGAGAGATTCGAGAGATACGTCTATGGAAGAGACATCTTGGTTGAAACAGACCACAAACCACTGGAAACTATTCACAAGAAAAGTCTACTCTCAGCACCGAAGAGGATCCAAAGCATGCTGCTTCGAACTCAGAAGTTCATGTACACAGTAGTGTACAAGCGTGGAGCTGAGATGTACCTGGCCGACACCCTCAGCAGAGCAGTCAGCGGGAAGGCAGAACAACTAGTCACCCACAAAGAAGCAATATTCTACACAGAGCTGGAGAACACAGATCCATGTCAAGAACTGGCTATCAGCCAAGAGAGACTCCTCAGTCTGCAGCAAGCGACTGCAGAAGACAAACCATGAAGATTCTTAAAGCTGTCATCCTACAAGGATGGCCAGAGGAAAGGACAACTTTCACAGCAGCTACAAACCTACTTTCCGTTCCGGGAAGAACTTTCTGTACAGAATGGTCTTGTCTTCAAGAGCCACAGAGTGGTCGTTCCAGAAACGGAAAGAACTGACATCCTAGAGAAACTCCATGCAAGCCACTCAGGAATCCAGAGCTGCATAAGAAGAGCACGTGAGGTAGTCTTCTGGCCTAGGGTGAACTTGGACATTGAAGACTTTATCAAGAAATGCAGCGCCTGCAGCACATTCCAGCGTGGTCAGCAGAAAGAACCACTCATCAGTACAGAGATACCTGACCTGCCCTGACAAACACATCGCCTGTGACGTCTTTGAACACAACGGCCACGAGTACCTGGTCACTGTGGATCATTACTCAGATTTCTTCGAGCTTGATCGACTGCAAACAAGAGAATCCAAGGAAGTCATCACCTGCTTGAAGAGACACATAGCAAGACATGGAATCCCAGAATGACTCACAACAGACTGTGGAACTCAGTTCACATCCACCCAGTTTGGAAAGTTCAGCAAAACCTATGGATCTGACCATGTCACAAGTTCCCCACACTACCCCCAGTCCAACGGGAAAGCGGAGAGCGCGGTGAAAGCAGCGAAGATGTGCATGAAAAAGGCAGAACACAACCATCAAGATCCCTTTCTAGCTCTACTAGAGTTACGAAATATCCCTACAGAGACTGTGAACAGTTCACCTGCTCAAAGACTTTTCAGTAGAAGAACAAGAACTCAGGTACCAACTTCAAAGAAACTGCTCAAACCTGCGGTCGTATTAGTCAAGAAAGAGCTTGAAAAAAGAAAGATGAAACAAGTTCACAACTACAACAGAAGTGCAGTGGAACTGACAGAACTACTTCCAGGACAGATAGTAAAGTTCCAACCACCGGGATCTAAGAAGTGGATCAGCGCCAAAGTAGACGGTGAAGTTAACATCCGGTCATACAACATCGTACAGTGGATGGACGTCAATACAGGAGGAACCGTGATAGCTACGGGACACACCTAAAACGAATTTTCCAATACAGTCAACACTGACAGATGGAGAAGACAGATTTCAGAAGAGCAGCAGAACACCTTTCCCTGTAACCAACAGCAAAAGACGCGGGGAAACCAAATGACAGACATCAGGTCATCAAAACAGACGCTGAAAGAAACAGTTCAGCAGCCTGACCAAAGCACTGGAAAGCCATCTGAACCAGACTACAGAAAGAAGGATGAAGGTAGAACTTCAATACAGCCATCGGAACATGGTGCTCCAGACCAGCCGACAGCTACAAGCCAGTCTGACACATCAGCACCAAGGAGCCAGAAGCAAGGCAAAATCAACTTCGACAGAACAACACACAGAACCAGTTGTTTATTACAAAACAAGGTCTGGTAGACAAAGCAAGAAGCCAGATTTTCTGATGTATAGATAAAATGAACTCTTGTCTATATTCCAAAGAAAAAAACGAACATAGGACTAAGAACATGGACATGATGATGATGGACTGTAATATGATCAGGAATATTTGTACATAAAAGAAATAGTTACAGGGGGAAGAAACAATGATTAGTAATTTTCATTGCATAAGCGTTTTTCATGATTAGTAATTTGTCTTAAGACAAGGTCGGAAAGAGATAGATTTTGAGGGGACTGAAAGTTAATTTTTGATTAATTTTGTTTTCTGAAGAAAGGGAGATGTGACGTATGTTAGTAGTAATCAGAATGCTGATAGCAGCACGAGATGATTGTGTACATATGAAATGATAGTTGTTCAGTTATTCGATTGCCTTGTCAGTTGAGAAAAAGACATCACAGAGTAAAGACGTAGAAGCATTCGCTTTGCCTTGAGTCTTGTCTTGAAAGAACAAAACGATCTATGAAAATGACTTACTGTGTTTTATTAAATGTAGCTGTGAAATATTTGCTGATATACCACTGTTTTTTGCTGTGACTCAGAACCCTGCAGCTTATCTGTAAACTCCAATTTAGCATTGACAGATTGATTATATGGACTCAATTAAACCATATGTCCTTAAATGCACAAAAGCAAACAAAGTGCATATGTGTATCACCAAAACAGAAAAGACAAAAATTGAAAGATAAGTTCCAACCACTGTTACTTGATAACAGAATAGTAATTTAGTAGAAGTTGACTCTCATAAACTTCTAGGTGTCACCATTGACAAAAATATGACTTGGGACTGATCCATTGTGTCACTAGGAAAGCGCATTGCTCACCCATCTAGTCAATTATCCAAAAGAAAACACTTTCTGAATGGTCACTCTCAAAATTGTTTTTTTGTTGCCATATTCTACCAATTATTGACTATGGGTCAACTATTTGTGATACCTGCAATGAAATAAACTTGAAATTCATTCATCGTTTATCATAAAGAGCAGTAAAACTTGTTTTGTTAAAATCAAGTTTCATGACAATATTGAGGATTATAGGAAAATAAATGTTCTGACTTATCGAAACAGACTTTCCTTCAATAAAGCCCTGTTTATGCAAAAGTTGTGAACCAATCTGCACCTCCCAAGATTACCAAAACTTTCAAAATTAACCAACCAACACAGAACTCAAACACACCCTTTTTCATAGACTATTCAAATCCAGAATAATTAAACTATTTAAGAATCACTTATAGGATACCCTTAATTTAGCTAACATTTTCATGTAGGCCTTGAACAATGAATCATTAAATTTACATTAGCATCTGATATAGGACACCGTGTAATGTTCACTGTGTTATTATTATCATATAAATAATATGTTACAATGTACATGTGTCATAGAACATAATGTAATATTCATTCTTGATGACTTAAGGGATACCCATTTACTGTTATATTGTATTCAATTTATGACTTGTATGATGCTTGATTTGATATATACTATATACTATATGTATATATATAATATATATATATATATAATATATATATATATATATAAAACACATTTAAGAAAGCTACGTAGATACACCAGCATATTACATGGTTCCCATAATATATTTCGTAGATCTTTCATCCTGTCACTCAGGGGTGTACTGTATTGCCATGACGTGATGGTATGACATCAATTTTGATTAACGCTCATTGTGAAACTTTGTCTTTGATATACTTACATCGTCATACTGAGACAATACATGACACTTACACAGCATAGAGAGAGAGAGAGTAGTAGAAGATGAGAGATGAGATGATGATGAATAACACATAGCGAAAGTAAAACAACAGCAATTATGTCCAATTTGGGCTTCAACCTTCTCAGGTTATTGCAGACGTGATGATACATCAATTGATAACGTCTGTGAACTTGTTTTGATATACACACGTCATACTGAGACATCAGACACACAGCAAGAGAAGAGAGGAGGAGAGAGAGAGAGAGAGAGAGCAGCTTACATTGAACAAATTAAGTCATAAGTTAAGTTCACACTCACACACATATGCACACACACACTGACATACGCATGCACACACACTATGCACAATCATGCACACAATGTATACACTCAGACACACAAGTGGAAGCACACAAACACGCGCACGTATGCACACATGCATCCATCCACACACACACACACACACACACACACACACACACACACAATGTGCTGCAATTTGACACCATATTTTCTCCCTGGAGTTAACATCAGTGCTAACTTCACTTTCCCCAAAAGTTTTGCGATGAGACTATAAACCAAGCCCCATGTGCGAACCCACACAGGACATCTTGCGCACATTAAAACCTGTTTCGCTTTACGTAAGAGTAGGCCATTGTTGTCGGTGGGAACAGATGACAAGATCTACAAAGCTACATATACACGGGACCGGATGTAAAAAAGCACACGAGTGCCCTTTCCATTGTCATGATATAAAAGAATAAATAAACACACACACACACACACACACACACACACACACACACACACACACACAGATTGTTCAAATCAAGTTGCTAGGTGGTAGATTGTGGCCACGGACAGGAAGAGGATGGCAATTCAACTGTCACGTGTGTTGAGGCCTTTAGGGGCATCAGTCTGCAACTTGTGTCTCCAGAAACGTTCTCGGTGGAGTCTGGCCTCATGCGTCTGCCCGTTCACCGGTTGGATCATTAGGCACTTCACGTTACATACATACATACATACATACATACATAATATATATATATATATTATATATATATATATATATATATATATATAATATATATATATATATATAATATATATATGTGTGTGTGTGTGTGTGTGTGTGTGTGTGTGTGTGTGTGTGTGTGTGTGTGTGTGTGTGTGGTGTGTGAAGTCAAGTCAAATTTTTATTTCTAGATGGTACATTGATTAAGCATTGATTTGCTTTTTTCATCAAGCCATCTATCTGAAAGAAAAAAAAACCCCACAATAACAACTTCAAAAACCAAAAGCAAAGACACCCCCCCCCCCCCAACAAACAAACCAAGAACCCCCCTCCCCCCCCCCCCTCCAAATATTTCACCAACATTAATTAACTAACATGATTTGGGGTGTATGGGGTGCTTAAGGAGAGGTGGTACCTTTGTAAACCTGGCAGTAGCATCCCTCGGGATGGACGGGAGCACTGGTCCTCACTTGGCACTCAACTCTCACTTCTGGGTCCGGGTCCTTAACCCACCCACACCCCGGTAACCGCTTCTACTGGCGGGCGAAACGTTGTGAGGGGCTGGTGCATTCTTAACCACCAGTAGGAGTCTTGGAGAGGAGATGGGCGCCACCAAGCTTCCTCAAGCCCACTGAAAGGACATGAGAAGAACAAAACAGACATACATGCCGGATCGGTCGAGGCCCGGATCAACAACGACCGCGCTACCCACTGCAAGCCTCCAGGGTGGGAGCGACAAGTGTGCTACTGGGGCAGAACAAACTCTAAAGCTTCCAGCTAAAGGGGCAACCATTGGCACATGGAATGTGAGGACTCTGTACCAAGCAGGAAGAGTACAGGAACTTACACATGAATTACAGAGGTATAAATGGGACATCATAGGGCTTGCGGAAGTCAGATGGATTGGCTTCGGAGAAACAACCACGCAAGACGGCCACAAAATATGGTACAGCGGAGAAGAGAAACTACATCAACATGGAGTAGGCTTTATTGTCAGGAAAGAGATTGTGTCAAGCATCATCAGCTGCACACCAGTATCCAGCAGACTCATCTCAATCAGAGTTTCTGCAAAACCCCAGAATCTCACCATCATCCAAGTATATGCTCCAACATCTGACTACGACGATGACCAGATAGAAGAATTCTATGAAGAACTTGAAAACGTCATCTCCAAAACGCCCAAAAAAGACATCCTTATTGTGGAAGGCGACTGGAATGCTAAGGTGGGACCTGATGCCTATGACACCTGGGCAGGAACCACAGGACGATTTGGACTGGGAGAAACAAATGACAGAGGACAGCGGCTGCTGGAATTCGCAAAGAAGCACAAACTGATTTTGGCTAACACACTCCACCCTCACAAGCCATCCAGAACATCAACCTGCCACTCACCAAATGGTCTGATTCATAATCAAATTGATTACATTCTGTCACCCCAAAGATTCAAATCCAGCATAAACAAGGCAAACACAAGAACATTCCAGGAGCTGACATTGGCAGTGACCACGACCTTGTACTTACCACCATCAGGCTGAAACTGAAAGCAAAACACCAGCCAAAAAGCCCACGCATAAGATTCGACCTGGAAAAACTCAAAGACCCAACAGTGGTTGAGATCTTCCAAGCCAACATTGGAGGAAAGTTCGCGGCACTCACAGCCATCAACAATGATGTGGACACACTGGCCAACAACATCAAAGAAGTGCTAACGACAGCAGCAGAAGAAACATTAGGAAGAAGCAGAACAAAGAAACAACCCTGGGTGACAAATGAGGTTCTTGACCTCTGCGACAAAAGAAGAGAACTTAAGAAACAAAAGTTCACAAGTCAAGAAGCTTACAAGAAGTACATGGATAGCCACAGAGAAGTGAGGAAAAAGATGAGAGAAGCCAAAGAGCATGGATAGAAGAACAATGCAACAACATCGAAGCTGGAATGGCCAAGGGAAACAGCAAAACAGCTTACGACACTTTGAAAGCACTAACGAAAACCACACAGCCTAAAGCCTCTGTTATAGAAGACAAAGAAGGAAATCTTTTAACGGAAAACAATGCCATCCTCCAACGCTGGACAGAATACTGTGAGGGATTGTATAACTACCCACTACGCCCAGATACCAACATAGTTTCTGACAAACCCCCTGAACACCAAGATAAAGACCCACCAATACTAAGGTGTGAAGTAGATGCAGCTATTAAACAGTTGAAGAAGGGGAAGTCCCCTGGAATCGATAACATCCCAGCTGAACTCATAAAAAATGGAGGGAATGAAACAGCAAGGCGATTCACAGAACTTTGTCAGAAGATCCACGACACCAAAGAATGGCCAAAAGAATGGACACAGTCTCTTGTAATACCCCTGCCAAAGAAAGGAAACCTTAAGCAATGCCAGAACTACAGAACCATCAGTCTCATAAGTCATCCTAGCAAGATCATGCTGCAGGTAGTCCTCAACAGACTGAAAAACCAAGCGGAAAAACTCCTGGCAGAAGAACAAGCGGGCTTTAGACCAAGACGCAGCACAATGGAACAAATTTTCAATCTGAGAATTCTGATAGAGAAGCATCTCCAACACCAAAAAGACTTGTACCATAACTTCATAGATTTCAAAAAGGCCTTTGACAGGGTATGGCATGACGGCCTCTGGCAAGTACTCAGGCACTTCAACATTGACAGCTGCCTAATTGAAGTAATCAAGGCTCTGTACGAGAACGCAAGAAGTGCAGTCTTCAGAAACAATCACGTGGGCGAGTTCTTCAAGACCACGGTTGGGGTTCGCCAGGGCTGCCTTCTCTCACCTGTACTTTTCAACCTCTTCCTCGAAAACATCATGACAGAGACACTGCAAAACCACCACACTTCCATCTCCATTGGTGGAAGACCCCTTTGCAACCTCAGATTTGCAGATGACATTGACCTCATGGGCAGCAGCAAACAAGAACTGCAAATCCTCACAGACAATTTAACAGATCGAGCGAGCGCATACGGCATGGAGGTCAGTACAGAGAAATCAAAGATCATGGTCAACAGCGCGAGTAATGACATCACGGAAATAAAGATGAATGGAGAAATACTAGAAGAGGTGAGCCAATTCAAATACTTAGGCTCCATCCTAACAAAAGATGGCACATCAAACAATGAAGTGAAAGCTCGCATTGCAACAGCAACATCTGCTCTAGTCAGACTCCAGAGGATTATCAGAAGCAACAACATCAGCTTCTGCACCAAATACCACCTTTACAAATCCCTCGTGATATCTATCCTCCTATATGGCTGTGAAT
>CM060324.1:14875265-14882765 GCA_030674155.1 Stramonita haemastoma
AGGGGGGTAATTAAAAAAATAACATCATGTGGGACTTATGAGAGAGAGAGAGATTGTTTGATTTGATTTGTTTGATTTGATTTATTCTTTTATATCGCGGATAAGGAATAAGTACCCTTGTGTTTTTTTTTTTACATCCCCCGGTGTTGCAGTTTTGTAAATGTCATTTGTTCCCCGGCACACGTGGCCTATCTTACGAAAAGCGGAAAGGTTTTAACGTGTGCGCAAGGATGTTTTGGTGCTTTTCGCCCGGGGCCTCGGTTTTAAAGTCTATTCGAAGGACTTTTTGGGAGAGGGGATCGCACTGATGTTAAAACCCCAGGAAAAAAAATCTCCTCGACGGCTCAAACCCCGGGTCGCCCAAATTGCCGCGCAATGTTCTGCCACTAGATTAGGTATCCGCCCCAGGGGAGGAGAGAGGGGAGAGAGAGAGAGAAGACGAAAAGAGAATGAGAAGAGAGAGAGAGAGGGAGGGGAGAGAGAGAGGAGCAGGACCTTAAAAATGCATGGGCCCTTGTATGCTTTGTCCGTTTTCCACTCTCGTACTAACAACTAAATGTTCTGTTGTGGGATGTTGTTTCTTTGTGTGCGGTTTCGTGCTGCTGGGGTTTACAAATTTTGGCCGGAAGTGAGCAGAGTGGGGGGGGGGGAAAGATGGGTAGTCAGGGGGAGGATTGAGAAGAGGGAGGTTTGAGAACGGGGAGGGGTAACAACAAGATGTGTGTTTGTGTGTGGTGTGTGCGTTCTGTTTTCTGGGGAGAGAGGGTGGGTGGGTTTTACTTTTAGGTGTACAAGGTCCGTGTACATAGATGGTAGGAAGTAATTTATGGTTCAAAACCCGTGTTTTCCCACAAAAATGTTTCGGGAAAAAAAAGATCTTTTTTGTCAAGACTAAAGGGTTTATGTGTTGTATCCAGGCGTTTCCCGCTTGCGGGTATGCGCATAGCAACCCCCCCCCAACACCCCCACCCCCACACCACACACACACACACACACGCACACACACACACACACACACACACACAAGCACACACAACAACACGCTCCGACCAGTAGGCATCGCGGGCCACCCCAATAGACATACTCAAAGCTTTCTCTCAGCTCTTTCCTCTCAAATCCTCTCCCCTTCTCTCCATCCTCTCTCTCTCTCTTTTCCCTCTCTCTCTCTGTCTCTCTCTCGTGTCTCTCTCTGTCTTTCTGTCTCTCTGTGTCTGTCTGTGCTCTCTGTGTGTCTGTCTGTTGTCTGTCTGTCTGTCTGTCTGTCTGTCCTGTCTGTCTGCTTCTATCTCTCTCTCTCTCTCCTCTCTCTCTCTTCTCTCTCTCTCTCTCTCTCATCTCACGCCTATTTGCTTCCCATGCTTGGCTGTCAGAAAGCGGTGTCTCTCTCCGATGAGTGAAGTTTCTGTTATTCCCCCCAATTTGTTTCAACATGCCAGTTTTTGCATTCCCGGCAACGCTAGAACGTATGTGAACGTGGCATTGCAATTTTGAACAAACACTGTCTTTATTTAAAGTAAAAGGTAGAGGACATCAGACGGTCGATGTAATGAGACTGACAAAATCATTTAACTACCCCCATTACCCGTCACTCCAGTACAGTGTACATAAGCATACAGGAAAGGACAAGAAATCTCGTCTTAGGTGAGCAGAGATAGAATCAGTCGCTACCAACAAAATAAAGAAAACCCAGCATGCCACAGGTGCGTGTTTAGACACCATCTCTGAGGAAAAATCGGCGAGTTGGAGTCCCCAGGGCGGTTCGGGGCTGTATATGGCAATGTTCTGGCGGCTTCTGCGATGGCACTGGAACCATATGTATCAGTGAATGCATTTCCAATGGACCATTTCAGCGATGTGGAGGGTGGGGGAACCTCTGCTGCATGGGTAACAGCTTGCCCTCCATACTTAGTTACCAAGGCTTTGCGATCTGTAGCCTATAGTGCAACTCCATAGTCTTCCGAGACTGATGGATGCGTGCTTACTGCCAATAGAGCTTTGGCTGTAGGCCTAACGAAACGAAATGCTTAAAGTAGAGATTGCCTTGGGCATGTGAATTGGGACTCAGTGCCGTCAGAGACTTCTGTAGAACTAATGTTAATATCCTGTGATTAATTGACTGTCAGTATAATTGCATAATCCACGTTGAAACTGTGGAATAGAAGTTCCATGTCATATAGATCTTTCTGGCTGTCATCTGAATTACGATTTCAGTTTTTTTGTTTGTTTTATTTTGGTTGTTTGTTTTGGTTTTAATTTTCAGTCCTTGGCTAAAGTTTCGAGGTTCACCAAGGGTGAGATTTTGCCTATGTAACAGTTTTTACCCCCACACCACCCACACCCACACCACACCACACCCACACCACACCACCCACCACACCACACCACACCACCACACACAAACCCACCACACACACCCACACACACCCACTACACACACCACACATTACACACACCACACTTACACACAGTACACACACACACACACACACACACTTACACTACACCACACACACACACACACCACACACACACACACACACACACACCACACAACACACCACACCACACAATCACTGCCTGGGGGGGGAGCACTACACACAGCACGAGCCAAAAAGCCAAACAAACTGGCCGGTACGGTGTAGTTTGAAGGGGGGGGGGGGGGGGGGGGTAACAGTGCAGACTCCAGAAGCTGTGTGGTCAGTAGTAACGAGCTGATTTGGACAGTTTTCTCTGTACCGGGGGGGAGGGAGGGAGGATTTGGTTGATCAGGTCTTCAGCTTTCATTAGCCAGGTTAGGCCCTGTGCCAAATTGTCCGTGGACGTCCAACTGTGTGGTGTTGTGTGGGTGTGTACTCGAGAGCTAGATTGCAGTTTTTTTCTTTCTTTCTTTCTTTTCTTGTCTTGTTGTTTGTTGTTGTGTTGTTGTTGTTGCTGTTTTGTTCTGTTGTCATTCTACTTACTACTACTACTACTACTACTACTACTATACTACTACTACTACTACTACTACTACTACTACTACTACTACTACTACTACTACTACTACTTTTCTTCTTCCTCTTCTTCTTCTTCTTCTTCTTCTGGTAGATGTCAGTGTGTGTGTGTGTGTGTGTGTGTGTGTGGTGTGTGTGTGTGTGTGTGTGTGTGTGTGTGTGTGTGTGTGTGTGTGTGTGTGTGTGGTGTCTATTTTTTTTATGTTTACACCATACTACTGCACTGCACTACATTACACTAACACTACACTGTTTTGTCCTGCTCTGCACCACACTACACAGCATACACTGCCTACACTACACTACACTACACTACACTACACTACACTACACTACACTACACTACACTACCACTACGACTACGCTACACTACGCTACACTACCTACACTACACTACACTACGTGCGCTGCACTACACTGCCCTGCCGTGCCCTGCACTACACTACACTACACTACACTGCAACTACACTCACTCACTCACTACACTCACTACACTGCACTGCACTGCACTGACTGCACTGCACTGCACTCTACTGCATGATCTATGCACGCCATGCTGAAATACACAGGCAGTTTGCGTTCAAAGAGTGAGGGATGAAACCCGCGACATTGCTTTCTAGACGGATGTTTTGCATTTAGATTACGGCTCCACCGACCTGTCCTTTTTTGTGTGTGTTTTTTTTTAGGGATGTCTTGGTAGTGTGTTTGTGATGGTGATGTGGCGTATGTTCTCGTTATGACACTGCACTGGAAAGAGAGGCCAAGAGTTTTTCTTTAGCGATCGTCTTTGCCAGTTTTCTGTGAAAGATCCTGCAACTCTTATTGTAACCGAGACCAGCAGCCTTAGTAGAATGCTGTTGTGAAAACTGAATTAAGACATCAGCTGCAGTATAAATCTGTTGTTAAAACTGAATTAAGACATCAGCTGCAGTATAATACTGTTGTTAAACACTGCATTAAGACATCAGCTGTAGTATGATTGCTGTTGTTAACACTGAATTAAGACATCAGCTGTAGTATGAATGCGTTGTTAACACTGAATTAAGACATCAGCTGAGTATGATTGCTGTTGTTAACACTGAATTAAGACATCAGCTGCAGTATGAATGCTGTTGTTAAATGAATTAAGACATCAGCTGCAGTATGAATAATGCTGTTGTTTAACACTGAGATTAAGACATCAGCTTAGTATGGATGCTGTTGTTAACACTTGAATTAAGACTTCAGCTGCAGTATGATGGCCGTTGTTAACACTGAATTAAGACAAGTTTCTGTAGTATGGCTGCTATTGTTAACACTAAATTTTAAGACATCAGCTGTAGTATGGATGCTGTTGTTAACACTGAATTAAGACATCAGCTGCAGTATGAATACTGTTGTTAAAACTGAATTAAGACATCAGCTGCAGTATAAATGCTGTTGTTAAAACACTGAATTAAGACATCAGCTGTAGTATGATTGCTGTTGTTAACACTGAATTAAGACATCAGCTGTAGTATGAATGCTGTTGTTAAAACACTGAATTAAGACATCAGCTGATAGTATGGATGCTGTTGTTAACACTGATTAAGACATCAGCTGTAGTATGATTGCTGTTGTTAACACTGAATTAAGACATCAGCTGTAGTATGAATGCTGTTGTCAGCACTGAATTAAGACATCAGCTGCAGTATGATTGCTGCTTGTTAACACTGAATTAAGACATCAGCTGTAGTATGATTGCTGTTGTCAGCACTGAATTAAGACATCAGCTGCAGTATGATTGCTGTTGTTAACACTGAATTAAGACATCAGCTGTAGTATGATTGCTGTTGTTCAGCACTGAATTAAGACATCAGCTGCAGTATGATGCTGCTGTTGTTAACACTGATTAAGACATCAGCTGCAGTATGAATGCTGTTGTTAAATGAATTAAGACATCAGCTGCAGTATGATTGCTGTTGTTAAACACTGAATTAAGACATCAGCTGCTAGTATGAATGCTGTTGTTAACACTGAATTAAGACATCAGCTGCAGTATGAATGCTGTTGTTAACACTGAATTAAGGCATCAGCTGCAGTATAATGCTGTTGTTAAATAATTAAGGACATCAGCTGTAGTATGATTGCTGTTGTTAAACTGTTAAGGCATCAGCTGTAGTATGCTTGCTGTTGTCCAGACCGATTATGGGGTTTTGTGAAGTGTTGCAGTTTGTCCATTTATGTTGTGCAGAGAGTTTGTACTGGAAAGGTTATCTTTCTTCCCTTTTAAAAAGTTTCATTTTTAAGGGGGTGGGGGAAAGGGTGGTGATCAGGTGGATGGTTTTGATATTTGAAGGGATTAGTGGCTGTTTTGGTTTAACTTGGAGATGAGTGTCCTAAAGTTTTGGAGTTTGTCCATTCATATCATGCACAGAGTTTTGAAATACACGTTTCTTCCCTCTTAAACAGTCGGGGTTTTGTTTTAGTTTTGTTTTTTGGTCAGGTTGAGGGTGTTTATATATTTAAAGGGATTAGTAGCTGTTCTGTTTTTGGACTTAAGATGACTGTTCATACGAGCTTTGGTATTTAGGGAGATGACCGCTTGGAAATGGCCTACGAGGTCGGCGTGGGTGGGACACAACAGGAAAAAAAGAAATGGGTCTACATGTTGTTGCAATAGTGAAATAAGAGGTTCTTTGTGTTCATTGATGCCTGTTCTCCCCCATAAACGGTAAAGTGTTCGTGTACTTTTTGTTCATTGTCTGATTTGCACACATATCACACATCCTTGCGCATGTAGCACACACAACACACACACACGACCACACACGCACGCACACACGACCACACACACACACACACACACAGATAGATGGCTTGATGGAAAAAATCAAATGCATTGCTTACTCAATACACCATCAGGAAATGAAAAATTGGCTGTGAACATTTGACTTTGACTCACACACACACACACACACACACACACACACACACACACACACACACACACACACACACACACACACACACACACCACACACACACATTCTTCACTCATCTTCCTCTCTCTCTCTCTCTCTCTCTTCTCTTCTCTCTCTCTCTCTCTTCTCTCTCTCTCTCATATATCTGCCTAGACCTCGGGGCATGTGTGGGGGTAGAAGGGCGTAACGTTACGGTAATGGAAGCTGAATTGAATTTTTGCCGTTAACTTGAGCAGTATCTGTCATCCACTGGCAAAACTAGATTTTTACCGCAGCGTATTCATCCGTGAAGTTTCACGTCTGTATGTTTTGGCACATTTGACTGTAGTATACCTTCAGTTCAACGAGCACAGTGACATGACAGATGACTGCTGGCAGCCCCAATAAATAAGGTTTCTGTAGTCGGCGGGGCGATAAAGATTAAACAACAAGATTAGGTTAGATTGGACAGATGACCCGAAAGGTTTATTATAGGCAGTTGGTTGCTTGAATTCTTCCTTGTGTGTGTGTGTGTGTGTGTGTGTGTGTGTGTGTGTGTGTGTGTGTGTGTGTGTGTGTGTGTGTATACATATACATACATAAATATATGTATATAAACTATATATAATTTGTTTACATAGTTTGTAGCAGAGATATACAAATAAAATCATCAGGCAACAAGTGGATTTCAATACCCTGGCCTTATCATTGCCTAATTCCAGTCTGATTTTGTGTGTTTTGGTATTCACTTAAAATAAAAAGGAACAAAAATACAGTGTTAGGGTGTGGATGGAGTAGGGTGGGATGGTTGGGGGTGGGGGGAGCTCTCCACATGGAGAGAAAGTGGAATTTTTACAAGGGAGACAAATTCAAGTTTACGGATCATCATCATCATCACACACACGCACGCACGCACGCACGCACGCACGCACGCACGCACGCACGCACGCCACCACACACACACACACACATACAGAGAAATCGTGAGACAGTAGTGACGCCATAATAACACTCCTTTTGGTATGTGCTACCATAAAGTTTGGATTGTTTGAACACACACACACACACACACACACACGCCGCGCCGCCGCGCGCGCACACACACACACACACACACACACACACACACACACACACACACACACACACACACACACTCACAGAGAGAGAGAGAGAGAGAGAGAGAGAGAGAGAGAGAGAGAGAGAGGTGTGTGTGTGTGTGTGTGTGTGTGTGTGTGTGTGTGTGGCGTGCGTGCGTGCATGTGTGCGTGCGTGCGTGCGTGCGTGTGTGTGTGTGTGTTGTGTTTTACACCGAGCAGTGTTTGGCCACTTAAACTAGACCAGCGCTGTCTGTACCGTACGGTACAGTGAATGTTTTGACACGTTCCCTAGTATCGATGTCCGCACAAGGCAGATTGCGTCTGCCCCTTTCCCCTCTGTTTGAAGGCCGTGTCCTGAGTCAACACACGGCTCCCTTTCTCCCGAGTCTGTCTTATTGGGTAGGCCCTACCTCCCGGAGCCCGAGTTATGTGCAAATACATATATAAAAGTTCCCCTTCAGGCACAGTACAGAGAGAGAGAGAGAG
>CM060324.1:14887765-14892765 GCA_030674155.1 Stramonita haemastoma
ACCGTTTAAGTTGCCGTAATTATCGTCTGTTGTAAATATGGAACTAACTTGGATGGCAAACAAGAATTGCTAAATTCCTAGAATACCTGGGCTCAGTATTTTTCTAGCCAGCAGTGGTGTAGGCAGGACCCTTACAAACCTGCGGTCTGTTCTCACTTGGAATGACTTGGATGGGAAACAAGAATTTGCTAAATTCCTAGATTGGCTGGATTGAAAAATATTTTGTTCTTGAGCATGGTGAACCGCGTGGGAAGAAAGGAGCAGGCTATGGCAGAGAGAGAGAGAGAGAGAGAGAGAGAGAGAGAGAGAGAGAGAGAGAGAGAGAGAGAGAGAGAGAGAGAGAGAGAGAGAAAATCATTTATTGTACCTAGGCCTTCGGCCACAATACAATTTGTAGGGAAGAAAAAGGGAAGAAAATGACAAATAACAACACGTAATCGTTGATAAGAATTTGCCATAATTATACAGAGAGAGAGAGAGACAGAGACTGAGAGACAGACAGACAGACAGACAGACAGACGGACGGACGGACGGACGGACGGACAGACAGACAGACACACACACACACACACACACACACACACACAGACGGACACACACACACACACACACACACACGCACGCACGCACGCACGCACGCACGCACGCACGCACGCACGCACGCGCGCGATCATCTCTCCCTTCCGCACTCGTCTGCTCTCTCTCTCTCTCTCTCTCTCTCTCTCTCTCTCTCTCTCTCTCTCTCCCTCTCTCTCTCTCTCTCTCTCTCTCTCTCTCTCTCTCTCTCTCTCTCTCTCTCTCTCTCGGGGGGCGGTCACGAGAAGTGAAGCGGACAGGGCGTACATTTTCTGTGAGCAGCAGTAAAACTAGAAATTCATTCAAAAATGCCAGTTACTGGACTTCCAGCGGCTGTGGAGAGGACCTTAGGCGCCCTGCTGACCGACAATGCAGTTTCCAGCTGGAAAGTGGCAGGAGAAGGGGACAGCGTGGTTTTTGTCTTGCGACTGAAACCAGTGGACACAACAGTGTCAACCAACATGGCGGATCCAACAGTGAATCGCAGCACACAAGCACAGTACTAGGCTACAGGAAAAAATCGTTTTCTCAAAGACGACGAGATGTTGAACGGTCTCGAAAGCATAAAGAGAAGCAGGCAAGTGTTGTGTGTGAAAGTGACTGTGTCCTCAGTGCCTCGAGTCTGCCTGACAGTGGAGTAGAACAGGGGAATACAGCATGTGTAGATACACATGGAATAGACCTACCAACAACACACACACAGGACATCAACACAAAAACATCAGTTAAGTTGCCATCATCGGTTGATTTAGAACCTCCCTGTATGTCTGATTGTAGTGACTGTGCTGATATGTGTGTTTTGCAGCCTGAGGTGAACAATGATAATATTGTTGGTGCATTCGACACAAGAAATGTCAAACAGTACGTGGCTACTCTAACTGATAGATCCGTACAGAGAAGGCTAAGAGACTGACAAAGAAATACACACTTTAGAAAATCCGTGCTACATCATTCAGACGGTGAAGATATTGTGACGTGTGAGTCAGACGACATTGTGATCCAGTGTGCATGCCAACCAGACACTGAGCCAGTATGTGTGTACTGGTTTGTCAAACAGCAAGAGAAAAACATGCTAAAAGAGGAACGTGTCAAACTCGCCAGTTTGCGGAATGGGAAGCGTATCCAGAACACACTACACACGGAGACCCTATCGTGTGCTTCAAGGGACTTAGCGACACTTAGAGACCTATTACAGCAGTCTCTTGGCTAGGCCTAGCCTAGACCTAAGGGTGTGTTTGTGACAAAGACTGGACGAAAGAAAGGCTCGGAATGCCGTAACATATCTGGACAGTAAAGAGTTTGTGTCTCGATGTACATTACTAATCAATGCTGTGGTTTCCATGGCTTGGAGTAGCGTCGTGTGTCAGCTTAAAGCAATTATCGTTATCGTTATTCGGCAACCCCCTTCATGTATGGGCCAATGGCCTTTTTTCATGAATAAACCTTTCGAGTTCGAGTTCGAGTTCTCTCTCTCTCTCTCTCTCTCTCTCTCTCTCTCTCTCTCTCTCTCTCTCTCTCTCTCTCTCTCTCTCTCTCTCATTTTCTTTATTCTGTCGGTAAAGTGAATTAAAATAATTGTTGGGTACATACCACACCCAGATTTTCTCAGTGGACTGTTATTGACCGTTGCCCCACCAAAGCAAACACTAACATACACTGCAATGTAGGGGATGGTAGACACAAGAGGAGAGATCGAATTTTTACATTAGTGCCGCCGTGACATAATCTTTCTCTTTGAACTGTCTTTTCTGCCTGTCTCCGTCTTTCTTTCAGTCTTTCTCTCTGTCTCTGTCTCTCTTTCTCTGTAGCTATCTCAGTATCTGTCTGCCTGCCTGTATCATTTGCACGCAGGGACATTTGCATATGCGCGCGGGACATGTGCATATGCTTGTGCGCGCGCACACACACCACACGCACGCACTCACGCACGCACATCCTATTTGTCTCTGTCTTCTCTCCCCCCCCCCCCCCAACTCACACACACACACACACTCACAAACACAAACACGACACACCACACACACACACACACACACACACACACACACACACACACACACACACACACACACACACACACACACACACACCCCCTGAAGAGAAACCAAACACGAAATCGATTTGGCGGTAAACAAAGGAAGGTTGCGTACTTCTTTGTGCACAACCTGACGCTTTGGGTTGGCATGAATTTAAAACGATGATTGCATCATTATGCTGCCTCGATGGCAGAAAGAGAACACGTACACGCATGCACGGGCGCACATACGCACGCACGCACGCACGCACGCACGCACGCACGCAAACACACGCACGCACACACACACACCACACACACGCACACACACACACACACACACACCACACACACACACACACACACACACAACACACACACACACACACACATATATATATATATATATATATATATATATATATATATATATATATATATATATATATATATATATTATATACGTGCATACATGCACATGCGATCACACATACATGGCGCACCCGCGCGCACACGCACACACGCATGCACACCTGTAGCACTATGTGGAGGAGGGATGTAAAATTGAAGACTAAAACCTACATGCACGCACACGCATGCACATGCACTCTGGTCATGCATGGAGTGATTCTGCATCCTGCTGTCGATGTTTCATAACGTTCATCTGCTGACTGATAGTGATACACTTGGATACATGTTTACGCGTTTACACAACAATCCCTTCTGTCTCGTGCGTGTATCATAGCTCCCGTCTCTCCTCCAAAATTATACTTGTCCCCATCCCACTCCAATATCATTTATAATGAACAGACATAAAAGCGTAGACGCAAGCCACAATTCAGTACGTACAACATTGATAACCATATTCTCATCCAAGCTTTTTTTTTTTAGCACCTTAGGATTGTGTAACTAGTATTTCCATTCGTGGAAAGCAACCCCCCCCCCCCCCCCTACCCGCCCTTTGTCCTTTTTTTTCTTTTAATACTCACCCGCAATCATTTCCGGTTTAACACAATAATGTTTTCAGACTGTCATGCATGTTTACAAAAGGGCTATGGCAAGCCATATATATATTTTTTTAATGGCACTATACTTAACATATCTGACTTTACGGAATAACCAGGTCACAGCTGCCCCTAGAGCTAAAAAAAAAAAGTATGGTTCGACAAGGGTTTGAAAGAATATCCTCTTCCCCCTCCCCCTGTGTTCTAAAACATGATCAGTCTGCCCAGTTCAGCCTTTCTCTTCTGGTGCAGATTCCATCAATAATATATATATATATATATATATATATATATATATATATATATATATATATATAGATATATATATATATATATATATATATATATATATATAGATATATATATATATATATATATATATATATATATATATATATATATATATATATAAGAAATTCTGTTTTCACAAAATGTCAGTTGGTAACCCAGGAAAGGGATGCAACGGGTTCGGTATATATATATACGTATGTATATATAATCATCATAGCTCCCGTCTCTCCTCCAAAATTATACTTGTCCCCATCCCACTCCAATATCATTTATAATGAACAGACATAAAAGCGTAGACGCAAGCCACAATTCAGTACGTACAACATTGATAACCATATTCTCATCCAAGCCTATAAAGACTATATATATACGTATGTATATATACCGTTATATATATATACATACATACGTATATATATATATACCGAACCCGTTGCATCCCTTTCCTGGGTTACCAACTGACATTTTGTGAAAACAGAATTTCTTTTTGATTTCCAGTCTTTCGTCGTTGTTGAAGTAATTGGATGGTGGGTCCTTTGCATGAAAGATGCATGACACCTGGCGGCGTTATTGTCGATATATCAGTTTGTAGTTAGCTAGATTGTAGGATCGGAAAGGGTTTGTTGGCTGATTTGTTTGTATTGTTGTGTTGCGTTGTTGTTGTTTGTGTTGGGTTGTGGAGTACTACAGTGTGGTGAGGTGTGTGTGTGGTTGTTGTGTGGTTTAGTGTGGTGTGGTGTGGTGTGATGTGTAGGTAGTGTAGTGTAATGTAATATCAAATGTGTGTTGTTTAATGTGGTGTAATGGTGTATTGTTGCGTTACGATGTTATTTGTGCTGGGTTGTACAGTAGTGTAGTGTAGTGTGGTGGTATGTGGTGTGGTGTTGTGTGCAGCATAGTGTAGGAAGTGTGGGCAGTGTAATCTATAGTATAGCATACTGTGGTGTAATGTGTTGTAATGAGGTGTAGTGTAGTGTAGTTTTGTCTTGTGTAGTGTAGCATAGTATTAGTACACGGTATCCTGCAGTGTATGTAGTGTTTTAGTGTCATAGCAAATCGTCAGGATTTTCTGTCCCTGACATTCGGACTGCTGCTTTTGAAATTGTGTTGTTATT
>CM060324.1:14896200-14903700 GCA_030674155.1 Stramonita haemastoma
TTTCAAAAACTCTGTGCATGATATGAATGGACAAACTCCAAAACTTTAGGACACTCATCTCAAGTTAAACCAAAACAGCCACTAATCCCTTCAAATATCAAAACCATCCACCTGATCACCACCCTTTCCCCCACCCCCTTAAAAATGAAACTTTTAAAAGGGAAGAAAGATAATCTTTCCAGTACAAACTCTCTGCACAACATAATGGACAAACTGCAACACTTCACAAAACCCCATAATCGGTCTGGACAACAGCAAGCATACTACAGCTGATGCCTTAATTCAGTGTTAACAACAGCAATCATACTACAGCTGATGTCTTAATTCAGTGTTAACAACAGCATTGATACTGCAGCTGATGCTTAATTCAGTGTTAACAACAGCATTCATACTGCAGCTGATGTCTTAATTCAGTGTTAACAACAGCAATCATACTACAGCTGATGTCTTAATTCAGTGTTAACAACAGCAATCATACTACAGCTGATGTCTTAAAGTTTTAACAACAGCATTCATACTGCAGCTGATGTCTTAATGCAGTGTTAACAGCAGCATTCATACTGCAGCTGATGTCTTAATTCAGTGTTAACAACAGCAATCATACTACAGCTGATGTCTTAATTCAGTGTTAACAACAGCATTCATACTGCAGCTGATGTCTTAATTCAGTGTTAACAACAGCAATCATACTACAGCTGATGTCTTAATTCAGTGTTAACAACAGCAATCATACTACAGCTGATGTTTTAATTCAGTGTTAACAACGGCATTCATACTGCAGCTGATGTCTTAATTCAGTGTTAACAACAGCAATCATACTACAGCTGATGTCTTAATTCAGTGTTAACAACAGCATTCATACTACAGCTGATGTCTTAATTCAGTGTTTTAACAACGGCATTCATACTACAGCTGATGTCTTAATTCAGTGTTAACAACAGCATTCATACTACAGCTGATGTCTTAATTCAGTGTTTTAACAACAGCATTTATACTGCAGCTGATGTCTTAATTCAGTTTTAACAACAGTATTCATACTGCAGCTGATGTCTTAATTCAGTTTTAACAACAGCATTCACACTAAGGCTGCTGGTCTCGGTTACAATAAGAGTTGCAGGATCTTTCACAGAAAACTGGCAAAGACGATCGCTAAAGAAAAACTCTTGGCCTCTCTTTCCAGTGCAGTGTCATAACGAGAACATACGCCACATCACCATCACAAACAACTACCAAGACATCCCTAAAAAAAACACACACAAAAAAGGACAGGTCGGTGGAGCCGTAATCTAAATGCAAAACATCCGTCTAGAAAGCAATGTCGCGGGTTTCATCCCTCACTCTTTGAACGCAAACTGCCTGTGTATTTCAGCATGGTGCAGTGCAGTAGAGTGCAGTGCAGTGCAGTTCACTGCAGTGCAGTGCAGTGCAGTGTAGTGTAGTGTAGTGCAGGGCACGGCAGGGCAGTGTAGTGCAGCGCACAGTAGTGTAGTGTAGTGTAGTGTAGTGTAGTGTGTGGTAGTGTAGTGTAGTGTAGTGTAGTGTAGTGTAGTGTAGTGTAGTGTAGTGTAGTGTAGGGTAGGGTAGTGTAGTGCAGTGTATGCTGTGTAGTGTGGTGCAGAGCAGGACAAAACAGTGTAATGTTAGTGTAATGTAGTGCAGTGCAGTAGTATGGTGTAAACATAAAAAAATAGAACACACACACACACACACACACACACACACACACACACACACACACACACACACACACACACACACACACACACACACACACACACACACTGACATCTACCAGAAGAAGAAGAAGAAGAAGAAGAGGAAGAAGAAAAGTAGTAGTAGTAGTAGTAGTAGTAGTAGTAGTAGTAGTAGTAGTAGTAGTAGTAGTAGTAGTAGTAGTAGTAGTTGTAGTAGTAGTAGTAGACAACATGAACAACAAGAACAAGAACAACAACAACAACAAGACAAAGAAAAGAAAGAAAGAAGAAAAAAAACTGCAATCTAGCTCTCGAGTACCCCACACACAACACACACACCAGTTGGACGTCCACGGACAATTTGGCACAGGGCCTAACCTGGCTAATGAAAGCTGAAGACCTGATCAACCAAATCCTCCCTCCCTCCCCCCCGGTACAGAGAAAACTGTCCAAATCAGCTCGTTACTACTGACCACACAGCTTCTGGGAGTCTGCACTGTTACCCCCCCCCCCCCCCCCTTCAAACTAACGTACCGTACCGCCAGTTTGTTTGGCTTTTTGGCTCGTGCTGTGTGTAGTGCTCCCCCCCAGGAAGTGTTGTGTGTGTGTGTGTGTGTGTGTGTGTGTGTGTGTGTGTGTGTGTGTGTGTGTGTGTGTGTGTGTGTGTGTGTGTGTGTGTAGTGTGTGGTGTAGTGTGTGTGTGTTAGTGTGTGGTGTGTGTGTGTTGTGGTGTTGTGTGTTGGTGGTGTGGTGTGGTGTGGTGTGGTGTGTGTGGTGTGGTGTGTGTGGTGTGGTGTGTGTGGGTTAAAAATGTTACATAGCAAAATCTCACCCTTGGTGAACCTCGAAACTTTAGCCAAGGACTGAAAATTAAAACCAAAACAAACAACCAAAATAAAACAAACAAAAAAACTGAAATCGTAATTCAGATGACAGCCAGAAAGATCTATATGACATGGAACTTCTATTCCACAGTTTCAACGTGGATTATGCAATTATACTGTCAGTCAATTAATCACAGGATATTAACATATTCAAGTCTCTGACGGCACTGATGTCCCAATTCACATGCCCAAGGCAATCTCTACTTTAAGCATTTCGTTTCGTTAGGCCTACAGCCAAAGCTCTATTGGCAGTAAGCACGCATCCATCAGTCTCGGAAGACTATGGAGTTGCACTATAGGCTACAGATCGCAAAGCCTTGGTAACTAAGTATGGAGGGCAAGCTGTTACCCATGCAGCAGAGGTTCCCCCACCCTCCACATCGCTGAAATGGTCCATTGGAAATGCATTCACTGATACATATGGTTCCAGTGCCATCGCAGAAGCCGCCAGAACATTGCCATATACAGCCCCGAACCGCCCTGGGGACTCCAACTCGCCGATTTTTCCTCAGAGATGGTGTCTAAACACGTCACCTGTGTGCATGCTGGGTTTTCTTTATTTTGTTGGTAGCGCACTGATTCTATCTCTGCTCACCTAAGACGAGTATTTCTTGTCCTTTCCTGTATGCTGTATGTACACTGTACTGGAGTGACGGGGTAATGGTGGGTAGTTATATGATTTTGTCAGTCTCATTACATCGACCGTCTGATGTCCTCTACCTTTTACTTTAAATAAAGACAGTGTTTGTTCAGATTGCAATGCCACGTTCAGCATACGTTCTAGCGTTGCCGGGAATGCAAAAACTGGCATGTTGATAACAAATTTGGGGGAATAACAGAAACTTCACTCATCTGGAGAGAGACACCGTCTTGCTGACAGCCAAGCATGGGAAGCAAATAGGCGTGAGAGAGAGAGAGAGAGAGAAGAGAGAGAGAGAGAGAGAGAGAGAGAGAGAGAGAGAGAGAGAGAGACAGACAGACAGACAGACAGACAGACAGACAGAACAGACAGACAGAAAAAGCAGACGAGAGAGACAGAGAGACAGAGAGACAGAAAAGACAGAGAGAGACAGAGAGAGAGAGACGAGAGAGGAGAGAGACAGAGAGAGAGAGAGCTTGTGCGAGTATGTCTAGGTGTGTGTCTTTCTCTGTATGTATGTCCACCTGAGTCTGAGTCTGCCACAGTCTGTGTTAGTCTGTCAACTCTATGTGTGCCGGCGCGTGCGTGCGTACGTGTGCGTGCGTGTGTGTGTGTGTGTGTGTGCGTGTGCGTGCGTGTGTGTGTGTGTGTGCGTGTGGTGTGTGTGTGTGTGTGTGTGTGTGGTATGTGTTGCTATGCGCATACCCCGCAAGCGAGAGCGCCTGGATACAACACATAAACCACTTCAGTCTTGACATAAAAAGATCTTTTTTTCCAGAAACATTTTGTGGAATCACGGGTTTAGAACCATAAATTACTTCCTACCATCTATGTAACACGGTCCTTGTACACCTAAAAGTAAAACCCACCCACCCTCTCTCCCCAGAACAGATCAGAACGCCACACACACACACAAACACACATCTTGTTGTTACCCCTCCCTGTTCTCAAACCTCCCCTCTTCTCAATCCTCCCCCTGACTACCCATCTTCTGCTCTCCCCCCCACTCTGCTCACTTCCAGGCCAATTAGTAAACCCCAGCAGCACGAAACCGCACACAAAGAGCAACATCCACACAGAACATTTAGTTGTTAGTACGAGAGTGGAAAACGGACAAAGCATACAAGGCCGATGCCATTTTTAAGTCCTGCTCCTCTCTCCTCTCTCTCTCTCTCTCTCCTCTCTCTCTCTCTCTCTCTCTCTCTCTCTCTCTCTCTCTCTCTTCTCTGGGGGCGGATAGCCTAGATCTAGTGGTCAGAACATTGCGCTGGCAATTTGACGACCCGGGTTCGAGTCCGGTCGAGGAGATTTTTCTCCTGGAGTTAACATCAGTGCTGACTCCACTCTCCCAAAAAGTCCTTCGAATGAGACTTTAAACCGAGGCCCCGTGTGCGAACGCACGCAAAACATCTTGCGCACACGTTAAATCCTGTTCCGCTTTTCGTAAGAGTAGGCCATCGTGTGCCGGTGGGAACAAATGACATTTACAAAACTGCATACACACGGGGACTGGATGTAAAAAAAAAAGCACAAGAGTACTTATTCCATTATCCGCGATATAAAAGAATAAATCAAATCAATCAAATCAAATCAATCAATCTCTCTCTCTCTCATAAGTCTACATGATGTTATTTTTTTAATTATCCTCTCTCTCTCTCTCTCTCCTCCTCTCTCTCTCTCTCTCTCTCTCTTCTCTCTCTCTCTCTCTCTCTCTCTCTCTCTCTCCTGACCCATGTCTGTCAGTGGCTACAGCGATGTTTGTGGCTGACTGACAGCCGGTGACAAACATTCAACTGATGAGGGCGGAGAGGGAGTCGATGTGGGAGTGAAGGAGACAGGGAGAGGGAGACAGAGGGGGGGAGAGAGAGAGAGAGAGAGAGAGAGAGAGAGAGAGAGAGAGAGAGAGAGAGAGAGAGAGAGAGAGAGAGAGAGAGAGAGAGAGAGGGACGGACACACACACACACACACAACAGACAGACAGACAGAAATACAGATAGAGGGATGGATGACTGGTAATGGCAAATGCAGGGGGGGGGGGGGGGGGGGGGGGGGGAGGGGAGGGGGGGAGGGGAGGAGAAAGCAAACTAAACGAGAGACATAGAACACGCACACGCACGCACGCACGCGCACACACACACACACACACACACACACACACACAAATCCTCGATACAAAAGAATAAAATACAAAAAAATAAACACACACACACATATATCGACACCACAACGACAAAACATACATACATACATACATACATACATACATACATACATCATACTGTCTGTCTGTCTGTCTGTCTGTCTGTCTGTCTGTCTGTCTGTCTGTCTGTCTGTCTGTCTGTCTGTCTGTCTGTCTGTCTGTCTGTCTGTCTGTCTGTCTGTCTGTCTGTCTGTCTGTCTGTCTGTCTCTCTCTCTCTCTCTCTCTCTCTCTCTCTCTCTCTCTCTCTCTCTCTCTCTCTCTCTCTCTCTCTCTCTCAAGCTCCTTACCTTTCCAGTAAGCAGTCCCGCGGCTTCTAAGGCTTTCTCCACTTTCTTTTTGTCCTCACGATTACTCGCCACTTGCTTGACCACACTGCAACCACAATCAACATATAAATCTGCTGTTATGTTTGCTTCTTTGTCCGTCATGTTCCACGATGACCTCCAAAACAGCACAGGAGGCAGCTGCTATTTCGGAAACTGGGCAGAAATATGATTATAGTGGAGATGCCTTGCCCACAGTACATCCCCACTCTCTCGGCCAAAGAGGGCATAAGGACAGTCAGCACTGGAGATGTTCTCCAAAGGCCAACTAGCCCTCTGGGCTGCAGCACATAAGGACTGTGCAAGTCAAGCCTCCTAGTCAGAGAGTCATAGTCGATCACTAAAGACTAAGCTGTGAAGTGGAATTCCATGAGTGGGAAAGAAAGCCACTGATCATACAGCCTCTCACTTTGCTGTTGCCCCCAGCATCAATGGTTTAATCAAGAACTGTGATAAAGCCCAGGCGCTGTAGGCTAATGAAGCGTAAAGTGTGCATCTGTCGAGCATGCACGCGTGCACACACACACACACACATACACACACAAACATTTTTACATACATACATACATATATATACGCGTACTTTGTGAGCCTTACCTACCTATTTTTCTCAACAGCAACAAAACAAAAACAAAACAGCAAAACGAAAAGGATACTTATGTCGTGCTATCCCTATGTCACGATTTTATAGACAGACCAAACCCTCTAAAAAATAGATAGATAGATAAATAAATTAAATAAATAAATAAATAAATAAGTAAATACAGATACACCTCAACGCATACTGTCGGTCTGCCTCAACATAAGCTCTTTCTCAGTCTACCCCCCCCCCCCCCACCCCGGACATTCCTTCCCCTATACCCACTCCTAACCCCCCCTCCCCCCCCCCCCAAATAAATAAATAAATAAATAAACCCCACATAAATTACATTCTCCGATAAAATTACCTACAACCTAACAACTACCATAAACAAAATTTCAAGATTCAAGATTCCTTTCATATACAACCAACACACCATCAAATCAAAAACAAAAACAAAAAAGTAAATGAAGCCTTAAAAGCACACAACAGGTAAAACACGCTCAGTCTTATCTCAGTTTTCCTTCTTTTTCCTATCGTCTAATATCACTTTCAGTGGAAAGACGTTGAATGGAAGAAAACACACAGGCAGAGCAAGACAGTACTCACTTTTTGATAGGAATTTTGCCGTCAGGCCCCAGGACATTGATGATCTTGGTGTACCATTTATCCAGAAAAGTCAGGGTACTGCTGTTGGCGCTCAGCAGGTTGAAAGAGTAGGCCATCAATTCGTATGCCCACGTCTGAAACATACATAAAGCATCATTGAAACTATGACGAATTAAGGCATTTTCGAGTAGAATTGAGTCTAAAAGAAGCATTTGGGGTTTTTTTTCGGGTGTTTTTTTTATATTCTTTAAATCACAGCTCTTAATGTGGTCTGATAAAAAGAAATATGTATGTGTTAGCAAATCCCGTTAAAACAACAGCAACAACAACACTCAAAAAAAAATCTAGTAGTTTTCATTTTTTCTTCTTCTTCCTTCCTTCTTCTTCTTCTTCTTCTTAGTTTTCCAACCAATTTTGCAATTAAATGTCTATGTATGTATGTATGTATGTATGTATGTATGTATGTATGTATGTATGTATGTATGTATGTATGTATGTATGTATGTATGCATGTATATATCAAAAGCAAACATTTGCACTCACTCACACACACACACACACACACACAC
>CM060324.1:14921200-14926200 GCA_030674155.1 Stramonita haemastoma
GCACGGCATGGCATGGCATGGCGCGGAAGCAAGCAAAACGGCAAAGTCACCTTCTGGCCTGAGTGATTTGCCCAGCGACCTTTTCTTGCTCACAATAATTCACGCTACGGCCGGCAGAGACTTTAGAGGAATGGTTACATTATGCATGGGCCGTGTATTGTGTCGTTAAGTGGTGGTTGTCGTCTAGTGGGTAGTTTCAACAGAGATTTTGTTTTCTTTTTTTTTGGGGGGGTGGGTGGGTGGTTGTTCTCCCTCAGCTAGAGGTCCGAGGTTTACCAATTTATTGTGAGATTTTGCGTATTGTATATATATGCATACATGCCACCGTGTTTTTACCCACCAGTAAGGTAGCTGCATTACGACTTCTGGGATCACACGGAGATCTATGTATTTACTTGAAATACGAACTATTGCCCAGATCTGAAAACTTCATGTGGAAACTTTTCCTTCACCAAGTGGAATGCCCATGCAAACAAACTGCAAATGGCAAGACAAAACGATTCCGAATCCGAGAATTCCTATTGTTTCTGCTAGTTTCTGTTTCTGCTCTCTGGACTTGAACAGCTCATACAGTACTGTATCGATCTGTAGTAGGTTAATAAGTTATGTTATTTTGTCGGTAAAGTCAGTAAATTCACAGATTTTCTTCGGGAAAGTTAGAAAGTAAATCTCTTTTTTTTCTCTTCTGTTCACAGCTTCGATTAAGTTTTTTTCTTTATCATTTACTTTCGCCATTATTTTCGGTCGTGTTTTCATGTGTGTAGATATAAGACGATATGCAGCTACGCAATTGAAAAATATTTTTCTAGTTCCATCTGGACCGGGTTCACAGAGTTGAACATCTTTATCCAGTTAGCGTCCAGAGCACCATTTAACGACACGGCATGTGTGGCTTTTTCCAACATCATTCAATCTGTTGATCAGTATGTCTGGCTGTCTGGCTTACCCCCCCCCCCCCCCCTTTTTTTGTTTGTTTGTTGTTGTCTGTTCTGTCTGTCTGTCTGTCTGTCTGTCTGTCTGTCTGTCTGTCTGTCTGTCTGTCTGTCTTCTGTCTGTCTGTCTGTCTGTTCTCTCTCTCTCTCTCTCTCTCTCTCTCTCTCTCTCTCTCTCTCTCTCTCTCTCTCTCTCTCCATTTCCCATATTTTATAGATTGCTTTGATATATATGCATGCTTACAAGAACATATTGTAAGACCAGGCTTGGTCTGAAATATTCATCCTTGCGAATTAACGATCATAATGTTTATATTATTCATATGATCTCTCTCTCTCTCTCTCTCTCTCTCTCTCTCTCTCTCTCTCTCTCTCTCTCTCTCTCTCTCTCTCTCTCTCTCTCTTCTCTCTTTCCCCATCCTGACCTCCCTCCCTTTCTCCCTCCCTCCAAGCATCCTTACACCAATTTTTCCACACCTAGCTTTGCAACTCTCTTCTGGGAGGGAGGAGGGTCAGTGGAGGGGGTGGTGCGTCTGCGTGTGTGTCAGTCAGTGTGTGAAATGGACGAGCATTGTTATGCCCAAAGTACTGCCCTCGTGAAAATGGTCAATGACGTGGAAATCAGCTGTCAAGACATTCAGTCTGCGCAACGATCAAGAAACGTAAAAGAAGGCAGGGGGGTGGGGGGGGGGGGGGGGGGTGATGAGCGAACAGAAAGAGTGGAGAAGAGGAAAAAGAGGAGGAATGAGAGAGAGAGAGAGAGAAGAGAGAGAGAGAGAGAGAGAGAGAGAGAGAGAGAGAGAGAGAGAGAGAGAGAGAGAGAGAGAGAGAGAGAGAGAGAGAGAGAGAGAGAGAAAAGGTGGGAAAGAGGGGGTAGTGGATAAAACGGTAAAGTTCAACTGCCAACGTCGATTGTTTTTCGTTTTGGTTTGTTTTGTTTGGTTGTTTTGGTTGTTTTGGTGGTGGTGGTGGTGTTTGTTTGTCTATTTGTTGTTTGGGTTCTTGTGTGGGGTTGGGGGTTGGCTGTTAAAATTTCTGTTCTTTTTAAAGACACACCACAAGACACCAACACTAATTAACTCCAGTGTAATCCCAATGAATACCAACTTGAATTTTCTTCTAGTTTCTCCTCTCAATTTGTTTAACTTCCTAAATTCTTAACACTTTCTCTTGAAGACAGTGTTCGGGGGCTTTTTCCTCGAAATTTGTTTCAATAAAGTTAAAATATGACTTCTTCTTCTGCAGACACAATAAAAAAAATATATATGAAGAAGTTACAATATTAAAAAGGCTTCGGCAATATCTCTATATAAGAATGAACATTCACCTTTTATTGTCATTCTTCTTCTTCTGCTGCTGTACCAATGTAAACTGTTACGTCCATACCAAGACCTACATTTGCCCTTGCATCACTCACTCAGCACATGAGAAAGTCATCACTTATGCAGGAATGGTCAGCTGCCTCTCTTCCATTTCTTCCTTCGCTGGAGCTCCCACCTTCACCTTAGGTGAGATTTTTTTTTCGTGTGCATTCGTTTCTCCACTATCACACTCAGTCTTCGGGAACGATGTTTACACAAACACTATGCCAGATGTGTGCTTACGGTATAATCCATTCTTACAGGCATGCCATAACCCAACTCTCCTTCGAAAGGTGGAATGGGAGGAATTTCATGCAAGTGTGGGAGGGAGTTTATACAAGTGTGGGAGGGATTTCATGCAAGTGTGGGAGGGATTTCATGCAAGTAAAAAAAAAAAAAACCTTGTATGTACCTATGTGTTCACGCATGGGGCTTTGGTTTAAAGTCTAATCGGAAGAATTCAAACTGGATGGAGCTCTGCATAAAACGTTGGCTCGATTCAAAAACCTGTGAATCTTGGAACCAGCGTCGAACACCCTATCCCGTGAGCCTGCCATGCTTGGTCACTATAAACGTTCCCACCTACTTTGAAGTCCCGACTGTATGAATGATCTGTCGCCGGTATGGGTTTGGCATTCTTCTTTCACTGCACAACTACTGTTACCAGTTACATGATGTCCCAAGACGAACTACCACACTACACTATAGTATGGCGGCTTAGTTCAGCATTGGCTTCCTTTTCTCAGAGTGAAGATTGTTATCAGTTACATAATTGACGTCCGAAGACGATCAACAACCCTATAGTATGGCAGCTCAGTTCAGCTTTGGCTGCCTTCTCTCAGTACGGATTATCAGTTACATGATGTCCGAGGACGATCTACCTCCCTATAGTATGGAGACTTAGTTCAGCTTCTCTCAGAGTAAAGATTGTTATCAGTTACATGATTGATGTCCGAAGACGAACTACCACCCTACAGTATGGAGACTTAGTTCAGCTTTCGCTGCTTTCTTTCAGTGTGTAGGTTGGGGGGGGGGGGGGTTGTCTCCGTTTCTCGGCTTGAGCTCCGAGGTTCACCAATGGTGATATTTTGCATAAGTGAACGTTACTACCAACTTTAGTAGCCGCATTTCGATTTGGGGGATTGCGTCTAAAACACGACACCTGTGTGCATGCGTTAGTTTGATTTTCTCATCTGTTCCTACCAACACAAAATGGCCTACTCTTCCGAAAGACAGAACGGGTTTTTAATGAGTGCGCAAGATCGGCGAGCGTTCGCATAACAAGGCCTCGGTTCATAACCTCATCCAAAAAACTTTCGGGAGAGTGGAGTCAGAACTGACGGTAACTCCAGGGGGAAAAAATCCCCTAAATAAAGGCGCCTCGTGGTTGCTTGATCACGAGTACAACACTCTGACCACTTGGCCATCCCGCCCTCATGTAGTAAGTGTTATCAGTTACAGGGTGTCCCACAGCGCTCTTATCTGCCACCTTATATAGCATGGCCACTTACTTCAGCTTTGTCTGCCTTCTTTCAGTGTGGTGACTGTTATCACTTAGGTGATGTTTGAAGACAAACCACCACTCTATAGTCTGATGATGATGATGAAGATGATGACGATGATGATGATGATCATGATGATAAAGATGATCATGATGACCATGCTTCTTTTTGTTATTCTTTGTCGTAGTCGTCGTCTTCTTCTTCTTCTGCTGCTGCTGCTGCTGCTGCTGCCGCCGCCGCTCATCCTCCTTCTCCTCCTTTTTCTTCATCTCTACCACCACCTCTTTTTTCCCTTCATCAACTTCTTGTCCTTTTACGAGGAGTACTAGGGGCACGGTGAGCTGAAGAATTGTTTACCAGATTTCTCCTAAGTTTTATGTTGGTAATGTGCCAAAGTCTTGATCCCAGCAAATGGTTTCCCTTTCCATTCTGCAACACTGCCAGTCCTCTGTTCCCTCTGTCTGTCTGTCTGTCTGTCTACCACCCTTTCCTGCACAACACTTTTAGCAAGGCCATTGTATTTTGTAACCACCGTAATTTTCTAAAAGGGACATCTGGAGTATACAAAGATGGAAGAAAGCTGTGCCGCGCGTGCGCACGTCCGCTGCTGTTATATTCCAATTGAACTGGTCAACGAAGACAGTAACACTCACATTCAGCCGTGAAATAATCACAGATTTCTCGCACTGACAGAGGAGTACCTGGTTCATATTTCTCCCAGAGTACAATCTTGGGATGGGATAGCTCAGTGGTCTGAGCACTAGCTTTCCCCAAGCCAATGTTAAGCAACATAGAGCGTGGTTACCAATTGGATGGGTGACCGTTTGCACGCCTTGGCTTCAGTACAGTTCCCCTCTTCACCCAGCCTTAAATGAGTAGCCTACCTGCCTCTTTAGGGTCAGTGAGGGAGAACAGATGGGTGCCGCCCTCAATATGCCGGCCCCTGGAGAAGCTGAGGTCTCGGATGCCTTGAACCCCTACGACCCCATAGGTTATGGAACACCTTAACCTTTTTACCCTTTTACCATCACACAATTTTCACTCCTCTGTTATAATTTTCTTTAATCAAAAATAAACCTGTACTTTTCGGCGTTTATTTACAAATGAAAACTCTGGACAAGCAGAAGCGGAGCTGGCGTCATATCATGTCTCCACAGAAAGCAGGGAGCAAGGGGATGCGTCTCTTTTCTTTCCTTACATTTGCA
>CM060324.1:14933700-14936495 GCA_030674155.1 Stramonita haemastoma
CCCCCCCCCCTCTCTCTCCTCCCTCCTCCCCCTCTCTCTCTCCTCTCTCTCTCCTCTCCCTCCCTCCCCCTCCTCTCTCTCTCTCCTTCCCCCCCCCCCCCCCCTCTCTCTCTCTCTCTCTCTCTCTCTCTCTCTCTCTCTCTCTCTCTCTCTCTCTCTCTCCTCTCTCTCTCTCTCTCTCCTCTCTCCCTCCCTCCCTCATAACGTACGCAACACGAGTAACGGATCTTTTATTTCAAAAGCTTGAGACTAGTCATGGTGTATGAAATAAAGCGCTTTATTTCACAGTACATGCAACTTTGATGCCCATCGGTCTTAAAGTTTAAGGCAAGCCGTTATCAATGTTTCTTCAAAAAAAAAAGTTTTGTATTCCTCTCACTCTGACACAAATTTCCCTTCAAGGATTTTTTTTCAAACTTCTTTTGTTGCCCAGATTCTTATACTGGGCCGTGCTATTTCCACAATGAAAACCCTGAACACCCGTATGAACAATTGTAACGAGAAAAAGGAGAAAACCATGGGTAGGAAGAGGGGAAAACGGAAGAGTAGACCCCGCCATGAAGGGAAAAGGGAAAACAAAAAAAGGGGAGAAAAGAGGAAAGGACAATGCATAAAAGGTCACAACAACGCAAAGGACATTGCATGAAATGACATTACACTGATCACAGGAAAGTAGGTAATACCGGCGCAGGCAATACAGGAAGGACAATACAGGTAGGCGCAAAACAGAGAAAAGGGACAACATAACAGGTAGTGGGCACCAAGCAAACAAGGAAAAGGGACAATACAGTAGGGCAACACAGAAAAGGACAATACAGGTAGGGCAAAACAGAAAAGGACAATTACAGGTAGAGGCAGAAAAACAGAAAAGGAACAATAATAGGAGTAGGGCCAAAACAAACAGACAAAAGGACAATACAGTAGAAAGAAAAGGAAAAACAAACAATCAAACAAACAATTTTTTTTAAAAGGCAAAACAGAAGGGGCCAGCAGAAAAGATAAAAAAAAAAAAGAAAAAAAAAAGTGGGGCGAAAAATGAAAAAAGCAAATAAGGACGAAACAAAACGAGGGGGGAAGGCGAAACAGGAAAGAGCAAATCAAAGAGAAGAGGGAGGGGGAACATTCCCATTAGGAAAAAGTAAACAGAAAAGGACGAAAGAAGGAGAAAAAGGGGGGGGGGAGAAAGCAAAAAACAAAAAGAGAGAAACAGAAACACGGAAAAAACAAGACAACATGATCACACACACACACACACACACACACACACACACACACACACACACACACACACACACACACACACACACAACACACAACACACACACACACACCACACCAAACCTTAAAAAAAAAAAAAAAAAAGCAGGAAAGAAGCAATAATACGCCGAAAGAGCAGCGAAAGGAGATGTCCCTCAAAGGGCAGGCCTGGGCAGATACAGGCACTGATCAAGACAGGAGGGACCCTATAGATACACCCCCTAGGCCTTAGTTTTACTTTCCTGTTCCATTCATCCAGGACAGAGCAATTGTGTAGATCTCGCAGACACATGCCCTCCTAGATCCTCCCTGTCTGTCTGTGCCAGGCTTCTTCTATCCACCCATTCCTAGGAAGAAGGAAGGAAGGAAGGAGGAGAACTGATTGACAATGGTCCGCTGCCCTGTGCAATGGATGGGGGGGGGTTTTTTGTCCGATGCGTTCAAAAACCCTTCCCGTCCCCCAAAGGGGTTCCTTACATCAGGGTGGGTTTTTTGGGGGCTGGGGTGGGTTTGGGTTTTTTTTTTTTTAGTTTTAAACTTTGGTAATGGGTGGTTTTGAAAAACAGCATTTAGGAAAAATCCCCCTTCCCTTCTTCCCTCCCTTTCCCCCCCCCCCCCCCCCCCCCCCCCCCCCCCCCCCCCCCCCCCCCCCCCCCCCCCCCCCCCCCCCCCCCCCCCCCCCCCCCCCCCCCCTTCCCCCCAATCACAGCCCTGCTCCTTCTTCCGGGCGGACAGTCAATTTCGCTCGTACACCCCGCTGGGGTTCTGTACTAATGATGCCTTTGTTAAATCACAAAGGGCATATCACTTTAATTTGGGGGTTTTTTGGTTTTGTTTGTTGTTGTTTGTTTTTTGTTTAGTTTTTTTTGGGGGGGTTAGGAAAGAACATGAACCTGAAATGGTTTAATGGTGTCTTGGCAGAGAAAGGGGAGAAAAAAAAAGGGGGGGGTGGGGGGGGTTTTGGGGGGGGGGGGGGGGGTGTTGTGCGTGTTTGGTGTTGTGGGTGGGTGGTGGTGAGTGATGTGAGTGAGTGTTGTGGTGTGGTGGTGTTGGTGTGTGTGTGTGTGGTGTGTGGGGTGTTGGGTGTGTGTGTGTGGTGTGTGTGTGGGTGTGTGTGGTTTTTCGTGGTTTTTTTGGGGGTGCGTGCGTGCGTTTTTTTCCCTTTTTGCTTTTGGTTAAAGCATATGTGGGCTGCTTCTCCGCTCCTCTCTTTCTCTCTCTCTCTCTCTCTTCTCTCTCTCTCTCTCTCCTCTCTTCTCTCTCTCTCTCTCCTTTTTTTCTTTTTCTTCTTTTTTTCTTTTTCCCCTTTTTCTTCTTCTTTTCTTCTTTTCTTCTTTTCTTTTCTTCGCTCGTGTTTCTCTCTCCTCAATCTTTCAAACCCAAAGGCTGTACTGAAATGAAGCCCCCCCCCCCCCCCCCCCCCCCCCCCCCCCCACCCCCCCCCACACACACCAATGTGTGATTCCCCCCCCACTAGGTCAAAAAAATAAAAGACCAATCTTCACTACCCAAACTCTTTTTTCTTTGTGCTGTCTGCA
>CM060324.1:14941595-14956595 GCA_030674155.1 Stramonita haemastoma
ACATCTGACTTTGAGGTCGGAGAGAATTAATGTTTTAAGTTTTTCGGGATAAAAAAAGGAAGAAGAAAAGACTCAGAAGGCAAAAAATAAACAAAAAGGAGTGACAGGAAGAAATGGATCAAGCAGAAACAAAGAGAAGGATAGAAAAGAGGGAATTCCTAGCACAGTTCCAGAAGATGGGGATATTCTTTTTTGCTGACAGCACCCCCCCCCCACCCCCACCCCCGACATCTCTATGAGGGAATATTTCATTTTACCACTTTCTTTCTCTATAGTCTTAATATTTGAAAGCAACACAAGGTTTATAGATTTCCCCCCTCTAATTTGAGATAAGTGTTCTTTGTCTTGGGTGTGGCAAAGTTTTCGTAACCAACCGAAAACGGTCCAAAACTTGCAGGATTTTAATGCACATAAATTTTGTATACAATATTCTGCGTGCGTGTACATATGTGAAGGGGATTACAATTATAAGGCCCTGGCAGATCTGCAAATGAGTTGGCCTGGGAAATCATGAAACCCCCCCCCCCCCCCCCCCCCCCCCCGACTCAATCCAAAAGGCCCAAACGGCATTCAAACAAGGGACTTCAAGATTCGAAGAAGAAGAAAAAGGAGAAGCAGCAGCAGCAGCAGCAGCAGCACAGCACAGCAGCAGCAGCAGCAGCAGCAGAAGAAGAAGAAGAAGAAGAAGAACAAGAACAAGAACAAGAACAAGAAGAACAAGAAGAACAATAAGAAGAAAAAGAACAAGAAGAAGAAGAAGAAGAAACATCTTCGTACTTAGCTGTTGCACCAGCTGTTACTTGATTTGACTTTAATATCCCTGTTCAGCCACCCACTAGACTTTGATACTTTCTTCTTCTTTTCTCTCTCCCTTTTTTTTTTAAACCAGAAGTGATTTCATTTTCAGTCTCAATGCATTTTTAAATATTTAACGAGGTTGTGTTTTGTTTTCTTTTGTTTGTTGTTACTGGTTGAGAGGTGGGGAAAATGCTTTTTTTTTTTTTTAAAAAGGAAAATAGCAAAAAGTGTTACCCTGCTATCTAAAATGGTAAGAATACAAAAAAATGAAACCAAAAGCACGACGCTCAAATAATCGTGAGAATATTTACTTCTTCAAAAACACTATTTAAAAAACATGATAAAATCATTTAAAGGGTTGTACACTGGTCGCATCCAATTCCGAACCTAATGGGTTTTTTTTTAATAATGTTAGATTGGCCACTTACGTAGAACTACTCCAATTTGAATTAATGATCCCTAAGTGTGCCCGTTGCTTTCTGCTAAATGGCCATAAATGTTAGAGTACGTCAGCCTGTGCGACATTTAACCATCAACAGCTGCGCACATCTGGAAGAAGGAATATATCATACATTAATAAAATCATTTTCCGTTCGGAAAATACAATGTTGTATTGAATACCACAAGCATAATACTGAGGCATAGTACTGTATTGAATACCACAAATAGAATACTGAGACACAGCATTGTGTTTTTTTAATTAGTAGTACCAGCTTCACATTAGGCCATAGCATTGTATTGAATACCACATGTAAGACACTGTCAAATTAAATGATAATTGTGTCACAGTGTCACGTGCGCAATGAATTTTGGTGTGCACATGTATGGTTATAGTATATAGGTGTGTAGTGTAGAATGGCCAATCTTATCATTCAGAATTACCAATATTTTTTTAAGTGTGGAAATTAGAGCCTTTTCAGTTTTCTCTAATTGTGCAAGTAGGGTCGCGGTAGAATCGCTGAAGAGACATTTTCGTGTCCAATTCTGGAAGGAAAGACTAATTTAAACAATCGATAAGCCACACAACAAGAGGGTAGTAGAGATCCTTAAAAGACTTTGAGGAAATATCGATGGCCAATTAATCAAGAACGTAAATTACTTAACAAAAACTGAATGCGTATTTGATGTGAACGATAGTATGTGCTGCACTTTATTAATTTAACTAAAACAAATTTATACAAAATTTTATATATTCTACATTGTTTTATTTATTGAATCTTTGATAAATCATTTTCAAAATGAGTAGGAAGTTGTAAGTGGTTAATCGCATTTGTTTTCCTTCATCTATATTTCCTCAATAATACTTTATGTGGCCAAGTGAGGAATTACATCTCTTGTAGATACATGTGTGAGACATTTTTACCAACTTCTCTTGCTTATGCTTGCACTATAAGTGTATTGCAATGTTTGGGTTATTATCTAAAACTGACCACTTGGCTGGTTACAAAAACCATGACCTCCCTTGCATCTTTTCAATAGGATCCCCTAACATAAGGCACAAGGATTCTCTGGATGTTTATTTTCTACTCATGGGGGGTTTGTGCAAAATATCTTGTAAGAATACTTTCTTTCTCTTTTAATCGTCGTCTTTCTATGAGCAGCTAAAAAAGGTCACAGAAATTTCAAATATCCTTGTGAATGCAACCGACACTTCTAAATTCGTAAGTATCTCGCTGTAAGGTACCACGGCTGGTGAAGCTTCAAACACTGCCAGGACCTCTGACGAAGGCTCATCCAGGAGCCGAAACTCGAGTCAGGTCAGCCAAAGGCATGGGTCTTACTCAAAGCCTAAAATGTTGCCATTGAAAGATTTTATTTTCTAGAGGTTTTTTTTTTATTGTATCTTTGATAAACCCTTTTCAAAATGATTGAGAGGATGTAAGTGATTACCTGTACTTGTTTTCTTCCACTACTTTTTCCTCAAGAATAAATGATGTCCCTGGGTTGAAGGAGAGGATACTACATATTTGTGCATCCTCTGGTCATTTGGAGAGATTGCTGGAGATTGCTGCGAGTGTACGTAAAAATGTGTATGACTGGTAGCATGACACTGTGTTGCCGCGAGTGTATACATACATGTATAAATGTGTATGACTGGTCACATGACATTGTGTTGAATACCACAAGCATTATACTGTGTCACAGTACTGCACTGAATACCACATGCATGCTAGTTGATACTGTGTCATAGTACTGCATGAATACCACATGCATGCTAGTTGATACTGTGTCATAGTACTGCATTGAATACCACATGCATGCTAGTTGATACTGTGTCACAGTACTGCACTGAATATCCACATGCATGCTAGTTGATACTGTGTCATAGTACTGCATTGAATACCACATGCATGCTAGTTGTACTGTGTCACAGTACTGCACTGATATCACATGCATGCTAGTTGATACTGTGTCATAGTACTGCATTGAATACCACATGCATGCTAGTTGATACTGTGTCACAGTACTGTATTGGATACCCCATGCATGCTAGCGGATACTGTGTCATAACTGTATTGAATATCACATGCATGTTACCGAGGCAATGCATTGTATTAATTGTACTACAAGCATGATACTGAAGTATTGCACTAATGAAGCAAACATAAGTACTGGGGTATAGTATTGTACTGAATTAGTGAATACCACAAGCATGGTATCGGGGTACAGTATTGTATATCACACGCATGATACCGAGGCACAGTCTTAAATGGAACCATTTGCGACTCAGTCAATTAAAAATCTAAACTGTTTTGTAAGACAACGCTTCCCTTGAAAAACTGTCAAAAACGATTTAAAAGGAAGCAACTTCTCGTTTATTTTTTTATCAGTCACAATTTTTAAGAGTAAAAACTAATCTTATGGAAGAGTCTGTATGACCTGATTGAAGTTCACTGGTAAAATAATGCCAAACTATCAAATATAAAATACATTATTCTACAATCAACAAAAGAACACTTTCCCATTCAATTATCTTCCATAATTGTTATATTTATTATGTAGTAATTGCCTATAGGGGACGGGATAGCTCAGTGGTAGAGCAGCGAGGGAGAGATGGGTGCCACCCTCAATATGCTAGCCCCTAGAGAAGCTGAAGTCTCTGGTGCCTCGCTCCCCTACGACCACATGGGTTATGGGACTCTTTACCTTACCAGTGCCTATGAAGGACTTCGCTATTGAGTTTAGCAAGCAAAAAGCACACATAGAAAAGCAATGGTCATATATCCTAACTTTAAAAAATAAAAAAAAAACCAGTATCAGTGAGATTTTGAAAGAAAAAGTTTTCATAATTTACCACAGACAGTAAAGACAGACGAACGGACGAAAAGACAGTATACATACACACTGCTCACGCCAACAAATGAATTAGGATCAGAGCAATGACTCATTTTTGTTAGGCAGACAATGTCAAAAAGTAGTCTGATCTGAACACATATTTGTATGTTGATGAATCACATCATTTGGGATTGGAACTGTGGGCTTAATTGCCTCTCTCTCTCTCTCTCTCTCTCTCTCTCTCTCTCTCTCCTCTCTCTCTCTCTCTCTCTCTCTCTCTCTCTCCCTCCCTCCCTCCCTCCATCTAGTCATTTAAACGATCGTATTTCCTAATGTTTAGTACACGAGAACGTTCTTCCATTCTTTAAAACATTTTTTGGGTTCTCTTTAGTATAAGCGGTTGATAATTACCTACCTATCTTTCTCTCTCTCTCTCTCTCTCTCTCTCTCTCTCTCTCTCTCTCTCTCTCTCTCTCTCTCTCTCTATCTCTATGATATATATAATATAAAATAGAGAGAGAGAAGAAGAGAAGAAAGGAAGAAGAGGAGGAGAACAAAGAGAAGACAGACAGACAGACAGACAGACAGAACCAGACAGACAGACACACAAGACAGCGAATAACTCCCACAAAAAGAAATGTTCACTGACCGACATACCAGACTGACAAAGTATCCTCGGCATTTAACACAGATCTCTGTTACCATTTGTCGGTGAGGAAAAACCGCACCTTACCGAACATAGTGGGGCGAGGAAGAAAGACATCAACCTGCCGACGCGTCACACAAACGGATGAAAGAAAAGAGAAAAAAGACTTGCTCATTCAAATGTGTTATGGTGACATGCACAATATTCAGTGTGAAGGAAAAGCAAGACAAAGCTAAATGACAGTGGTGACATGCAGCTAATGAGTGGTGACATGCAGCTATGTGTGCAGACAGCTAAGTGACAGTGGTGACATGCAGCTAAGTGACAGTGGTGACATGCAGCTATAGTGGTGACAGACAGCTAAGTGACAGTGGTGACATGCAGCTATAGTGGTGACAGACAGCTAAGTGACAGTGGTGACATGCAGCTAATAGTGGTGACAGACAGCTAAGTGACAGTGGTGACAGACAATAAGTGGTGACAGCAGCTAAGTGACAGTGGTGACAGCGTAAGTGACAGCACTAAGTGACAGTGGTGACAGGCAGCTAAGTGACAGTGGTGACAGGCAGCTAAGTGACAGTGGTGACAGGCAGCTAAGTGACAGTGGTGACAGGCAGCTAAGTGACAGTGGTGACAGGCAGCAAAGTGACAGTGGTGACAGGCAGCTAAGTGACAGTGGTGACAGGCAGCTAAGTGACAGTGGTGACAGACAGCTAAGTGACAGTGGTGACAGGCAGCAAAGTGACAGTGGTGACAGGCAGCTACGTGACAGTGGTGACAGCTGCCAACAGTGGTGACAGCAGCTGTCAGTGGTGACAGACAGCGAACAGCTCGTGGCTCGTGTCCATTCTCTTCCGTCCGTTAGTTAGATGGGGAAGGAGACAGTCATCCCTCGGTGGGACTGTTCCGAGTCAATAAGGAGTTGTGGTTGGAAAGCACCGTGTTGTTGATGATAAGATAATACATTATGTACCGACAGTGCGTGTGCGCCACTGCATGTATGGCAACACAATTTCATGACTTCATTGTTTGTTTGTTTTAATGCATTCTATAATCTCTCGAAAGGGGATACGTAGATGACAGGGGGTTATTTGTTCGGGGGGGGGGGGGGGGGGTTGTTTGTTTTGTTTTGTGTTTTTGTTGTTTTTTTTTGGGGGGTTCCGGGGAAGGGGGTGGGGGTATTTTGGTTGCTTGCTTTTTGTTGGAATCTTAAAACAAAATTTTAGGACATAAACTAATAACTGAACTCATGAGGATGTCGATAGTAAAACAACAGCTTCTGCTGCTGCTGCTCTTTCTCCTCCTATCACATTTATTTCTAATTACCGCCATCCCCATAATCATAATAATAGCGATGACAACAGTAGCAGTAGTAGTAGTAGAAAACTAGAAGTAGTAGTAGTAGTAGTAGTAGTAGTAGTAGTAGTAGTAGTAGTAGTAGTAGTAGTAGTAGTAGTAGTAGTAACCTTTATTTTATTTATATTATTATTATATTATTATTTAAATATAATATAATAATAATAAAAAATAATAATAATAATAATAATAGAGTCACTGCCAGCACCACAGCCACAATCATCCGGCCCGCAACCTCTATAACTGTTAGCAGCTATTAGTATTACTACTAGTTCGGCCACTGCTGCTGCTTCTACTACCACTTCCACCATTAATTACCGATAGCAGTACTCACAGCCGCAGCAGCGGCAGCAGCAGCAACGACAATCGTGATCATGGTCATCATCATCATCCTCATCATCATCATCATCATCATCATCATCATCATCATCTCATCTATCATCACACCACCACTACACGTACAATCATCACAACTAACTTCGAGTTTATCACAAGCCAGGAGTACAAAAGTGGCCAGAACTGAACCCTCCATTCTGTCAATGATTTCAATTCAATTCAATGCAAATACTTTATCATCTCACAACTTCAGAGAGAGAGAGAGAGAGAGAGAGAGAGAGAGAGAGGAGAGAGAGAGAGGAGAGAGAGAGAGAGAGAGAGAGAGGAGAGAGAGAGAGAGAGAGAGAGAGAATGAGAGAGGAAGAATGAACAGAAAGACGGAAGAAAACAGGACAGACAGACAGACAGACAGAGACAGACAGACAGACAGACAGACAGCAGACAGACGAGACAGAGAGACAGAGACAAGACAGACAGGAATAATATACATGTATATAATGTACACATATCTATATTCAGTATAGAGTACATGTATTACTGGAAACAGAGACAGACACACGGACACACAGAGATACTGAGACAGACAGACACTGAGACAGAGACAGACAAAGAGAGAGAGAGAGAGAGAGAGAGAGAGAGAGAGAGAGAGAGAGAGAGAGAGAGAGAGAGAGAGAGAGAGAGAGAGAGAGAGAGAGAGAGAGAGAGAGAGAGAGAACTGAACACAAGTGAAATAAGAACGGGAAAACCGTCAACAGATGGCGGACGAGGGGGGCCAAAAAGCAGTGAGAAAGAGACAGAAAAATCGATACACATGTACAGAAAGAAGAGAAGCCTGACCGACAGCGTGTATTGTAGGTAGGTGTAGGATGTCGCCGTTACATTGTTGCCGCCACCACCACCATCATCACCACCACCACAGCCTGTTTGTTGGCTAGGTCATTCGATCATGTATGTATGCATGTATGGATGTGGCTTAAAAGCCCACCCGGCGAGCTAGCCAAACGGAATAGACTAGTAGGAAGTAACGTGTGATGGTAAAGAGTCAGGGTATAGCATACTCTATTACTAACTAGACTAGTAGTGATTTGGGGGAATAGTATCAGCATTTACCTAGTGATTCACAAGAACAGAGAGAAACACTCTTTAAAATCGTAGACTGAAAAACACCGGGGCGAGAACCCCCCAAAAAAAACAACAACAACAACAACAACAACAACAACAACAACAACAACAACAACAACAACACAACAACACACACACACACACACACACACACACACACACACACACACACACACACACACACACACACACACACACACACAACAAACAAACAACAACAAACTAACCACAAAAAAAAAAAAAAAAAAAAAACAGGCAGAAACTATCGATGCCTGTTAAATGGGCGAAAACGGATTGTGCTGCCGTTAAGCACCTGACAAGTCAGGCCCAGCGCATCCGACTTTGGCATAAGAGAACTGTTATCGTTTAAGTTTTTCTGGAAAAAAAGACAGAAGAATGGACCAAGAAGGCAGAAAATAGACAAGGTGACAGGGAGAAAGGAGCAAGGCAGAAACAGAGTGATAGAAAATAATGAGAAAAATTCTAGCACAGAATTTCCAGAAGGTGGGGATGTTATTTATACTGACAGGCCCCATGCATTCCCACAAGGGAAACGCGCTCGCTCTCTCGTCTCTCGTCTCCTCTCTCTCTCTCTCTCTCTCTCTCTCTCTCTCTCTCTCTCTCTCTCTCTCTCTCTCTCTCTCTCTCTCTCTCCCAAGCTTCCAGATCAGGCATGCTAATTGTAAGTCACACAAGTCTCTCTATTCACAATGACCAACCGCAACACAGCTTAAAAAAAAAATCAAGTAGCCTATCCTGTAACCAGTTTAAAACTTTACCTACTTATAATAGAGACAGCCCAGGGCCACTTGTGATAGAGACTTCAATTTCAAAGCAGTTGCAGAAAAACAATAACAGAATACCTTAAATCTCGTAGCACTCTTAAAAACATCTTCAGCGATCGAACACATTCAAACCGCTTCTTGTGTCCATAAAAAAGACATTCGGGGGGGGGGGGAGAGATTTGTTTTTTAACAACAGACAAACAAACCCCAAAATCGTCTCTTTGACTCCATAATAAGCATGGCTTCTGGGTGTATTTGACTAATGCACCTGCTAACAAAGCACAAAAACGCAGGCTCGATCCCTGTGTGAACCCTAGGACTCCCCCCCCCCCCCCCCCATCCATCAGACTTAATTAATGAGTGGTTGTCTAGTCTGGGCGCTAATCTTCCGGTGATATCCTAAATTATTGTGGTCCCCTACAACGCACAGTCAGCGACCCTAAAAAGAACTCGCTCAAGGTAGGGCAACAACAAGAGTTCTCTGTATCAAAACTCTGAAGAAAAACGCCACTTTCACAGAAAACCATGCACTCGCAAACTAACACCCCCCTACTCCCACCCAACTCGAAAAGAAAATTCAACCAAAATGGAAGCGATGAGGAGAAGACGCCATTTCAGGCAGAGAAACCTGCATTGATTTTAAAAGTGGTATTATATACAGTATGTAGGTATGTCTGGAATAAATATTGATTGACGCAGCCTGAACTAAGGCAAAATACTAGCTTAACTATTTCTGTCCACCAAATGGTGTCTAAATCCTATCTGCAATTATTCATTCATTCAAGAGAAACAGAGACTGACAGACAGACAGACAGAGAGGGCGTGAGAGGGTGGGGATGGAGGAAGAGGCAGATGGAAGGGAGGGAGGGAGGGAGGGAGGGAGGGAGGGAGGAGGAGAGAGAGAGGAGAGAGAGAGAGAGAGAGAGAGAGAGAGAGAGAGAGAGAGAGAGAGAGAGAGAAGACAGACAGACAGACAGACAGACAGACAGACAGACAGACAGACAGACAGACAGACAGACAGACAGACAGACAGACAGACAGACAGAACATAGACAGACAGAACAGACAGACAACAGAACAGGACGCGACTGACTGGACTGACTGACTGACAGATACAGACAGACACACCGACAGACAAAAGTAGACAAAGATGCTAGTACTACAGTATATATACTCAAACCCTGTGATCGTACTCTAATGGACTTCCAGTCAATAAACTTGCGGATGAACATTTTCACTTTTTTCCCTTTAATCCCCCCCCCCCCTACCTTTACCTTTCTTTTCCCCCTCCATATTGTGCGACAGTGCACACAACATCAGTTGTTGAATGACTGGTTTTCACATCAAGCCGCAAGCTTCATAGAACGCGCCATTAAAAGTGAGAAGCATGCTTAATGGACGCGTAAGGAAATCAGTTCTCATTGATCTGTGGATCAAAACCCGACCTGAAAGCACAAGCTTGCGGCGTTGTATAGTTTAGTGTAGATGGGGAGGGGAAAGTCCAACTTGTTTTAATGTATTTCCCCCCTCCCACTATTTAGCTATCCGCATTCCGACTTCGGGGATGGTGTCTAAATACGACCTAAGTGCTTGCAGGTTGGGTTTTGTTTTTGTTTTTAACATTTTGTCCTCTGTTCAACCGGCACGAAATGGCCTATTCTTGCGAAAGGCGGAATGGATTTTGACGTGTGTACGCGTGTTCTGCTTGCATTCGCACATGGGACCTCAGTTTATAGCCTCATCGAAGGACTGGTATTCACTTCGATTTTCTTGTCAAATTGGGTGGGGGGGGGGGGGGGAGGTCAGGCAAGGCTGGGAATCGAACATAGAAACTACGGTTTACTTCTTTGCGGTTAACAGGTGAACGTCTTAACTGTCCTGCCACCTTAGAGTTATGGAGGAAGTCAAGTTTTTTTCCAATTCAAATTCACATCTAATTCTTTATTCTTTGTTATCCCTTCAGGGATAGGAAGATTTTTTACTAACATCAAGAAACAAAGTCAGAACTGAACAGCTTAATTTCCATGCGAAAAAATTTAAACAGTCTATATTTTGAACAAAAATGTTCAATTCACATAAAACTTTTTCTTATTCTTTGAACAGGTTTTATATCAGAAATAATACTAGTCATTATAACAATCGAGGAGATCCTTCCTGTTAAAGAGATTTTCATACTTCACCAAGTGTTTAACATTATATTTTGGTAACATGATTTGTTTTTGGGTTGTTTTAACAAGTATTATGTAAGAATGGTAAAACAAAAAGGTATTGAAACTCATCACCAATGTCATCACTATCGCAGTTTGTGCAGAATCTGTTTTTCCTTTGAATTCCTTCAAAACGGATGGTTTCCACTGGGATTGTGTTACTAGTTGTGCGGAACTAAGCAAAACGAACATACTTTTGGTGGCAAGAAGAGTTAACTACTTTCTTACCAAAATTTTGTTTTAAAACATTGGATAATTCGCATAATTGCCTTCTGTATAGTGACTACTGAGTACCACCTATGAATAAAACAGTGTCACGCTAACATTGCTTGACTTTGGTTTTAAGCCAACTGTAACAGCGATCGGTATTTTGTTGCTTCGACCAAACGCACTCAAAACTATAATCATCTAAAGTACTATTAATACTGTTCAAATAATCTGAAAAAAACTTTGTGTGATTTACAGTTTATGTAATGATTTACATACTAAACGTCTTTAACCTACCTACCTAGCACCGTCACCGAGTTTCTCCTCCTCCTCCTCCTCCTCCTCCTCCTTCTCCTTCTTCCTCTCTCTTCCTCATCTCTACTTCTTTCTCTCCTTCTTCTCTCTTCTTCTTCTTCTATCTTCTTCTTCCTGTGTGTCTTCTTCTTCTTCTTCTTCTTCTTCTTCTTCTTCTTGTGTTCCCTGGCCATAGCCATATTGGCCAGAATGCGCAGTCTCTGGTCTTCACCTGCGCTTGTAACTCTGCAGGGGGCCTGCCTGCTGGCCTCAGCCTACTCGTTCCCACTTCAGGGCAGGCCATAAGAAAGGTTAAAAAGAAACAATTACCAGATTTGCGTGAAAAGAGGCTGGAGAATGGGTTGGGCAGGCAGAAAATAGGCATGAAAAGGAGAGGACATAGAAGGGAGGAGAAAGACAGAAACAATGGGAGTGATAGAAAAGAGGGAATTTCGAGCAAAGAATTTCACAGAAGGTGGAGAATCCGAGATGCTATTCCTACTGAAAGGGCCCCCGAAATTCCGACGGAGGTACCGAGTTACGATCCTGCGAGACCTCATGACTAGATTGACGGATTACTATTGCTATGCAGCGAATGCAATTCTGGGTCCGTGCGGACACTATGAGCAAACGATGCCAGCGCCTATGACAATGATTCCACCAGCCAGAGCCTATTTCTCCTACGCAAAATGTCCTCTCCTTAAAGGCAACTACTCAACCGCATACAACTCATTCCGTTCTCATCAATCTGTAGTCTAAGGTTTAAGGCTGGGGGGGGGGGGGGGGGGGGGGGGGCAAGTCAAGTGTGGGAATTAGAATCGTCGTGTGCTTGCCCAGTCAATTAGGGTTCAACGTGCTTCCATTAAAGTGATTAATTGTATTATTACATGCGCGGTTCCCTGGCTTCATCATTTCCCGGCCTTCGGCTGCACGCTCCACAAATCAAACGGTGATATAGTGTTTCTTCTGCGGCAGACTGCTAGGAAGAAAACATGCTTACTTTAAAACACTCGCCTTTTGGGTTGTTTAGGTGGTCGATAAAAAAAAAAATATATATATAAAAATGTTCCTTCTTTTTTCGGATTGGGCAATACATTTCTTTAAGAAAAAGACCAGCATTGCCTTTTGGAGGGGGGGGGGGGGGGGGGGGGGGGAGTGAAGCGACAGGGTCACAAAGAAGAAAACCACACCCTCCAAAAATCATGTATAAGATCTACATCTATAAAGACAAAAGTAAAGATGATCCCATAACCTAGGCGGTCGTTGGGGCGCGAGATGTCAGACATCTCGGCTTCTCTATGGGCCAGCATATTGAAGGCGGCGCCCATCTCCTCTCCCTCGCTGCTTTACCTTCCCTGACCCTAAGGAGGGCAGGTACCTATTTACAGCTGGGTGAACTGGGGGGACTGTACTGAAGCCAAGGCGCACAAACTTTAGCTTGGGGAAAGTGAGTGCTCTGACCACTCTCTCTCACTCTCTCTCCTCTCTCTCTCTCTCTCTCTCTCTCTCTCTCTCTCTCTCTCTCTCTCTCTCTCTTCTGATATATATATATATATATATATATATATATATATATATATATATGTATATGTATATGTATATATATATATATAAAGATTATATATATTATATGTATATATATATATACATGTTTAAAACGTACAGGCTTCTCCCAGTACTTAAAACTTCAAAATAATGGTAAAAATGAGACTGAATTTAAAAATAAAAAGAGAAAAATCCTGACAAGGTAAACATTATGTTGTTGTTGTTGTTGTTTTTATCGTGTCTCCTTTGAGACAAATAATTTTTTCTTGTTTTTTCTTTGGGAGGGGGACGAAAAGAATTGTGATTATTGCCGACATTCTGTTCATATGGAGTTTGCCTCTCAGCGAATATCTTGTCCTCCCTTTTCCTTCGCGGACTCAAGTTCTTGAATATGACCACCATAGTCAGTGGCAGAAGTATTTCATGGACGAGCTACTGGTGGTAGTGGTGATGGTGGTGGTGGCAGCGGCGAAACTGTTAGCAATAGCAGAAGCGGCAGCAACAGCAGCAGCAGCGGCAGCAGTAACGATGGCAGCAGCATGATCACAAAAAAGGCCTAAGGAGGAATAACGACTACTGTTGCTCCTGATCCTCATTAGTTTAAAACAAGGCTTGATTCATCATTAAATCAAACAAACAAACAAGAACACAACTGACAAGAACAAACAAACCAAAAAAGCGAACAAAAAGCGAGCACAGTATGCCAGGCAACACTTGGCAAGAACTGGACCCTAACTACTAACTAATACACTAATGGCTCGCGCCTTGTCCAGATATAGACTGAAGTGAAGACAACATAGCCAGACAGGCAAACACTAAACAAGGCAGGGAATGCTGACGGACCCTGTAAAACACTGTAAAGGCTACACTGGTAGCACAAACACACAGTACATAAACACACCCACACACACACAACAATCCATTCCCCTGTTTCTCCCTCCCTCTCCCCCCCCCCAATGTGGTGTGTGTGTGTGTGTGTGTGCGTGTGTGCGCGCGCGCGCGCGCGGTGTGTGTATGTGTGTGTGTACCCTCTGTGTGTATGTGTGCCTTTTTTTGTGTGTGTTGTGTGTGTGTGTGTGTGTGTGTGTGTGTGTGTGTGTGTGTGTGTGTGTGTGTGTGTGTGTGTGTGTGTGTGTGTGACCGAAACAATTATTTTTTTCATTTTCATACCACTTTGAGTCACGACAGATTTCTCTACGTGAAATTTGGGCTGCTCTCCCCGGGAGAAGCGCGTCGCCACAAGAGCAGCGCCACCCATCATCATTATTTCCCTATCTGCAACTAACTGTATTTGTTTCCCTATCAGACTGGCTTTTTTCTACACAATTTTGCCAGGGACAACTCCCTTGTTGCCGTACGTTCTTTCGAGTGCGCTGAATAATCTAAACAATTATGTGTAACACACGGGACCTCGGTTTGTCGTCTCATCCGAAAGGCTAGCACCCAGACCAGACAACTATTCATGATCTAAAGGATGGGGGAAGTTTTTGGCCCAAACAGGGATCGAATCACAGCACACTTCCGGCCTGGACTTTTCGCTTTCTAGGCAGGCGCTTTACCTCTAGACCACCGATCCACCGATCCCTCGATCCAAATAGCTGTCACTCTATATGTCACACTATGTATATAAATGATTATGTATGTACGTACGTATGTATGTATGTGTATGTATGTATGTATGTATGTATGTATGTATGTATGTAATGTATGTATGTATGTATGTATGTATGCATGTATGTATGTTGTATGTATGTTATGTATTGTATTGCATATGTATGTATTGCATTGTATTGTATGTATGTATGTATTGTAACAGTATGTATGTATGGTAGTATGGTATGTATGTATTATGTCTGTAAACTGATATTCATGTATGTCTGTATTTATTCACACAATCAAGACTTTATGCAAAACTACGGTTGGGTGGATGGTGCACGTACATAAGTACATGTACCCCAACAAGTCATTTATTTTCCATTTAGTGTAACAGATAATCCAAACCTAGCAATCAAGACTTGACGGTAGACAAATTGCGAGCAACATCCCCCCCCCCCCCCCTTTCCCATCCCTTACCATTACTACTACCACCACCAACAACGACAAAGATTTCACCGTATGCCTTGCGACAAAGAAGCACTGACAGTGTTACACCAGTAGCAACACTACACAGGATCAATATGACTCTACCAGCGACTTTTCAAAGGGCAGGATGAGGAGGGGGGGGGGCAAGGACAATGACGAGAGAGAGGCATCATGAGGGAGGCAGGGGGGTGGGGTGAAGATTGGAAGACGGAGGGTGCAGAAACAAAAGATTCAGAGCAGGCGGGTAAAGCTGACAGCCATTTATATTACGGACTGTTGACGCAAGCAGCACACAAAGACGTCCTACGTACATAACGCAGAACATTGTCAGCGAATCACAAAGGCC
>CM060324.1:14959095-14971595 GCA_030674155.1 Stramonita haemastoma
ACCAATTCTACTGGGTTTTTTTTTTTTGCTCTGTATATTTTCATTCTTCATTTTCATCACACTGACAGTAGTCACACAAGATATTTACCGAAATCTACACCATATTAAGTGTCAAGTAAATAATTTTCACTGATATGTAGAGCTCGTCTTTTCAAACAATTGTCCTGGAATAATGCAGCATCTTCTTTCTATCCTTTACTCTCTGGATTCATTCTTTTTTGTTTGTACTCCTCAACACAAACTAATTCATAATGAAATTATTTCAACCCAGTGCGTGGCTGCTACCAACGTTAAGAGGAAATGAGAAGAACCATAGTTATAGACTTATATAATGCTCTCATCTGGCTGTACATTCTAGACTCACGATAACTCTGCATTATTTGCCCCCCCCCCCCCCCCCCTCCCTCTCTCTCTCTCTCTCTCTCTCTCTCTCTCTCTCTCTCTCTCTCTCTCTCTCTCTCTCTCTCTCCTCTCCCTCTCTCATCTCTCTCAGTTCCCTAGTGGAAGAGACTGAGTCATGAGTGTTACAAGATAACACAAACAAGAGTAACTGCAACTGCAGCAGCAAAAGCAGCAGTGGCAACAGTAACAACTGCAGCAATACCAAAGTATACAAACTTAAGAAATATAATTTTCTTTCCACGCCACACAAAAAAATCGGGGTTTGGGGGGGGATTTGGGTTGGGTTTTTGTTGGGCTTTTTTTTTTTTGGAGGTGGGGGGGGGGTATTTTGGGGGGGGGATTTTTGGGGGGGGGTCGGGGATGGAGGGGGTGTCTGGAAGATTGGTTGCACTTTGCTCATACTCCACACTGAAACAACTTTGTAACTCTTTTTCAACCGACTGTTATGGCTGCTGTTAGGCCGCCCTGTCGTTATTACGATAGTGATCACAGTAGTTCAAAACCAATAATGGAAAAGTAATAAAAAGTGCAGGCGTGTAGAGGTTAATGGGTGTGTGTTGTTTGTAGCTGTTGAGTTGTTTTGTTTTGTTTGGGCTTGGGGGTATTTTTTTTTTGTTGTTGGTTGGTTGGTTGTTGGGCTGTTTTGGCGTTGTTGGGTTTTAGTTTTAGTTTTGTTTTGTTTTGTTTTGGGGGGTATCGTTTTTTGTTGGTTTTAGTTTTTAAGAATTATCATTACTGAAAACCCCACTTTACAACTCGAAAGCTTCATTTCATGAATCTTCAGTAGTATTTTCCCCAGTTCCTCAGTTAAATATATATATATAAATATAATATATTATATATATAATTGACCAACATTAAGGCAGCCGAATTACGACTTCGGGATTTCAGTAGTATGTTTTCTGAACAATACTTTTACGGAGCACAGTAAAGCTCTCGAGATATCTTACGGTAGGGACCACAGTCGGTTCAACACCAGAAAAGAAAAAGTTAAAAGCAATGCGCAAATCAGTTGACTTTTTGTTTTGTTTTTGTTTTGTTGTTATTGTTATTTTTAATGAAGGTGTTGGTTTTTTCTTTTTTTTTCTTGTATTTTTTTGGTCTTTTTTTTTTTTTAAGAACATTTATAACAGAACATCACTAAATGACAACTCGAGTTTCTTTTTGAACCGTCAGCGGTCTGCTTTTTGAACAGAACTTTTACTGTCTGCCTCTCGACTTCAAAGGCACAGACAGTTACTTTCTGGCATAGACCGTTTGAGGGCACCGGTACTTCAAAATACTAGGAGTTTTACTACATGTTTAACGACGTCAAGTCTTCACCTTTCTCAGCATTCCTTTACTTTTCAACATCTGTTACAAATAGCTAGGCATATATCTCGAGTTTAACACGTCAATGTGAACGCACTGGAAGACCCAGTGTGCGTGCGTGCGTGTGCGTGCGTGCGTGTGCGTGGCGTGCGTGCGTGCGTGCGTGCGTGTTGTGTGTGTATGTGTGGTGCGTGGTGCGTGCGTGCGTGCGTGCGTGCGTGGTGCGTGCGTAAAAACCAAAACAAAAAAGTTCCAATTCGCAAGCAAACTTGAGAATGTCTGCCCTCAACAATCTTTACCACCCCTCCTCCCCCCCCCCCCCCCCCCCCCCATTTCTTTTTTGTTTTTAGCCAACATCAACTGCATGTCACCACTGGGACTGCTGCCAGTGCATTTTCACACGTGATTATACTTAATGGGCAAACAATAGAAAAGCAGCTGACATTCACTTAACCCCTCCCTTCCCCCCCCCCCTTCCTACATCCACCTACCCTCCCATCTCTCCACCCCGTCGTTCCCTTTATAACCCTCACTTCCCCTTTAAAGTAAAAACACACAAAATCGATTTTGTTTTTCTCCTAAATCATTCCCTACACACTTTTTGTTGGGTTTGTTTTTGATTTTTTTTTTTTTTTTTTTTTTTTTTTTGGGGGGGGGAGAAAATATATTCACAACCAGAGCATAGCAGGACTGAAAAGTGACAGAGCGACACACGCTAATGGCTGTACCCACTGAAGAGCGATGTTATCATGGAGTTGTCAGGACCAGAGCAATCACAGGGTCAGGAAGGACGCGTGCTGTTGGCATGCACTGGCTGCCTAGCTGCGTGTTGTGGGTAACACCTATCTATCTATCGTCAGATCACCAGCCCGAAATGTAAGTCAACTGTTTCAAGTACTTTTTTTTTCTTTGTCTTATCAGGTGTATGTGTCACAGAGAGAGAGAGAGAGAGAGAGAGAGAGAGAGAGAGAGAGAGAGAGAGAGAGAGAGAGAGAGAGAGAGAGAGAGAGAGAGAGAGAGAGAGAGAGAGAGAGAGAGATTGTTTTATTTCCTGCGGGAAAGATGCTATGCATACATTACAAGAACGTTCATGATACACTGGACCTCAATTTACAACCATCCTCCAAAAGGTCTGGGGGAGGGAGGGAGGGAGGTGTGTGGAGACAATATGCTACCCTGGTGATCAAAAGGTTTCACCTCAACAAAGAACTTTGACTGAAGTGCAAGCTAAAGGTTGGGGCATGTTTGCTTTATCCACAACACCGGCCATCGCTGGCATGGCAACTCTTCTAGATACCCTGGGAAGAGAGATGGAGAAAGGAGGGCACAGAGAGAGAGAGAGAGAAGAGAGAGGAGAGAGAAGAGAGAGAGACAGAAGACAACAGACAGACAGACAGACAGACAGACAGACAGACAGACAGACAGACAGAGACAGAGACAGACAAACACAGAGAGAGAGAAGAGAGAGAGAGAGAGAGAGAGAGAGAGAGAGAGAGAGAGAGAGAGAGAGAGAGAGAGAGAGAGAGAGAGAGAGAGAGAGAGAGAGAGAGAGAATTGTTTTGTTTTTCGTACCCGTGTACGCAAGATGTTTTGCATACGTTCATAAACTGGACCTCAATTTACATCCCTCCTCCAAAAGACTTATAAGGCAACATGGTGGTCAGAACTTAGGTCCAAAGTCCCCCCCCCCCCCCCCCCCTCAGACGATTCACTATAATAATAAAAGACTCGAGCCCATGCCCTTAAAAATTACTGCAGGTCATAACAAGCAAACAATTGTAACCACTGGGATAAAATGCCTCTTTACAATCTCCCAGGTACCTTGAAAACGCCTGCTCCCTCGTGGGGATGCCGGGACGGGGGGGGGGGGGGGGGCTGAGCTGTCAGTATAAATGTATAAATAGCATCCTCATCTCTTGGACATTCTGTACTAGAAATTCCCTCTTTTCTATCCCCCTTCTTTGTTTCTGTCTTGCTCCTTTCCTTCAGTTCCTTCTCGTCTATTTTCTACCTTCTTGTTCCACTCTCCTGGGTATTTTTTCCCCAGAAAGAACTAAAAAGATAAACGATTCTCTTCGATGCTGAAGTCGGATGCTCTGGGCCTGACTTGTCAGGCGCTTAACGGCAGCGCAGCACCTTTTCGCTCCTATAATAACAGACAACAAGAGTTGCTGTCTGAGCGTTCGACGAAGAAGAAAACAGCTGCTGGTGGCCGGCCCACACAATGACTGGCTACTATAGTACTAAGGAAGGCCAAAGCCTTGACTCTAGTGCTATATATATACAGCACAGGTTAGACCTTAGGTCTACTTCCCGCCCCTCATAAATCAGCCCTGTCAGCAGGCCAGAGAAAATGAAGACCCGCACCGTCACTGCAGCAAGAAGCTGTTGCCAAACGAATGCCAGCGAATAAACATAACTACAGTAGAGAAGAGAGTGTGAGAGAGAGAGAGAGAGAGAGTGAGACAGACAGACAGACAGACAGACAGGCAGACAGACAGACAGACATACAGGCAGACAGACAGACAGACAGACAGACAGACACAAAGACAGACACAAAGACAGAAACAGACAGTCAAAAGATTGACACACAGACAGGCAGACAAACAGGAACAGCGAGCTTGTGAAAGTATGCATGCATCATCCTTCAACATTCGTGACACAGAGAGAGAGAGAGAGAAGAGAAAGAGACAGAGAGAGAGTGTGTGTGTGTGTATGGTGGTGTGTGTGCGTGCGTGCGTGTGTGTGTGTGTGTTTCATCGAGCCGTGTGCATTACGCTGTTTGTGCAAGCAAATGCCAACAATATTGATATACTCGCGTGAGGGTTACTGCACTCGAATACGAACACACATGTGTGTGCATGCGCACGCACGCATACACATACACACACGTGCACGCAATGCACGTACAAGCATGCAACTTGCAAGCATCACGTTATGTATTACCCCAAAGTGACAGATATATATTATGATATGCGATTTGAACTTCCTGAAACAACGACAATACCAGAGGCGAAGCTGATGTTCAGTTGTTTTTATTTCGCCTCCCCAACCACCCCCCCCCCCAATCCCACCCTCGACCCTCGGCTAGAGCGCCAAAATTCATCAATGGTGATATTTTTGCGCATGCGACTGGGGAGTTTTCCCTACCACTAACGTAGCCACATTCCGACTTCTGGGAATCAGTTGGGAATTCAACCAACCTTTGTTTTTATACCACTTTATGTCACAGCAGATTTCTCTGTGTGAAATTCGGACTGCTCTCCCCGGGGAGAGCGCGTCGCCACAAGAGCAGCGCCTACCCATTATTTTCTTTTCCTGTCTGCAACTGTATTTGTTTCCCTATCAGAGTGGCTTTTTTCTACACAATTTTGCCAGGGTCAACGTTGCCGTCAGGGTTTTTTTTTTTACGTGCGCTAAATAATGATGCTTAACATATGGGACCTCAGTTTATCGTCTCATCCGAAAGACTAGCACCCAGACCACCACTCATGGTCTTAATGAAAGTTTTGGGCCCAAACGGGATTCTAACCACCGCACACTCCGACCCGGACTTTTCGCTTTCTATGCAAGGAGCGTTACCTCCAAGACCACCGATCCACCTAGACAGTCGGGAGGTGCCTCCCTGCTCTTTCCGATTTTCAACTTGACGTGCACGAGTCCGAAAGCTCACGGTCCGACTGATTTAGAGTCTCCTCCGAAAAACGTGACCTTTAGTTCGATTCTGCCGTCAAACTGGGAAGAGAGAGTAAGGCTGGGAATCAAACCCAGACTTCAGGGTTTAGTTGTAGGCAGGTGAACGTCTAAACCGTCCTGCCACCTTCCTTCTGCTCGTTTCTAAAATCCATCCTGACATCTAAGGTCACGTTGTGGCCGTGACGCTCATTCAGGAAAACCGAGCATCAATAAGTACCATCAGTAATGCGAAAACGACATCGTCAGCAAACTTCCTCCATCACAAAAGAGCATGATTACATCCTGGCACTTCCTTACCATAAACACCAATAAGGCAAGGACCCGGTGAGGTTATCAGTCACTCCACATAACACAATGATTACTCCTGGTTCACACAAGTCTTTCCACTTTACATCATTGTATAATTATATTCTTCCCCTTGATTCAACGAAAAGAGATTAACAGTGTCGACAGAATCCTAAAAAGCTCAATACATGACGAGAACGAAGATGATGTTGACAATGAAGATAGCGCTGATGATAGTCATAATGATGGGGGTGACTATGGCAGTGATAATGGTGGCAACAACATACCATACCAGCGATAACAATGACATCGATGATGACTGAAGTATGAGGATTGAGACTTGGGGAAATCGATGAAGATAATTACAGACTGACTTACATAAAGAGACAGAGAAAACGGGTGGAGAAAGCAGAGACAGAGAAGAGACAAAGACATATCTATCTATGACAAACAAAACAGTTTCCACGAATTGCAAAAACTCAATACAAAGGGCAAGCTCTATGTCAAACACACACACACACACACACACACACACACACACAACACACACACACACACACACACACACACACACACCCACAAGCAGAGAAAGAAACCTGCACATGTATCTGCCATATTCAAACATCAATAACAAACTACACACACGAAAAGACAGGAGCCAACCATCTCAGCTTACCTTGGGCACTCGGGCGTATTTGCCAGTGCGTGCATCTCTGACCAGCGCGATATCCAGCACTCCGTTTCCTGAAACAAACGGTCAAGCAGTCAATAGTCAGCAAAACATGGTAGAATCCTTTCAATTTTAGACATACTTAATAACATCATATAATTATAAACCCTGGTGGTCACAGTAAAGCGCTCATGATCTGCTGACCAGGTTCGAATCTCGTTCAAAAGGATTTTTCCTCTGGAGTTAACATCAGTACCTACTAGCCTACTCCATTCCCTCCAAAAGTCCTTCGGATGAGACTATAAACCGAGGTCCCGAGTGCGAACGCACGCAAGAACAAACTAGCGCACACGTTAAAACCCGTTTCGCTTTTCTGAAGAGTAGGCCACTGTGTGCCGGTGGGAACGGATGACAAAATTGACAAAACTGCATACACACGAGGATTGGATGTAAAAAAAAAAAAATTTTAAAGCACATGAGTGTTTATTCCATTATCCTCGAAATAGAACAATAAATAAAATAAAATATCCATGTCATACATTTTCTACAGCGGAAAGAAACCTCAAAGGAAAGCTGGACAGCAGGTCTTTAGAGAAAAGGAATCCCCTTTAGTTTGCCTTCTAGAGCTCTTTACTGTTGTGCTTATTTCTCGATTTCTACAAAGACGTAAGGAAAGGCGGTATTCGTGCGGGATAATAAAGAACACCATTACTATTCTCTATCAAATTACTTCAACACGTAGTAATATCTATATATACTCATGCCAGTCTGTATAATTTGTATCAGGTGTCAGCCACTATGTTATCAATTCTTTTCTTCTTCTTTTTCTTTTTTGTCTGTGTAGATCTGTAGACGAACAACAGAATACGTGAAATATATATGTCGTGAGTTTTCGATCATGAGATATGTCATATTGTTATCATTCAATATTGTTGCTAGTTTCTCTTGTTGAGAGAGAGAGAGAGAGAGAGAGAGAGAGAGAGAGAGAGGAGAGAGAGAGAGAGAGAGAGAGAGAGGAGAGAGAGAGAAGAGAGAGAGAGAGAGAGAGAGAGAGAGAGAGAGAGAGAGAGAGAGAGAGAGGGGGGGGGTAAAAGTTGATTGTGGCTGGTTGGATTTTTTTTTGCTTTGTTTTGTTTTATTATATATATATTTATAAAAAAGCTTTGATTTTTTGGTTTTTTGATTGTTTTGTATTTTTTTTGTTTGGTGTTGTGTTTTGTTCTTTCTTTGTTGGTTTGTTTTTTCGGCTTTGTTTTGGTTTGTTTTTGTTGTTTTTTTTTTTTTTTTTTTAGGGGGGGGGGGGGGGGAGGAGGGGGATTGCTGTTGTTCAGTTTTTTTGTTTCTTTTTTTCCTCTTAATTCCTTATTTCCACACAATCCTAAACTTATTGATTGTGGAAAAATATGAGTATGGTAGATCTTTTAACATGCTTCCATAATCCACCAAAACCTAGTGAGGACAATGGCATCTTTTGTACTGTGTTATTACCTTGAACTGTACTGTATAACGTTGTACTGCATTGTTTGTAGCGTATGATGTTGATTAATATTTGTTATGACGGAAGATTTCTCTGCGTGAAATTAAGGTTACAATACCAAAACAAAATGCAAGCCATACACACATTGCACCATCAACCCCTTTAAAAAAAAAAAAAAAAAAAAAGTCTTGCCTAATGACACTGTAAAGAAATTTACTCCCCGATTAGAGTGATTGTGTAAAAAAAAAAAAATGACAGGGACAACTTACTTGTTGCCATGAGTTCTTAAACGTTACCTGATGCATTTTGCAAAGCAAACCAGGTTTTGCCGCCTTATCTTGAAGACCCCATTACCTAGATCACAATGTGTTTGTGGTCTTGTGGATGGGAGGAAACAGTACAGCTTCGAACAATATTCAAACCTTAGAACCTTTCATCTTCTTTGATGGGGTCATCATCGCCAGACCACCGAGCCACACGAAAATGTTATGTAAATTCAATACGGAGACCACGTCACAAGATTTCTGTAGACGTTCCCTTCATTTTTCTCGGTAAGTACTATAAGTTCCAATGGATCATCCCAAATCCATCTTTAGTCTTTCGGCTCTTCGTGCTCTTTGTGCCACAGTTATTAAGGCTGACCTTCGAAAGTCAGACCCTGTTATTAATTCAAAGCTCCGTAGTGTATTACTATATCGGTTTCTCTCCACTCCCCAACTTTTGCAGCACCGATACCTCGTCTCCTGATGCAAAGACCTATGGCAGACGTATACGTAGACATGCAGTAAAGGTTCTTACTTTGGCGGTAGTTTGGGTACTTACTGTCTTGTTTTCTGCAAAGTTCGCCTCACCTACGCAAGTTTTCAAAGGTTACATCGTCTATGCTCTTTTGAGAATTCCATCATTATGCTGCTGTTACTGCTCCTGTAGCGGCTACTGCCGCTGCTGCTGCTGCTTCTCCTTCTTCTTCTTTCTCTTTTCATCATCATCATCATCATCCATCTCATCATCATCATCATCATCATCATCATCATCGTCGTCGTCGTCGTCGTCGTGCGTCTCGAAGTCGTCGTCATTGTCGTAGTTGTAATCATCGTCATTATCGTCGTCGTCTATCATCATGTTGGCATCATCATATCTTCTACTCTCATTCTTCTTCTTCTTCTTCTTCTCTCTTCCTCTTCCTCTTCCTCATCGTCTTGTTGTTGTTGTTGTTTCTTTCTTGTTGTTTGTTGTTGTTGTTGTTGTTGTTGTTCTTTTTTTCTTCTTCTTCTTTCTTCTTCTTCTTCTTCTTCTTCTTCTTCTCGTCGTTCGTCGTCGTCGTCGTCGTCGTCGTCTTCTCGTCGTCTCTCTTCCTTCTTCTCTTCTTCTTCTTCTTCTCTCTTCTTCTGCTCTTGTGCTGCTGCTGCTGCTGCTGCTGCTGCTGTGCTGCTGCTCTCCTCCTCCTCCTCCTCCTCCTCCTCCTCCTTTTTCTTTTATTTTCTTCTTCCTCCCCTTCGTCTCTTCTTCTTTTTTTTCTTCTTCTTTCTTCTTCTTCTTTCTTCTTCTTCTTCTTCTTCTTCTTTTTCTTCTTTTCCTCCTCCTCATTCCGTCTTTTTCAGACATTTTTCCTTCATTTTATCCTTTCCTTTTCTTCTTCTTTACTGACTCAGTAGTTGCTGCTTCTGCTGATACCATTCTTCTACTTCTTCTCTCCTCCATCATTCTTCTTTCTTCCCTTCTTCCACCTTCTCCTCTTATCTTTCTTTCTTTCTCTTCCTCTTTCTCCTCCTGTATCTCTGGGTGATACACATCCTCTGGGTGATACACATGTGGGTGATACACCCTTCATGGATGAAGGATAGAAGCGATGGCAGACGGAGAAAAGGGATAAGGCGCATGTTTATCATTGTGTCGTAACGCTATTGTTATTATTTTTTCTTTCGGTCAGTCATCCATGGATTGGACAACAAGCTCCAATGGTCACTCTTGAGTCTTACACAGCATCAGCAGCAGCAGCAGCAGCAGGCATCTGCCCTACCGGTGCGATCTTAAGCTTTGTGATACGACCATTCACGGTTTCGGCTTGGGTTTGTTTTTGTTGGGTTGGGTTGAGAGGGGGAGTTGGTTGGTTGGTTGGTTGGTTGGGTTTTGTTTTTTGTTTTTGTTGTTGTTGGTTTTTGGTTGTTGTGTTTGTTTTGGGAGTGTGCTGTTGTTTTGTTTGTTTTGGTTATTGTTGTTTTTTGGTGGTTTTGTTGTTGTTGTTGTTGTTGTTTTTTGTTGTTGTTTTTTTTGGGGGGTATTCATTCATAGGTGGTGGTTCTTAGCTTTAGGACTGAACTGACCATCACGATCTCATTTTTGATTTGCTAGAACTAGAAATGCTTCCCAGCTTTACGATATGACCGCTCAGAATCACGATCTCACTCTTCAATTCGTTGGAAGTAGCTCTCAAGTTTCCCTGATACATTCAATCAGGGTCTCACTCTTGACTCGTTGACAGCTTCAACTTCCTGTTTTCGAGGGTTCTTGAAATGTCTCTTTCCTAGAAATTTGTCAACAAGCGGTTCTCGATGTGTGAAAATGCTGAACCCCCCACCACCCCCACCACCCAAAAAAAAGAAGAAAAAACCCGAGGGGGGAGAGGGGGAAAAGAGGAATGAGATAGTTTTATTTTCTTTCTTTTTTTCTTCTCGACTTGGTTTTTTTATCAATGTTTGTTTGGGATTGTTTTGTTGTTGTTTTGTTTTTCCTCAGCTATGACTCCAAAGTTCAACCATGGTGAGATTCGTGCGTATGTGACCGTTTTTCGCCCATCCTTAATTTTCATGTAGCTGGATTCCGACTTCGGGATTTCTCTCACTGTTTCATAGCAGCAGTTTTATAAAAAAAAAAAAAAAATATATATATATATAATACATATTTATATACACATGTCGGGAGACTCCATTCCCCATGACTGTGGTTTGTTGGCTACTTGCTACGATAAACCCATCCAGATCAACTGCCAAGTTAGCTGTGGCCATGGTATGTTATATATCTGGCTGGTTTTACCGGTCACTGGTGAGTTAAATTGGCCGAATCCGGTCAAACGCTATTTCCGACCTCGCTCTGTGCGTCAGAGATTTTCGGGAGCTAAGCCTAGTGAATATATTGTTCATAAGTCTTCCGGGCGGCACGACAGCCTAGTGGTTAGTGCGCTGCACAGTGATCTGACGGCCCAGGATCGAGCCCGGGTTCGAGTCGCCACCGAGGCACCCGTATGAAAAGATATTTTCCTCAGGAGTTAACATCAGTACCGACTCCACTCCCCTGAAAGTCCCTCGCGTGAGATTATAAACCGAGATGTGAACGCACGCAGAACATCTTAACGTACACTTTCAAAACTCGTTTCGCTTTTGTGAAGAGTATGGGCCATTGCGTGCCGGCAGGAACGGATGACAAACTTTCAAAAACGCATGCACTGGTGTCGTGTTAAGACATATCCCCGAGGTCGGAAAGTGGCTACGTTGTAATGGGCCAAAACAATCGCATACGCACTATCTCACCTTTAGTGAACCGCGGAGCTCTAAACCGAGAAACAAAAAAGTCTTTTTCTCCTCCACTCCCTCCTCCTCCCCCTTCTCCTTTTTAGTTTATAGAGTTCTTTGATATTCTTTAAGCGGGGAGGGAGGGGGGTCTTTAATTTTATTTTGTGGGTGCGTTGGTTGGTTGGTTGGTTGGTTGGTTGGTTGGTTGGTTGATTGGTTTGGTTTGGTTTGCTTGGTTGGTTGGTTGGTTGTGGTTGGTTGGTGTGGTTTGGTTGGTTTGTTGGTTGGGGTGGGTGGTTTGGTGAGGGTTGGTAGATTGGTTGGCGTATGTGTGGGGTTTTTTTTTCTTCTTCTCTTTCACATGTCTTTCAGAGATCGGGTGGTGGTGGTGTCTTGGGTTTTAGCGCGCACGCGCGCGCGCGTGTGTGTGTGTGTGTGTGTGTCGTGTGTGTGCGTGCGTGCGTGCGTGCGTGCGTGCGTGCGTGCGTGCGTGCGTGCGTGCGTGGTGTGTGTGTGTGGTGTGTGTAGGGGGGGTGGTCTTTTGTTTTCGGTTTGTTGGTTGTTTCATGTTCTTCTCCTGTGGGTTTTTGTTTTGCGTGTGCATGTGTGGGTTTGGTTGTTTTTTGTGTGTGTTTTTTTTCTTGGAACGGGTTTTTCTTTTTAGCTTTTTTTCGCGGGGGTGGGGGGTGGAGGGGGGTATTGTTGCTGTTTTGTGGGGTAGGGGTGTTAAAAGCTTGCATTTTATTGGTCACTTGGCTGGATTAGACAGTGCCGTCAGGTGTTCCTTTTGCCTCCCCCCCCCCCCCCCATCCCACCTCACCCCACTCTTTGAATAACCCTGAACCCCCATTTTTTTTCACAACCCCCCCTTTTAACTATAACTATATCCTTCCTTTATTACCTTCGTTCCTTCTTTCAAACTTCACTTCATTTTTATTTCCCCTAAATTCTCCTCCCCCTCCTCCGTTAGACTTGGGTATAAACCGCGAGCCTTAGGCTAGTAGAGAGAGACCACAAGTTGCTACTAATCACACAGCCAGCTCCCAGGTAAGATGCGCTGAAGGAGAGAGAGGGAGAGGGAGGGAGGGAGGGATCCTTGCTGGCCACGCTTGGCATGATGAGTTGCTCCGTGTGGCCACACATACTGACA
>CM060324.1:14976595-14981595 GCA_030674155.1 Stramonita haemastoma
TCAGTGATGAAACATGGGTACTGACCAAGGTTCTGTGCGCAAACGTATGCATGCACAACACCTTGCAATTCAAAACCTACACTAAAATGTTATGTTGTAAAATGCTGTGTTGAGATTGCCTTCAGCCATAACAAACTCTTAACATAACAACCTGCACTCTCCTTGAGAGAAAAAATCCTCTGAAGTCGGAGTATGGATGCCAACAAGTAAGCCGTGAATTTCTGGGTTCGATTCTCAGCCTCGCCATTTCTTCCCAGTTTGACGAACGGTCGCATATATGCATAAATCTCACCATTGGTGAACCCCGAGCTTTAGCTGAGGAACAAATAAAAATTATTGAAAAAAAATCCTCTTTGAATGAAAAAACAGCACGATAGTTCTGGGAAAATGGGGCAGTCAACCTCACTCCCTCTACACTCTTCTAAAACAAGATATCAAGGTTTCTTTTCGTAACAAATTGGTTTGTTACAACAAACAACAAACAACATAGCTCTATACATTCACAAAGTTCATTTTTCCCATCATGAATTATACAGCTGGCTTCAGCAGGACAGGGTAAGACTTTTTTTTTCTTTTTCCTTCTTATCTATCACTAATAGTTACTTCTTGCCTAAATTGTGCGCGTGTTGTATTTCTCGTTACTGAAGGCGTGTGAGCGTTGAGCACTATGTAGCTCAGGTTATGATTTGTGCTGTTCAACCTAACTCGACTCATCAGGTTGGTTATGTCACAGCAGTTGCCGGGAGATTTAAAATCAAATATAAAATGTGATTACTCTGCCAAGCCTTTATTGTAATTTTCCACAAACATCTCCTTGAAAAAAATATATGTTGATTTACATATCAGGAACTTGTTTCCTTAATATTTTAAAAACATCTCCTTGAAAAAAATATAATTATGTTGATTTACGTATCAGCAACTTATTTCCTGAATCTTTCGCAAACATCTTGTAAAAGAGTACGTGTTGATTGTATCATATTTCCCAAGTCACGTGTACGTCAAATGTGAATTAAGCATTAACAAAAACTCCTCATCGACTCTCACCTACAGATTGACATACCCTGACGTTTGGCCGACCCCCTCCCCCTATCCCTATCAGCGCTCTCTCTCTCTCTCTCTCTCTCTCTCTCTCTCTCCTCTCTCTCTTCTCTGTCTCTATCTCTGTCTGTCTGTCTGTCTGTCTGTCTGTCTGTCTGTCTGTCTGTCTGTCTGTCTGTCTGTCTGTCTGTCTGTCTTCTGTCTCTCTCTCTCTCTCTCTCTCTCTCTCTCTCTCTCTCTCTCTCTCTCTCTCTTCTCTCTTTCTCTCTCTGTATCTCTGTCTCTATCTTCTCTCTTCTTTCTCTGTCTCTCTCTTTTTCTGTCTGTCTGTCTGTCTTCGTCTGTCTGTCTGTCTGTCTGTCTGTCTGTCTGTCTGTCTGTCTGTCTGTCTGTCTGTCTGTCTGTCTGTCTGTCTCTCTCTCTCTCTCTCTCTCTCTCTCTCTCTCTCCTCTCTCTCTCTCCTCTCTCTCTCTCTCTCTCTCTCTCTCTCTCCCTCCCTCCCTCCCTAAGACCCGTTGTAAGTGTCAAAAAAAAAATAGTGTCCAGATCATTAAAGGTTGCTCTCCAGACAGCCATCAATATATTCTGCGATCAAGAATTTACCTTGCAAAGCACTTGTAAGAAGACGAAGCAAGAACCCAGACATAAAAGTGACAACAAACCTTGCTTTTCACACAAGACTCACCTTATTCGTATCTTTCCAGAAGAGTATGGACCCTTTCTCATCCACACGCAGTGTGACTGGGCTGCCCGTGGACGAGTTCTGTTGAGAAAGAAATAATCATCATTATTATTAAAATCAGTGAAAAATACAAATTTATATATATATAAATGCGAAATATTTTATTGTGTCCAGAAGAAGTTTCAGGTCTAATCATCGTGCACATAGAGGCTTTATTCTCTACAACTTAAACTGTAACCATTAGAACTGCAAGTACACATGGACAAAACCATGTACTCAGATACACACACACACACACACACACACACACACATACACACACGCACGCACACACACCACAACACACACGCACGCACGCACGCGCGCACACACACAAACGCACGTACACACGTAAGCCTGCACACACGTATGTAAACATGCACACACGTATCCATGCGCGTGCTTATTCACACACTCGCATGTGCAAGAGTGCGTGCACATGTACATGTATACATACGCGCACATGCACGCACACATACAAACTCTCTCTCTCTCTCTCTCTCTCTCTCTCTCTCTCTCTCTCTCTCTCTCTCTCTCTCTCTCTCTCTGCCCTGGTGTGTGTGTATGCGTGCGTGGTGCGTGCGTTGCGTGCGTGCGTGCGTGTGCGTGTGTGTGTGTGTGTAGTGTGTGTGTGTGTGTGTGTAGGCGCAGGCCACACGTACGTGCATAAATGTGTGAGAGTGCACTGTCCAAAAAACAAAAACTGCAACAGAAAGCAAACGAAGGCTTGTAAACTTGTGGTTTCCAGCAAGGGGAAGACGGATAGAGAATCCATGTTCGTGTGATGGTTGTTGGTTTGCAGTGTGTGTATGTGTGTGGTGCGCGTGCGTGCGTGAGTGCGTGCGTGCGTGCGTGCGAGCGTGCGTGCGTGCATGCGCGCGCGCGTGCGAGCGTGCGCGTGCGTGTGTGTGTGTGTGTTGTTGGTTTGCAGTGTGTGTGTTTGAGTATGCGTGCGTGCGCGCGCGCACAAGTGTGTGGATGTGTGTGTATGTAGGTGCGCGCACGCGCGCGCGTACCGGTGTAATTGTCTCGCTGTTGTTGTCTGCGTTTGTATCTTTGTATGCTTTGTGTCGGTGCGTATCTGGTCCGTGTGACAGTGAGTCTGTGTGACTGTGTATGTCTGCCTCGTTTTTTATGTAGCTTTTCTTCTAGCATTGCTCATGCAGATAGGTTTGTTACAAAATAGTGCATGACATTTTGTCACTCAGAATGACTCGAGTATAGACGCTTACCTCATACCTTCAACATGACAAACTATAATTTATACATACAAGGCCAAGCATGCATATATTGCAAAATGTATGCGCCAGTGTTGTTGTTCGTTGTTGTTTTTTTTTAATCAAAGAAGGGACATAATAGTACGAAAAAACAACTTCAAAATCGAAAAAAAAAATCAGTAGAATTTCAAGACTTTGACTGGAATATGACTATCAGTGTCTCAAAACTCTTCACAACACTACATTACTATAATATACAAATGGAGATAATAAAACCACTAAAATTAAGCTGTCCTCTACGATTACTTGATCATAAACACATCAAATATCCCTTGTCAACAACCAACCGTACCTTATACATTATTATCATTATCACATTGTCTAAGTGAGTCGCCAACCAACAAAACAACTCGAACGCGTGCACACGACTGTTGACAATACGAGTAAGTATTATAATGCATAGCACAGAGAGAGAAGAGAGAGAGAGAGAGAGGAGAGAGAGAGAGAGAGAGAGAGAGAGAGAGAGAGAGAGAGAGAGAGAGACTGCCGGGGTGTGTAAAGCAATAAAGTGAGTCTGAGGCTGTTGTTCAGTTTCCCCCTTAGCTTTTATCTATCCAGGCTTCCTTCTACTATTGATCCATCCCGGGCTCTCCCCCCTTGTCTCCAGAGAGCACGGACGTACACCTACCACACGGCTAGCTCCAGCCATTATGGGCCCGGCACAAGAACGACTTTCCTTCTTCCGCGCCTTGTAGGCCATTGCTTTTGCCTTGCCTTGCCTTGCCTTGCCTGGCCAGGCTTTCCCCTTGCCCTTGCCTTGTAGCCTAGCCTTGCCTGCCTAGCCTTGCCTAGCCTAGCCTAGCCTTGCCTTGCCTGCCTGCCTGCCTGCCTGCCTCTCTTGCCCAGCTAGCTAGCTAACCTGCATGCATGCATACATGTGTGTGTGCCCGCTGAGTTTGCCGACTGACTTGACTGGTCGTGGTGGTGGAAACAATACGATTTCTTGTGTTGGGTCTGACCCATATTTTTATACACATGTGCGTGTGTGAGTATGAGTATGTGTGTTGTGTGTGTGTGTGTGTGTGTGTGTGTGTGTGTGTGTGTGTGTGTGTGTGAGATGTGCGCCGCGCACGTGTGTGCATATGTGCACATCAGTGTATGTGAAATGCATGCGTGCGACCTAGCACGAATGCAGGCACCAGCACACACAGCACACACATGCATGCACGCACGCCTGTGCACACGCGTGCGTGCGTGCGCACGCATGCAGACTCCCTCTCTCTCTCTCTCTCTCTCTCTCTCTCTCTCTCTCTCTCTCTCTCTCTCTCTCTCTCTCTCTGTGCTCGGACCCACGCACGCATGTACACACGCACGCATGTACACACACACACACACAATCATACCCACATGCACGCGCACTAGCATGCGCACACACGCGCAGGCACATGCACTCGCATACACATGCATGCATGCACGCACGCACTTACACACACACACAGTCCTTGGGATGAGACTACAAACAGAGGCCCCGTGTGATAACGCACGCAGAACATATTGCGCGCACGTTAAATCCCATTCTGCTTTTCGAAAGAGTATGCAATAGTGTGCCAGTGGGAATCGACAAATTTTACAAAACTGCATAATTACGGGTACTGGATGTAAAACGCACACGAGTGCTTGTTCTATTGTCCTCGACACCAAAGAATTTTTTTTATAATAAATAAATAGATTATAAATAAAACGCACAATCAAAAGAAACAGAAAAAAACACACTCATTTACACATACACACACATACACAAACTTTCACACAAACGCGCGCGCGCACACACACACACACACACACACGCGCGCGCGCGCACGCGCGCACACAACGCACACGCACACACTCACTCAAAACACCACACACACAAACACACACACACACACACACACACACACACACACACACACACACACACACACCACACACACTCACACACACAAACAAACACTGACAGCATGTCAGTGTTTATCGCCAATTTC
>CM060324.1:14986595-15001595 GCA_030674155.1 Stramonita haemastoma
GGCACTATAAGTGTATGGCAATGTCTGGGACTGTCCACTTGGCTGGACAAAATACTTATTTAGTTATTACCTCCCTTGCATTCTTTAATTATCCCCAAATGTAAGGCACAAAGATTCACTAAGTGTTTATCTTCTTCTATTTGGGCATTTTGCACAACATATACTTAAAACATACTTTCTTTTTATCATCATCTTTTGGTGGCAGCTTTAATAAGCCACAAAAATACCAAGTATTCTTCATTTCTTGTGATTGACACTCCTGAATTATGAAAAGCATCTGGCTGTAAGATACAACCAAGTTTCAATCAATGACATGACTTTACCTCTTCAAGTAAGTTCAAATGAAAACCATGAAATGCTGAATGGGGTTAGGTCAGACCAAACATGATACTTTACTGATACTGAAAAATTATGTTTACTAGAATATTAAATTTTTGCAACAAAACATCTGAGCATCACTTAGTTAATGATCAAAAATATCTAAATGCTTACCAGCACTTGTAACTTTTCTAAAATATGAAAAAAGATATATTTATCATTCAAATCACAAACTAAATTTTACAATCAATACATTACACTAGCTAATTCACCTTGTTTACACAGTATTTTTATAATTCAGACATTTGTAGCTGGTTGAATATTCTGGCAGAGTGAGCAACATGTGCTTTAGCCTACTGCAGTTGGGTTGAATTACATTAATTTAGCAGTGTGTGTAACATGTGGTTTCAAAGTGAAATTTGAGCACTGCAAAATCTATTACGGCTTCACATAATCAAATGCTAAAATCTGTTGAAAAAAACTGTAAAGCTATACAAACTGTCTCCTCAAAATGGTGTCACCTGTGGTAATGGCTTAATGGCTTATCAACCTTCAAATTTAATCACAAAATGTTTGTTTTATAAAATAATATCCTACATTACATACTGCTCCAGATAAGTGCAACCTTGAATGAGAACCCTTTTAGCAGCTGCTCTTTAAATGAATACATCCACATGTGCTCATACACACATTGTGTACAGTCTAAACATCATAACCTACAGTAGTCCATAAGTGATGATAATCCTACATCAGTATAAAATCACATTTCCAGCATCATATTTTTTTCCTGATCAATATTGGGGTAATACATCAGAAAAACAATTTTCTGCTAAATGACCACAACTCTGAATAAGTGAATTCCTATGGCCAGTATCTTTTACAAGTTTCACTTGCTGATCATTTATTTATTTTTTGTATTTTGTACCACTTATATCACAGCAAATTTCTCTGCATGAAATTCAGGCTGCTCTCCCCAGAAAACATGTCACCACAAGTGCAGCGCCTACCTTTTCTTTTTTTCTTTTTCCTGCATGCAAGTGTATTTGTTTTCCTATCAGAGTGGCTTTTTTCTACAGTATTTTGCCAGGCTTGTTGCTGTGGGTTCTTTTATGTGTGTTGAATAGTGATGCGTAACACACGGGACCTCAGTTTATCATCTCATCCGAAAGACTAGCACCCAGACCATCACTCAGGACCTAATGGATGGGGAAAAAGTTTTGGGTCCAAACGAGGTACGAACCACAGCACACTCCAACCCGGACTTTTTGCTTTCTAGGCAAGGCGCGTTACCACCTAGACCACCAATCCACCATGATAATCCGTAGTGATAATCTGAGTAATTACCTACAGATTACAAAAAAAAAATTTTAACCTGAAACTCAAAGATGTAACATTGGCAACTGACATTGATACATATGATATACATCATTACAATTTACATGTAAATTTACAATTAATGAATGATTTTGTCACCTTACTTTATCTTTTTTAAAGGACTCTTCATGGGTTGACCCTTGACTTGTCCTGAAAGTTGTGTGTGTGTACACCACATGTATGTGATGGGTGTATCTGCTTATTTGTGAATAAATCAATACCTTCTTCCCTAGGCCTGTAGGTAATAATTATTAGATCGTCACACATGCGTAGATACTTTCAAGTACCAATATATATTATCATCATGTACACATGTAGCGATGTAATATGTGAATCGTGATGTATCATAATAATTAATTGGTTACATATGGGTAGACTTAAACATGTTTACGCACACAAGTTTCAATTTCTAAGCTAAAGTACAACACATGTTCTAACATTGTAACAGACACATAATGATATATGAGTCTTATGACATTTAATAGTATCTCACACACACACACACACACACACACACACACACACACACACACACACACACACACATACATACATACATACATGCATACAAAAGATGGGTGGAGAGAGAGAGCTAGCTCTGAGTAGGGCATGGTGTATGGGATGTGTTTAGCAAAGTCGACGTACACTTCTTTCACTAAGTCAGTAAGTGCAATGTGTTTTGTTTTATTATTTTTAAATTTATAGAAATCTACTTTAAAAAAGAATAAAGTATTGTACATCTTATCAACGGATAGTGCTCTTATAGTATGACATGTTGTAATCATTTGTGCATTGGTATAATTATATGCGTGCAGTGTGTGTGTGTGTGTGTGTGTGTGTGTAGTAGTAGTAGTAGTAGTAGTAGTAGTAGTAGTAGTAGTAGTAGTAGTAGTAGTAGTAGTAGTAGTCCTCAGTTTTAACGTCTTTCCACTTTAAGTGATTCCAGATGATCAAAAGAAAAAATTATTGGAAAATGTGTGTTGTGTACATATGTGCGTGTGTGCATGCGTTGTGCGCGCATACATGTGTGCGTGAGTGCATGCATATGCGCATGTGAGTGTATGTGTATACATGTGTATATGTGTGTGTGTGTGTGTGTGTGTGTGTATGTGCGTATGTGCATGTGTATGTGTGTGCGTGTGCGTGTGTTGCACATGTGTGCGCATGTGTGTATACATGTCTGTTGTTTGTGTCTGTGTGTGAGTGCGCGCATGCATGTATATCTGTTTTTAATCATTTTGAATCTTATTGGTTTGGGTGATAAAAGTTTATCATGACTTGTGACCACATGAATTCCTGTTTGATAAAGTACTGGTATTGGTATTGCTATGGGTACTGTCTTGTAGTGTGTGTGAGGTGATGGTTGCATACTGTGCTGTGTTATTCTGCGATAAATGTTTTCCTCTTTTTTATGTACAGCTTGTAAGATTGTGTTCTATAAATTTCTCTATTTATGAGATAATAAATCTTTGAATTGAGAATTGTTTGTATCATGCATGCACCACGCGTGCCACCACACCACAACACACACACACACACACACACACACACACACACACACACACACACAACACACTCACACACACACACACACACACACACACACACACACACACACACACACAACACACACACAAACACACACTTGAGAAACTGCAAAAGTGCTGCTGCCACAGATGCCACATGCACTGATGTAGGTCATCTATCAAATGACCTGGCAGTGACACATCTGCCATACATAACCAGTGCAAAATGATCTGGGTGGCCACAGGTGTGAATATATTTAATTACAGTACAGTCTACCCCATACACAGGTCTACTGTCAGTGTCATGTACTCACTGATTGACTCTGATAAAACATCCAGTCTAGATACATGAAGTCATCACCAAGACTATAACACTGAAACAGTGAATTTTAATCAGTATCACAACAAACGATGTTTACATCTTGTAAACACAAACTGCACCAACACTTCAGTGTTTAAATTAATTAGTGTTAAATTATTCAGTATCACTGCAAATGCTGATCAGCTACACTTCATTATAAGAAAGCTAATCATGTGATCTCAGCACACATTTTAAAACCTATTTAGTAAATTAAGCTTAAGCAGCCAATTCTGATTGCACTAAACACTGGGAGAATTTTATTTTCACTCAAGATTTCAAAGTTTCATGTGAGCACCTACAAGGTCAACATCAGACATTGAGACTGAGAGTTAGACAGACTGTACTTATTCAGTTATCATTTAACTATCAAGGGCTGAAAATGCTCATTCAGTAATTGCACATGAGCACAGTCTACATAACAAACACTGGACAGTGCTTTTATTCTGAAGAATCACTGCAAATTGTGCTGATTGCACTGATCTCACACTTCACTTACACTGGCTACAGGCTACACTACACTGTGCTTTTATTCAGTATCAACTATCATTGCAAATGCTGATTCCATAATTGCACGACCACTAACTAGTACTAAATTTTACAATATATTCATTAAATTGGTGCTTTTGTACTGAAAAAGCAGTGTCTACAGCTCTACTCTAATCAAACCCTGAGACAGATAAATTTACAAAATGAAAATAAGAAATCAAAAATTTATATGTTTCTACAATAGAAAACAAAAAGAAGAAGAAGGAGAAAAAAAACTTGATTCATGTCTAAAATGCCTTCTGATTCTCACAGATAGTGGTGGGGGGGGGGGGGGGGTGTCTTCTTATCTTGTTGTTGTTGCTTGTCTGTTTTAAGTGTTTGGTAATTTTTTTAAATTGAATTATAAACTGTTTTAAAATTGTTTTATTTCTTGAGGTTTTTATCGTTTTTGTCTTAGGGTGGGTTTTTATTTGGTTTGGTTTGGGGGGGTTTTATGGGGGGGTGGGGTTTGGGTGGAGGGGGGGGGGTTCTATTTTACTATCAAATCATATTTTTTTTTTTATAATTCATTGTCTGAAGAATAAGAAACTAGAAAGGCTGTATAGTATCATTGATGCAGTTTTTTTATGACTTAGATACCCAGGAACATGAAAATCATTTCAGAAAAGACACATTCTACTTTTTCTAGCAAGAGAGACAGCAGAGAGTCAAGACTCTATTCAGAGAAGAAGCCCTGCTGGCAAATGTTTCTGCCCTGATTTCTAACGTTTTAATCTATCTAGAAACAAAGACTAAAGAGAAAGCATGAAACTAGGTTACCTTTTTAAGTTACTGTTCTGATTATCATTTAAAATGTGACTATTGAAATCCATTTCTAACTTTTAATATTTCTTCTGATTATATAACTCATGGCTTTCTTTTTTTAATTTCTGGCAATGCTAAAAATGATATCAGAATAAAATTGAGATTCTAGAATGCATTTTTTTTTGTTTTTTGCAAAGATAGTTCTAATTAATGCAATTTTTCCACAAAGACAGAATCTGAGAATGCAATCTTTTTTTAAAAACAAGTCCTTGAACATGATCAAATTTCAATTCCAGTGTGCAAAGAAAGCAATGTGCAAAGCCATGTAATGTGATTCTTGCATGTGTGTGTTTGTGTGTCACTGTGTGTGTGTCTGTGTGTGTGTGTGTGTGTGTGTGTGTGTGTGTGTGTGTGTGTGTGTGTGTGTGTGTGTGTGTGTGTTATTCTTTTATTTCGAGGATAATGGAATAAGCATTCATGTGCTTTTTGACATCCAGTTCCCATGTGTATGCCGTTTTGCAAATTTTGTCATCTGTTTCCACCAGCACACACAATAGCCTACTTTTCAAAAAAGCGGAATGGGTTCTAACATGTGCACAAGATGTTCTGCTGCACTGTGTGTGTGTGTGTGTTGTGTGTGTGTGTGTGTGTGTGGTGTGTGTGTGTGTGTGTGTGTGTGTGTGTGTGTGTGTGTGTGTGCATATATGTGCATGTGTGCATAATTTATATATTAATTACATAATGTGTGTATACATGTGTGTGTACATGTGCATATGTGTGTGTGTGTGTGTGTGTGTGTGTGTGTGTGTGTGTGTGTGTGTGTGTGTGTGTGTACATAAATACTTTAAGCATTGTCATTGTGTGTGTGTGTGTGTGGTGCGTGTGTGCGTGCGTGTGTGTGGTGCGTGCGTGCGTGTGTGCGTGCATGTGTGTGTGTGTGTGATGTGCATTATTCAAATTATAATTTGCATGATTGAACAACTTATTAGTGTAGGTGTGTTTGGCTGCACCAGGGCACACATCTGCATAAAACTTAGGATATTGTTTGAACATAATTTATACTGTGCTTTTAGAATCTAAGAACTTTGCATGCCTGTGCATGGAGATAGATCTACATCAGAATTGTGTCCATGACAATGCTCTAAAACATGAAATTCTCACCACCTAGCATCAACTCTGTGCAAAAAAAAAACCCAAAACAAAACAAAAACCCAGGGTACAAGGTGTAACACTTCAGGGGAACTTGAACAGAGTATCAGATTTCATTTTCAAGATTGGTTTCTGTGTGCACACAAACATGTATACATGTCACTATGTGTTGCATTATTTTAAATATAAAAAAGAATGTCATCAACCTGAATTTCTCACAATGGAAACTTTTCAATAAAACAAAAACAAAAAGAATAATAAACTGAATGATGAGAGACAGACAGACAGACAGACAGACAGACAGACAGACAGACACACACACACAACACACACACACACACACACACACACACACACACATACAGTACACACACACACCACACACACACACACACACACACTTCATGAATTCTTTTATTTCAAGAGTAGTGGAATAAGCACTAATGTGCTTTTTGTACATTAAGTCCCCATGTGTGGCAGTTTTGTAAATGGTCATCCATTCTCACTGGTACATGACAATGACAATAGCCTACCGGCTACTCTTCCAAAAAGCAGATAGGGTTTTAACATGTGAGAGAGAGACAGACAGACAAGTCAGACAAATAGACTGACAAACAAAAACAGAGAGAGAGGAGAGAGAGAGAGAGAGAGAGAGAGAGAGAGAGAGAGAGAGAGAGAGAGAGAGAGAGAGAGAGAGAGAGAGAGAGAGAGAGAGATTAAAAAAAACAACTTGACAAATAGGTTACTGGCAGATCTATCTATTCTCTAGACAGAATACAATATCTAAAATTCCCACTTTTATTATTTCATTAAAAAAAAAAAGTTCAACTTACATCCATCCACATGACAAATTTGCAGCCCTTGCTGAGCAGTTCAGGCACAACATTGGGCTTGAGCTGGACAACGTGCACTCCGGGTTTAGCCCCTGCCATTGCTGCTGGAACTCAAACAGAAGGCTTGGGGGGATAACACGCAACCACTTCCTAGATCAGCAGATGATGCCGAGAAGCTTACGGGCAGAAACACAAACGAATGATCTGCAGACACAGCTTTCACAAAAGCACCACGGCAACCAATCTAATCGTCCTGATTAGGACGGCACCAACGACGACACTGACCGATCCTGGGCATAATAACATTGCTGGCGATTTGTTTATGAACCTAACGTGCGTGTGTTACTGAATTTGCACCCCCGGGGCAAGCCAGCAACCGATGTGTTGACTGCTTTGAATCACTGGCTGATCATCGACGTAGCTGCTCAGCCTACTGGGTACACTGATTCCCAACAGTGAAAGGCACATATCACACACACCGCGGCCACACAATTACACATCACAAAAAAAAACACTTGAGGACTTGCTGCCTGAAGATAAATCTACTCCAACGTGTTCGTCTGCTCCCAGGTCATCGTTGAGTCAATGAATGGTATGCCGCTCTGCAAGCCTTCCGCAAGCGAGACGCTAAATAGGCCTAGTCTAGGCTAAGCCGCTGTGTGACTTGAGTCGTCTGCCACACTCTGTCAGACGATCGCGCTGTTCTGCCTACGAGAAGTTCCGAGTGTGTCGGCCCCTTCGCCACTTTCCGCAAAGGTGCGCGATCATGTGATCGGATCAAAATGGCGACGTATACAGGTGGGCAGAATACGGACAGGAGACCAAACCCATTTAAATCTGTACCATACAGATTTGACACTGCCAGATTCCTGTTAAGGCAGATGACTGGTAGCTTTATTTCTTCAAGATGATTGTCAATAGGATCTGGTGGAGTCGCACAACCGTCCACTAGCCCCCACTAGTCGTGTTAAGAGGTCGAAACGGATTTCTGAGAGTTCTTCGATTGCTCACTTCGCACTAGTCCTAGCTCTTGAATGTTTGCTGGAACGGAACAAGATTGCGAAGGTTAAAAAAACACACACAAAAAAACCGGTAGACAAATGATTGTGAACGGCAGCTTCCGTAAACAAAGATCCGTCTGTTTGTCTGTCTGTCTGTCTGTCTGTCTGTCTGTCTGTCTGTCTCTCTCTCCTCTCTCTCTCTCTCTCTCTCTCTCTCTCTCTCTCTCTCCTCTCTCTCTCTCTCTCTCTCTCTCTCTCTCTCTCTCTCTCTCTCTTGATGTATCCCTGAAAAGGACGGGGACTGGATGTAAAAAAGCACACAAGTGCTTATCTATTATCCTCGAATAAAATACTTTGCCTTGCCTTGCCTTGCCTTGCCTTGCCTCTCTCTCTCTCTCTCTCTCTCTCTCTCTCTCTCTCTCTCTCTCTCTCTCTCTCTCTCTCTCTCTCTCTCTCTCTCTCTCTCTCTCTCTCTCTCTCTCTCTCTCTCTGTGTGTGTGTGTGTGTGTGTGTGTGTGTGTGTGTGTGTGTGTGTGTGTGTGTGTGTGTGTGTTTATCCATATCAGAAAATAACAGCAGTGGACGAAAACAAGTGCAGGTAACCACAACACACACACACACACACACACACACACACACACACACACACACACCACACACACACACCACACACACACACACACACGATATATATATTATATATATATATATATATATATTATATATATATATATATATATATCATACTGGGGTGGGGTATGGTGTGGTGTGGTGTGGTGCGGTTGTGTGTGTGTGTGTGTGTGTGTGTGTGTGTGTGTGTGTGTGTGTGTGTGTGTGTGTGTGTGTGTGTGTGTTATTTATTTTATTTATTCTTTTATATTTATGTATTCTTTTATATCGAGGATAACAGAATAAGCAATCATGTGCTTTTTTTTCATCCGGTCCCCGTGTGTATGCAGTTTTGTAAATATTGTCATCTGTTCCCACCGGCACACGATGGCCTACTCTTACGAAAAGCGGAACAGGATTTAACGTGTGCACAAGATGTTCTGCGTGCGTTCGCACACGAGGCCTCTGTTTAAAGTCTCATCCGAAGGACTTTGGGGAGAGTGGAGTCAGCACTGATGTTAACTCTGTGTGTGTGTGTGCGTGTGTGTGTTTGTGTGTTCGCGTGCGCAGTATTTTTTAAACGCGTATTTATTTTATACCTCATCCGTACAGTTACATGTATGTTTGGTTTTTTTTACCAGCCAAAACTAAATAAGCCGAAAAAAACAAAAACATTATCCAAACCTACGCTCTCAACGTTGAAAAGAAGAAAAACGCTAATTTGTTAGCTCATTAGATGTCCCCTTTTCAAGGCCCCATTATGTAAGCCTTATTAAATAGTTCATATGACAAAAACAAGGTCTGTAATAAAAAAAAAATTAAAATTAATAAGTATCTTTATAAGTCCTACAAAGGCCAGTAGCTAAAAAAAATTACTACAATTGAAGAATTCACAAAACCATGTCTTTTTTCTCTTTAAAAAAAATAATTTCTCTCTCTCTCTCTCTCTCTCTCCTCCTCTCTCTCTCCTCTCTCTCTCCTCTCCTCTCTTCTCTCTCTCTCTCTCTCTCTCCTCTCTCATCTCTCTTCCTCTCTCTCTCTCTCTCTCAATCACCTCATTCTTCAGTCCTCTCTCCTCTCTCTCTACTCATGTCCACCATAGGTTTCAGCCACGGCACCTCACCCCATTCACCCACCTCCCCTTTACCACACTATGGTATCATGTCCCTCCCCCCCCCCCACCTTCCACTGGTTCTTCCGACCCCACCACCCCTTCCCCATCTTAAAACCTTCTATCAATGTCACCTTCGCTTCCCCAGTTAGGCCTAAGGTATGCTATGCCTGGCAGTTTCAGTATATAGGCCTACTTTGACCACACCATCAATTGCAAAGCTTTTGTAGGCCTGCCTATATATTTTTTTTTTTTTTATTTTGCGGGGTAGGGGCATTCACCTCTGTGTGTGTGTGTGTGTGTGTGTGTGGTGTGTGTGTGTGGTGTGTGTGTGTGTGTGTGTGTGTGTGGTGTGCACGTGGGTGAGTGCTCACAAACAGACGCACTGACAGACAGATACACGTACACATACGCACGCGCACACTCACAGTAACAGACACAGACAGACAGATAAAGAGACACACACGCGCGCGCGCACGCGCGCGCATTTTCACTCACCAAATATCACCAAATATAACAAACATACAAAATATTCTGTGGTAAAAAGAAATTACTAGCATTCACATCATTTTAGAATGTAAGAATCTAAAATAATTCTCACCCTATTTTCTGAGAAATCCTTGGAAAAGATATTAAAAAAAAATTTAATTCAGCGTTTCGTATAACACACACACACACACACACACACACACACACACACACACACACACACACACACACAACAACACACACACACACACACACAACACACACACACACACACACACACACACACACACACACACACACAACACACACACACACACACACACACACACACACACACACACACACACACACACACACACACACACACATACACACACACACACATAACATCACACACACACACACACCACACACAACACAACAACACACACAGCACACATGCGCGCGCGCATTAGAGAGGGGGGGGGAGGGGGAGTATTGCTGGTAAGCGATTTTTTTTTCATTCTAAATAGTGTATCATCTTTAATCATTTTTTAAAAGGGAAAAAAGTGATTTTACCTAATTCTCTTAAAAAACCGATTCTTTTATACCTGAAATCACGAACAAAATCCGGCCTTGGTTTTAAAGAAAATGCTGTGTATATGCTAGTCATTTTAACATCTATCCACTAAAAAGGGGAGTTTAGACAGAAAGGGTATGCGTGGTTCCAGCCAAAAGGTCTGTCACTTATTGACGTAAACGGAGCGCCAAGGCCCCCTGTCAAATAAAGATTGTTATGCTTTTAAATGTTATGTTGAGATTGTTTTCAGCCATAACAAGTTTTTAGCAATGCACTCTCCTTCTATAATTATAAGGGGAGAAAATGAAAACCTCATCCGAAGTCAAAGCGTTGCTGCCTATGAGGCGAAGTTACTGGAACATATCCATACACGCCAACTTCTCATTGAGTGTGAGCCTCTGGCCTCATAATGAGTCCCAGATGGGATGGAATGCGTGCATGTTCTGGGTGACCCCCCCCCCCCCCCCACGCCCCCCCCCCCCCCCCCTTCCCCATCACCAGGGTGTTAAGCAAAGGAACGCGCAACAAGAGCAGCAGCAGCAGCAGCAGCAGCAACAACAACAACCATAACAACAACAAAGGGTATGGTGAATCTGAATACAGATCAACATACCGCATTAGTTAGATGTAAAACAAGCCTTTCAGGACTCGGCCTAATGGAAAAACACCTGTTCTTTCAGCTTTGTTATATTATGTAATACATTACTGACAAAAGGGGACTTGGCTTCGAAGGGACCCAAAACACCATGAAGCTCCGATCCAATCTCGGATCTATCAGTTGGAGGGGGGGGGGGGGGGGGGAGGGGTTTGGTATCCAAACAGTATTGATCTAAGCTAGATTAGCTTCCTTTTTTTTTTTTTAAATATATTTGTTCATCAGCTACAGCTCCGAGGTTTAGCAATATTGGAAGATTTTGTGTATGAGACTGTTTTTGCCCACCATGAAGGTAGCCGCATTCCTTCTTCAGGGATGTATGCTGGGTGTGTTTCGCTTTCCGTAACACATCGAACGTTGATATGAATTACGGGATCTTTAACGTCCATATTTCATCTTTTGCATGTGTATATACACGAAGGGAATTACAGAAATGCACTGTGTTGTTGTTTTGTGGGTTCAAAACATATTATACTTTTTTTATATTTCGAGTATAATGGAATAAGCAATCATGTGCTTTTTTTTTTGTCCAGTTCCGTTGTGTATGCTGTTTTGTAAATTTTTCTTTCCGTTCCCGCTGGCACAGAATGTAGCATACTCTTCTGAAAAGCAGAACAGGTTTTAACGTGAGGGCGAGTTGGTCTGCGTGCGTTCGCACACGGGACCTCGGTTTATAGTCTCATCGGAATTACTTTTTTTTTTTTTTGGGGGGGGGGGGGGGGGGGGGGGGGGGGGCAGTGGAAGCGGCACTGATGTTAACTCCAGGGGGAAAATAATAATTATCTCCTTGAATAGGATTCGATGCCGGGTTAGCAAATCACGAGCGCAATGTGCAACGCATGTGCAATGTGCACGCTCCTACCACCCATTGACTGCTGCATGGTAGTGCAGTCATGAGAAAGATGGGAAAGGTCATCATCTGAGGATTGCTTGTGTTCCTACGCCAATGACCCTGCGCATGTATATTGTGGTTGGGAGGCTAGCGGACCACAAAGAAATGAGGGGGTTAGAGTTTGCTTGGAAAAAAAAGAACCTTGTAAAATTAAAACCTACCGAATTTGTGCAAAGTCACATAAATTGTGAGTCAGGAGTTCTCATTCACAAAAGCAGTTTTTGTTTTTTAGGTGATGCAATGGTAAGCAATGGTAATTGAGGGAGTGGAGATGGGCGACCGCCCTCAACATGCTGGCCCCTGAGAAGTTGAGGTCTCTGAACCTTTGCTCCCTACGACTGCCTAGGTTATGGGACACCTTTACCTTTAATGGTAAGCGCTGTTTCTGGAGTATTGGGTGGTCATTTTTTGTTGGGGGGATGGTTGGTTTTTGTTGTTGTTGTTGTTCCTTGGCTCTGAGGTTCAATAGTGGGGAGACCTTCACGCCTGCGACACTTTGTCCACCATTCAGGTAGCCGTATTCTGACTTTGGGGATGATGTCTAAACACGACATCAGTGTGTACGCGTTTTTGACATTTTTTCCATCCGTTCCTACTGACACGCAATGCACCACTCTTCCAAAACGCAAGACAGGTTTTATCTCGTGTGTGTGTGTGTGTGTGTGTGTGTGTGTGTGTGTGTGTGTGTGTGTGTGTGTGTGTGTGTGTGTGTGTGTGTGTGTGTGTGGTGTTCTTGCGTGTGTTTGCATCATAACCTTGGTTAAATTAATAGTTTTATCCAAAGAACTTTCTGGGGATTAGAGTCAGTATTGATGTTAACTCCACGGGGGAAAATCCACTCAAACGGGTCCATCTGTGATGACTCGAACCTAGGCCATCAGATCGCGAGCTCAACTCTCTAACCACTGGGCTATCCGACCCTATGTGTGGGTTTAAATTCACAAGAACAGCAAACAACAACAACAACAAAAAATGCTGGAGGACGGGCTGAGAGAATGTAAGATAGGCTTAAGAGACGGAACTAATGGTAAGAAAGGGATTCCTCTTTAAAGCCCCCTGTCCCGCCCTCCTCTTCTTACGGTCTCTTTCTGCTTTGCATAAGGCATCGGATTTGCTTTGATATGGCCACTGTACTCAGCTGGACTAGAAGAATAAAGATAAAGAGGCATTCATTTTCCCGATTCTCTTCTGATTCTGTCACACCTGTCTTTTACAAGAAAGAGAAATTAATTTCCCCGAGTTCTTCAAATTCTGTCACTCCTACCCCAGTCTTGTCTTCTGAAGTCGGAGTATGGCTGCCTATATGGCGAGGTACTTGAAAATAGTCATACAGACAAACTTCTCATTCAGTAGTGTGCAATTTCAATCTCACAGTGATTCCCAGGTGGGATTAGTGAGTCAGAGGAGTGCATATTCTGGGTGGCCCCCCAGAGTGTTAAGCTGGGGAACAACAACAACAACCTCAGTCTGTTACCAGTTGTTTTATAAGCTACACCCACCCTCCCACCCCTTACCCACTCAACCCAGGTACGCCTTTGGTCAGGTATTGCTTTTCTCGTAAGGTGTGTAGCTATAGAAACTCCCTCTGGATTTCTTGACCATTGGGGAGATTTGTGTGTATGCCACCATTTCTCACCGAGAAGACTGCCGCATGCCAGCATCTGAATTGATGTCTAGATTTATACGACACAAGTGTATTTTGGGGTTGGTTGGTTGGGTGGGTCTGTTTTTGTTTGTTTCTGGGTTTAGTTGGTTGGCCGTGGTGTTGGTGGTGGTAGTGGTTTTTGTCTCTGTTTGTTTGGGGTTTTCTGTTTGTCTGCTTGTGTAGTTTTTTTTCTAGTTCTTTAGCTGAAGCTCCGAGGTTTGTCAAAGGTGAGATTCTGTGTTCGCGACCGTTTATACCCATTATTAAGGTAGCCGCATTCCAACTTTGGGGATGATGTCTAAACACAACACAGGTGTGCATACGTTTAAAAAAAAAGTCATCCGTTCCTACCAGCATGAAATAGCTTACTCCACTTCTAGGTCCGTTCTCTCTCTCTCTCTCTCTCTCTCTCTCTCTCTCTCTCTCTCTCTCTCTCTCTCTCTCTCTCTCTCTCTCTCTCTCTCTCTCTCTCTCTCTCTCTCTCTCTCTCTCTTATAGTATAGTATAGTATGTATAGTATAGTATAGTATAGTATAGTATAGTATAGTATAGTATTAGTATTATGTATAGTATTAGTATAGTATAGTATAGTATAGTATAGTATAGTATAGTATAGTATAGTATAGTATAGTATAATAAAATATAATATAATTATAATATAATATAGTATAGTATAGTATATTGTTCATTATCTTTTTATCTTGATGTTATCCCTGAAAAGGGCGGGGACTGGATGTAAAAAACACATGAGTGCTTATCTATTATCCTCGAATAAAAGAATTTGCCTTGCCTTGCCTTGAATCTCTCTCTCTCTCTCTCTCTCTCTCTCTCTCTCTCTCTCTCTCTCTCTCTCCTCTCTTCTCTCTCACTCTCTCTCTCTCTCTCTCTCTCTCTCTCTCTCTCTCTCTCTCTCTCTCTCTCTCTCTCTCTCTCTCTCTCTCTCTCTCTCTCTCTCTCTTCAACCCAGAAAGACTTAAAAGGCAGCCATTCTCTCCCACACCGAAGTCTGATACGCTAGACCTGACTTGTCAGGCTCTTAACAGCAGCGCAACGCATTTTCGCTCATAATATGACAGACAATAATAGCTGCTGTCTGAGCCTTCGATGAAAAAGAAGAAATAAATAAAAAGGAAAATGAAGCTGCACAAATCGTTCGCTTCCAAGACAAAAGATACTAGAATCTCTCGC
>CM060324.1:15006595-15009095 GCA_030674155.1 Stramonita haemastoma
GCTTCTAGCTGTTTTTGTGGCTCTGGACTTGTGAACTTAAGAATTCTCAGCACGTTGTTTGTATGAGTGTGACATTTGTATCCGTTCTTAAAAGATAAACATATACTGTATGCAAGGACTCGAAAGTGTCTAATGTTTTGAATTTGTTATGGGGTATGGTAGTCTTGTTTATGAGGCTTAAAGATGTGTGGCCACGAGTCTACTATTAAGCTGTTACTGTAAATGGCGTCTATTTGTCGCATTTGTGTGTGTGTGTGTGTGTGTGTGTGTGTGTGTGTGTGTGTGTGTGTGTGTGTGTGTGTGTGTGTGTGTGTGTGTGTGTGTGTGTTGTGTGTGTGTGTGTTTGTAAGTCAATCTACTTTACTTGGATGCGAAAGCACGAAGTGTGTTAGTGTGTTTATGTGTGTGTGTGCGTATGCGTGTGTGTGTGTTGTGGTGTCAGTGTGTGTGTGCGTGTGTGTGTGCGTCGCGATGCGTGTGTGTGTGTGCGCGTGTTATGTGTCTGTGTCTGTGTGTGTTAGTGTGTTTGTGCGTGTGTGTATGTGCGTGCGTGCACGCGCGTGTGTGCATGCATGCGTCATGAGTATGCTTGGAGTCCGTCTCTCTCCTGTCTGCAACTGTATTTGTTTCCCCATCAGAGTGGCTTTTTCTACATAAATTTGCCAAGGACAACTCTCTTGTTGCCGCGGGTTCTGTTACGTGCGCTAATTAATGATGTGTAACACACAAGGACCTCAGTTTATCGTAACATCCGAAGGACTAGCACCCAGACCAACCACTCATGTTCTAATGGATGGGGTAAAAGTTTTGGCCCAAACGGGAATCGAACCACCGCACACTTCGACCCGGACTTCTGGCTTTCTAGACAGGCGCGTTACCTCTAGACTAGCGATCCCCACCGTGTGTGTCTGTGTGACCGTGTGTTTGAAAGTCAGGCTGCACTTCACGGGCACATGGCCATGCATACACTGTTACGGGAATTGTATTACCCATAGAAACTGGACTCCCTGGCTCATATTGCTATGGAAAAAAAGAGGGAATATCAGATTTCTATTAGCCTTTGAATCCACTTTCAAAGGGGAGAAATTGGATCTCTCTCTCTCTCTCTCTCTCTCTCTCTCTCTCTCTCTCTCTCTCTCTCTGCATTGCGTGCGTGTTGTGCGTGCGTGCGTGCGTGCGTGTTTGTGCGTGTGCGCATTCGTGTGTGCGTGCGTGTGTGTATGTGTGTGTGCGCGTGCGTGTATGTGTGGTGTGTGTGTATGTGTGTGGTGTGTGTGTATGTGTGTGTGTGTGTGCGCGCGCGTGAGAGAGAGATATGTTAGGGGGGGGGGAGGAGGAAAGGAGAAGTTGGGGGGGAGGTTAGGGAGGAGAAAACTATATAGAACGTAATAAACAGTTAACTACTGGTGTACAAAGGTAGATAGAGGGGGAAGGAGGGGGGGGGGGGAGGAGAGAAAGAGAGAGAGGAGAAAGTAAGACATGCACATCTGCAATCAGAAAAACGAATGGAAGAAAGGGTAGAATAAGGTAAGGTCGGCTAGTGGGAGAGGTTAGGGGGGAGGGAAAGGTTAGTTTCGGAAGGAGGAGGGGTGGGATGGAGGGGGGGGGGAGGGAGGAGTTGAAGAAATTAAGAAACCAGGACTGTGTGCATGCATCATCTTCCATGGCTTCCAGAGCTAGAGCTAGGCACACCCTCAGAGGGCGGATAGGATAGCCTAGTGGTCAGAACATTGCGCTAGCAATTTGACGACCCGGGTTCGATTCCCGTTGGAGCGGATTATCCCCTGGAGTTAACATCAGTGCTGACTCCACTCTCCCCAAAAGTCTTTCGGATGAGACTTTAAACCGAGGCCCCGTGTGCGAACGCACGCAAAACATCTTGCGCACACGTTAAATCCTCTTCCGCTTTTCGTAAGAGTAGGCCATTGTGTGCCGGTGGGAACAGATGACAACTGCATACACACGGGGACTGGATGAAAAAACCACATGAGTGCTTATCCCATTTTCCTCTATATAAAAGAATTTTAAAAAATGAATTTTTTTTTTTTTTTTTAAGGGCGATGGAAAATTTCTGGCAACTCAACCAGTTGTCGGTTGTGGAGTGAATGGTGTGATGAAGATGGGGAAGGGTGGGGGGAGGGGGGAGTCCATTCGTTGTAAAACATCTGAGCAACGACAGGAACCTGCAACCCTTAAGAACAGTTCAGGTGACCGCGGCTTTATGTTCTAACCACGCTACTACGAGGTGACAGACAGCCCCTGGTCTGGCCTCTGTGATGGGCGCGGCTATAACCTGTAGGACTGGATTAGACTGCAACTATACTGCTATTCTCTCTGTCCTCTTATCAGAAACAGATCTGACACAGTTCAGTTTTTCAGAGTTCGTAACATCCCCCTCACCCTCACTCAACACCTCACAAGTAGCCTACGCAGGCACTCCCATACACAAACAATTAGATATAGACACACACATACACACACACACACGAGGCGCACACAC
>CM060324.1:15036595-15039095 GCA_030674155.1 Stramonita haemastoma
TATGCAGTTTTGAAAATGTCATCCGTTCCCACCAGCACACGATGGCCTACTCTTACGAAAAGCGAAACAGGATTTAACGTGTGCGCAATATGTTTTGCATGCGTTCACTCATGGGGCATCGGTTTATAATCTCATCCGAAGGACTTTTGGGAGAGTTGAGTCAGTACTGATGTTAACTCCAGGAGAAAAATCTCCTCGAACGGGAATCGAACCCGAAGCCTGTTTACCTACAAGCCAGTTTGATCAAGCTATAGACAGAGGTCCTTAGTGTCCTGTCCTTAAATGGTTTCTCTGTCGAAAAGAAGACTAAGATGTTCAATTGCGCAACTCCAGTCAAAAGTAATTTTTCTCTCATTAAACTGCATACCACCCCCCTTTATATCAACACAGATTATGGTTTTCATGTCTTGAAGTAAATTAAGGTGTTCACGTGAGCAAACCAGGTCAAAAAGTAATTGGACATTATTTTCAAACTGTTTAGCACATCCCTTCAGATCAACACAGATGAAAACATTAGCCAAATCAACGACCATAAAAAGATATCCTCAAAAGAAATACAATCTCAACCACAACGCCGAACATAAAACGAGTATTCCCTGGGCCCAGTACGGGAAGCAGCAGTAGCATTCCACCGGAAGTTTCCACAGGAAGTTCCCAGGCCAGGGGGAGAGAGTAAAGGCAAGGCAAGGTAAGGCAAGGCATTATTTTTTTAATTTCGAGGATAATGAATAAGCACTCGTGTGCTTTTTTTTTTTTTACATCCAGTTCCCGCCCTCATCAGGGATAAGATCAAGGTAAAAAAAAATCCTCCTCTAGAAATAACAATAATGATCTAAATACCAAGAACAAAAGACCATACCCAGTAGCAAACAACAGACAAGAAATAGGGAAAGAAAGACAATGATAAGGTAAGAGAGAGAGAGAGAGAGAGAGAGAGAGAGAGAGAGAGAGAGAGAGAGAGAGAGAGAGACAGACAGACAGACAGACAGACAGACAGACAGACAGACAGACAGACACAGACACAGACACACAGACAGACAAGACACACAGACACACAGACAGAAACAGAAACAGAAACAGAGAGAAGGGAGAAATTCTTATCTCACGTGGAGTCTGTCCACTCAACAACAACAACAAGAACAACAACAACTACAACTACTAACTTCACGATACAACAATACAAGCGTGTGCGACCGCACGCATAACAGCCTGTGGCCGACACGTTAAACCCCCATCCCTCTTTCACTGAAGACTATAGGCCAGCAAGACCCAGTGGCGGGGATGACACGCACTTGCCCATTAAAGCCATCTGCCACGTTGAGAGGGAGGGGGGGGGGGGGGGGGGGGGGCTAGGAGGTTCCACAATTCCCAGGACACACAACCTAAAAAAAAAAATCCACAGCAACCTCCTAATGATTCTAGGGGACGGTATACCCTAGTGGTCAGAACATTGCGCTCGCAATTTCACTACTCCGGGTTCGAATCTCGTTCAGAGGGAATTTTTTACCCTGGAGTTAATAACATCAGTGCTGATTCCGTTCTCCCAAAAAGTCTTTCGAATGAGAGTGTAAACCGAGGCCCCGTGTGCGAACACACGCAGAATATCTTGCGCACATGTTAAATCCTGTTCCGCTTTTCGTGGACTAGGCCATTGTGTGCTGGTGGGAACAGATGACAAGATTGACAAAAACTGTATACACACGGAGACTGGATGTAAAAAAGCACACGAGTGTTTAGTCTATTATCCTAGAAATAAAGAATTTTTTTTTAATTAAAAAAATGAACGGAGGGGAAAATGATAAAAAAACAGCAAGAGCTCAGGTGAAATCAGAAAAAAAAACCCGACAGAAAAAGACCAACAACAAGATTAAAAAAGACAAAAGTGAAGCTCGAAGAAAAGGAAATAAAAGAAAAGGATATTTTTTTCATCTAATGTTTGTGACCGAGTTGGCAGTGGGAGGAGGGTGGTTCTTTTGGCTCTGGGCAGCAAGTCGTCTTAGCTGTGGAAATCGGGCCTCTGTGGGACTCTGGAAGGAACGAGACCAGGTTTTTTGTTTTGTTTTGTTTTGTTTGTTGTTGGTGGTGGTGTTTTGTATTTTGTACCACTTTACCTCACAGAAGATTTCTCTGCGTGAAATTCGGGCTGCTCTCCCCGGGGAGAGCGCATCGCCACAAGTGCAGCGACTACCCATTTTTTCCTGCATGCAACTGTATTTGTTTCCCTATCAGAGTAGCTTTTTTCTACAGAATTTTGCCAGGATTAACCCCCTTGTTGTCGTGGGTTCATTTACGTGCGCTAAGTAGCGATGTGTAACACACAGGGCCTCGGTTTATCGTCTCATCCGAAAGACTAGCGCCCAGACCACCACTCAGGGTCTAATAGATGGGGAAAAAGTTTTGGGCCCAAACGGGGAACAAAGCACCGCACACTCCGACCCGAACTTTATGCTTTCTAGGCAAGGCGCGTTACCACCTAGACCACCGATCCACTGTGTGTGTG
>CM060324.1:15046595-15091595 GCA_030674155.1 Stramonita haemastoma
ATCTATCTATCTATCTATCTATCTATCTATCTATCTATCTATCTATCTATCTATCTATCTATCTATCTATCTATCTTCTTTTTTCTTTTTTCTATGACTAAAAAAAAACAAAAAAAACTCAAGTACATGTGCACGTGCGGATATATGCTTATATAAGTGTGAGTAAAGAGAGAGAGAGAGAGAGAGAGAGAGAGGAGAGAGAGAGAGAGGAGAGAGAGAGAGAGAGAGAGAGAGAGAGTGTGTGTGTGTGTGTGTGTGTGTGTGTGTGTGTGTGTGTGTGTGTGTGTGTGTGTGTGTGTGTGTGTGTGTGTGTGTGTTATTTGTATGTCCATGTGCGTGCGTGCATGCGTGATGAGTTGCGTATTGGTAGTATGTATGTATGTATGTATGTATGTATGTATGTATGTATGTATGTATGTATGTATGTATGTATGTATGTATGTATGTATGTATGTATGTATGTATGTATGTATGTATGTATGTATGTATGTATGTATGTATGTATGTATGTATGTATGTATGTGTGTGTGTGTGTGTGTTGTTAGTATGTATGTATGTATGTATGTATGTATGTATGTATGTATGTATGTATGTATGTATGTATGTATGTATGTATGTATGTATGTATGTATGTATGTATGTATGTATGTATGTTGTGTGTGTGTGTGTGTGTTTGTAGCCTACGTGAAGGAGTGAGTTTTACAGTGTATTATTATCATACTATTATCACTATTGTTGATATTATTCTTATTGTTATTATTATAATCATGTATTATCTTTAGTTCCTTTTGAGTTCATTTTGTTGTTATGAGTTGTAACAATGTTACAGCTAAATATTTTTGGGTGGATTTTTCTTGGTTGTTCAGTTGTTTAATTCATTATGTTCTCTCTTGTTTGCTCTTTATCTATTAACTCTTTTCTTTTTCTTCAACAATCAAAATCATTTTGTTGTGACTTCTGATTTTTGTCTTCTGAATGAGTGCATTTTTATTACCTTATTATATATAGTGTCCTTATTCTTTTATGTTGTTTGGAACTGCTTATAGTTTTACTGTTTAGTATCTTTTTATCTTGATGTTATCACTGAAAAGGGTGGGGACTGGATGTAAAAAAGCACACGAGTGCTTATCTATTATCCTCGAGTAAAAGAATTTGCCTTGCCTTGCCTTGCCTTGCCTCTCTCTGTCTCTCTCTGTCTCTCTCTGTCTCTCTCTGTCTCTCTCTGTCTCTCTCTGTCTCTGTCTCTGTCTCTGTCTCTCTCTCTCTCTCTCTCTCTCTCTCTCTCTCTCTCTCTCTCTCTCTCTCTCTCTCTCTCTCTTCGTTTTTGACTTTTTAAATTCAGTTTCTTGAACACGATTTGAAAAATGTCATGTTTGAGTATTTTATGTGGGGATACATCATAATGTTGTTGACTTTTTAAAAATGTTTGTTTGTTGTCGTTAGTTTATTTTTGTTAGCTTTTTTAAAATTCATATTGTTTTAAAGTAAGAAAGATTTGTGAAAATTTCTTGATATATATTTTTTGTTTGGTTTGCTCTTCTCTGCTGTTTCCTCTATTTTTTCTTCTCTCTATTTTAATCTATTTGATTTACGTAATGATTATCAATGCATCTGTCTTGACATTAAGGTTTGAGTCAGTTGGAGATAAAGTGTTTGTTGAATACATATTTATCTCTTTAAAAAAATAATTATCAATGTGCCCAGTGGGGATTGTGTGTTTTTTAAATGCATACCTATATCTTTATTTTTTAAATCATAGGTTGAACTGTTGTTGGTGATTGTGTGTGTGGTATTTTTTAAAATACATAGTCCCTAATCAGGACGAGGGAGGATGGAAAAAGTATGTACATACTTACTCTGTAACCATTAAAAATAAAGTTATTCACTCATTCATTTATTATTCATTCATTTTCTCTCCAGAAAAAATATACTCTAGAATGTCCGATGTATCGGCATGATTTCTGTGAATTTGAAACAAAATGTCTTCCGAAGTCGAGCAAAATAATGATCTTGGGATATCTACCGTCAGAATGGTATTTTAGGGATGTAAATGATGTCATATATTCAAAACTATACACGAAAGAATTCTTCGTGGTGTATTATTTTGTGGGTTTCTTTAATTAACTCCCCTGAAACGGCGGTCCTTTATGAATTTTAGTAAGAATAAAGAAGGCAACAGCGTTCTTGCTAAGGGAAGCAATTCAAAGCATGGGGCGACAATCCTTTATGAATTTTAGTAGTTTTAAAGAAGGCAACAGTGTTTTTCATGGTCAGGGGAGGGAATTCTAAGCGTCGCGCATTAGCGCAACATGGACCGATGGACATGTAGGCAAAATAAGATAAACGAAAGGTAAATGGTATTTTAGATATTTTTTCCTAACTTGATTTTGAAAAAAAATTGTTGATTGTAGATGTTCTCTGTTCGGCGTAATAGACTATTGCTACCGTCATCCCGATACAAATGAAAAGGGAGTGAAACAGGCTCTGTAAGTACATATCCCGCACACCTTGCATGTAAATTTCTCCCAGAGACAGCAGGCTATATAGATGAGCGTTAAGCCGATTAAAGACTTCAGACTGTTGACAATTTTGTTTTATTTTTCTCAGGAAATATGTGTGTTTCTTTTCTTTCTTTCTTTCTTTTTTTAACAGAAGGAGAGAACGTGTACCTGCAGTGACCTGTTCGTTTACTTACCGCTTGTTCCTTTATCTTACTGATTGTCATATTGTTGTTTTGTAGTTGTGCTTTTTGCGAAGGTGTTCCTTCTTGATGTGCTGATAGTTCCTAATCAGGGCAAGGGCCGGAGGAAAATGATTTATGCGAATGCTTATCTGTAACCCTTGGAAAATAAAGATCTCTCTCTCTCTCTCTCTCTCTCTCTCTCTCTCTCTCTCTCTCTCTCTCTCTCTCTCTCTCTCTCTCTCTCTCTCTCTCTCAAAAGTCTTGATGGGACTTTAAACCGAGGCCCTGTGTGTGAACGCACGCAGAACATCTTGCACACACGTTAAATCCTGTTCCGCTTTTTGTAAGAGCAGGCCATCGTGTGCCGGTGGGAACAGATGACATTTACGAAACTGCATACACACGGGGACTAGATGTAAAAAAGCACAAGAGCGCTTATTCCATTATCATCGATATAAAAGAATAAATCAACTCAAATCAAATCAAATCAAATCAAATCAAATCAAATCAAATCTTTATTGCGCTTTTAAAAAAAATTCAAAATCTTCATTTGATTCTTACTTCTTATTTCAATTTCTGAATGCGTGCCTTTAAAAAAATTACCTTATTAATGTATTGCTTTCTTGTTTCTTGTCTGTTGCTTGCTACTTAGTATGGTTTCTTGCTCTTGGTAGTTGGATCATTATTATTGCTTTTGTGTAGTTAGAGGTTTTTTATCTTGATGTTATCCCTGAAAAGGGCGGGGACTGGATGTAAAAAAGCACACGAGTGCTTATCTATTATCCTCGAATAAAAGAATTTGCCTTGCCTTGCCTTGCCTTGTCTATCTATCTATCTATCTATCTATCTATCTATCTATCTATCTATCTATCTATCTATCTATCTATCTATCTATCTATCTATCTATCTATCTATCTATCTATCTATCTATCTATCTATCTATCTATCTATCTATCTATCTATCTATCTATCTGTCTGTCTGTCTGTCTGTCTGTCTGTCTGTCTGTCTGTCTATCTATCTATTACACAAGAAAAATATGCCCTAAGTAGAAAGAAACAACAAGTCACACACGCACACACGCACGTACACACACACACGCACGCGCGTGCGCGCGCGTGCCTAAATAAAGACTGTTACCAACCACCATGTTGCCGTGCTTGGGTTACGGACTGTAAGGTTGCGAGTTCGAATCCCATAAGTGTCATATAGTTGCTCAAATTACCTGACCAACAATGCAGGTGTCTCTATCTTTCCAGCCCGGCTGACGCTGGGATATGTTATGATAGTAAACATAGAGTACAATACTGTCAAGTAGTCTGAAAGCATATCCTTTTCTACAGCATCATCATTACATCATCCTTATAATCAGTGATATCGTGCAATAAAAGAAATGCCTCTGATTCCAGTTGCTCTGGTCTCATGATGACTTCAGATTCGGTTTCCCCATACACTTCTGTGCCTGTGGTGAGTTTGTGTCAAAGCCTTTGGGGTTGGGTGTTCTACGAGGGACGGTCATCGGAGGAAAGTTGTGGTTGGTCGCCACCTCGGGTGGGCGACTCACTCAGTCTGGCTTCGCGACTGAGCTAATGCTGTCGTTAGTATTGGGCTTAGTGGAAGGTGTCCTGCATATGTTAGCTCAGAACAGGCAGCACGAACATCACCAGAAGCAGTGCAGGGCCCCCTCTGGCTGGTGGCCCTTTAGCGGCCTGGTATTGACAGGATCCCTGTGGAATTCAGACCCTGAGGATGCGACATAACAAACCTGGGGTATGGCTGTGGCCAGGAGATTGAAACGAGCGGGGTGGGGACAGTGGGGCGGGAACGTCACAGAAGATGAGGCAGCAAGAAAAAAAAAGAGACTCTTGAAAGCTTTATGGTGAAGTTTCAAGGCTTATTTGTCTTTTTCACTTGATTTGGGTGGGGGGAGAGAGAGAGAGAGAGAGAGAGAGAGAGAGAGAGAGAGAGAGAGAGAGAGAGGAGAGAGAGAGAGAGAGAGAGAGAGAGAGAGAGTTTAATTAATTTTTTTTCTTGAAAATTTCAATTTTCGTCAGCGCAGCGATATCTAAGTGACATTTTCACATTTTCCTTGGACTCTGGTATAACGCCTATAACTGTTGATGTGTATTAAAACTGCTATGGACATGGAAAAACAGATAGACAGGCAGAGAGACAGACAGACAGACAGACGGACAGACAGACAGACAGACACAGACAGACACACAAACACGAACACACACATACACACACGCGTGTACGCACGCACGCACGCACACACACACACCACACACACACACACACACCACACACACACACACACACACACACACACACACACACACACACACACACACACGTTTCTGTTTCTCTTCGATTTTCTCAGCCGTGACACACAACTTGTCAATTTCCTTTGCTTTTGATATTTCTGTCAGCTGTCGGGTAAGTTGTTCGCAAAATATGAAAGTGACAGCATAATATGAAAGTGACAACATATGAAAGTGACAACACCTGAAAGAATCAACATATTCAAGAAAGTGACAACCTCTGAAAGTGATACCTTGAGACTGACAACATCTGAAAGTGATAACATGTGAAACTGACAACATCTGAAAATGACAACATCTGAAAGGGAGGACATACGAAAGGGACAACGCATAAAAGTGACAAGCTATGACATTTTTGTCAGCTTTTGCAAATGTTCTTGCCCGCATGTACAATTGCTTCCCTATCAGAGTGACCTTTTCAAAAGGTTTTACCAGGAATAACTCTCTGTTGCTGTGTATTCTTTTACGTGCACTGAATCCATGTTGCTCACTGGACCTTGGTTTAGTGTCTCATCCGAAATACCAAACCACCACCCAAGGTCATATGGATGGCGGAATAATTCGGAGAGAAACGGGGTTTGAACCCACACTCCTTGCTCTGTTTTTTAGACAGTGCCGTTACCTCTAGATCACCGATCCAAGTTACTTAGAAATTCTAAGGCGCAGGTATTGAAGTAATATTGTATATTACTTGAATTATATATGACGTTCAACTACATCATGAGTCACCTTGCACCGGGGGTAAGTTTTTAGTTCTTAACATGTTAACAATACACACAGTTTAAAAAAATCAAACAATACACACAGTTGGTTTTTCCCCTAAAAAAACTGGACACTAGCCACATCCCCCCCCCCCCACACTTCCATCCCCGCCTCCCTCCTTCCACCCACACCCATCCTCATTTTTTCCACCTCTTCTACCCTCCCCCTTTCCCCTCCCCCCTCCTCCTCCCTCACGGCCATCTCTCCCCGACCTCTCACTCCTTCATCATTCATTGATGATGACCATAGGGGTGTGGAAAGTTCCAGTGCTGTGGTCTGAATGCATTAACCCAAAGTCAGAGGAACAAAAAGCTGCCTAGGTTTTTTTTTTTTTTTTGGACGAATCTGCCCGATTAGTTTGCTGACCCCCTCTGTAATATTCATAGAGATTAGGCCACGAATTTGTTAATCCCGAAGGTCCCCTGAAGAGAGAGAGAGAGAGAGAGAGAGAGAGAGAGAGAGAGAGAGAGAGAGAGAGAGAGAGAGAGAGAGAGAGAGACAGAGACAGAGACAGAGACAGAGACAGAGAGAGACAGAGACAGAGACAGAGAGACAGAGACAGAGAGTTTGTGTGTGTGTTGTGTGTATGTGTGTGTATGTGTGTGTATGTGTGTGTTTGTGTGTGTGTGTGTGTGTGTTTGTGTGTGTGTGTGTGTGTGTGTGTGTGTGTGTGTGTGTGTGTGTGTGTGTTGTGTTGTGTTGTGTCGTGGGTGTGTGTCATCCTTTTAACGTCTATCCACTAAAAAGTGATATCAGACAAATGTGTTGTGTCTTCTTCACACGCGCGCGCGCGTGTATATGTGTGCATGCGCGCACGCGCGTGTGTGTGGTGTTGTGTGTGTGTGGTGTTGTGTGTGTGTGGTGTTGTGTGTGTATGGTGTTGTGTGTGTATGGTATTGTGTGCTGTTGAGTGTTGTGTGTGTGTATGTATGTATGTATGTATGTATGTATGTATGTATGTATGTATGTATGTATGTATGTATGTATGTATGTATGTATGTATGTATGTATGCTTTATATATATATAGAGAGAGAGAACACTGAACACTGAACACTGAAATGATTTAATGTACATTGGCCTTGGACCACAATACATTTGTTGGGCTTGGGGTTCGGCAATGGATTCATTCATACTATTAGCAATGCAAATGCATAAAACAAGTAACTATTATCAACGTTTAAATAGAAAAAAACACAATTATTCCATTTCATGATTGAAACCTGTAATCAACCATGATACAGCTACAAAAGAACAAAAACCGATGTCTAATAAAACATGCATATTAAGTATATATCTGATCGCAACAGCTAGTCAAGAAAGCACTTGGGTCAACAATATTTTCCTTTTGTTAACAGAATGAAAAATATATCTAGATAAACTATGCCTGTACTCGTCATTTGTTGCTTTGAGCAGATCTGGTAATGGCACATTGACGCACTTGCTTAAGAACTTTTCCCTCAAGTCTGTGTACATGCAACATTCCATGAGAAAGTGGGCTTCATTTTCAACTATTGTTTTACAAAAAGGACACATTTTTTCTTGAGCATTTTCACTATATCTATATACATTATTATTAAGAGGTAAAACGTTACATCTTGCTTGTGTAATTGCTACTCGAAAGCAGTAAACATCAATAGAGTTTATATAATGCTCTTTTTCAAAAATACTTTTAAACGATCTGTAATTGTCATACCTCTCTTTATCTCGTATAATCCCATCCCATTCTTGAATGAACAGATCCACTAATCTTTGTTTAAACATACCTAAGAAAGCTTTTACATCTCCCACACTTTGCTGCATCCAAGCAATGTTAAAACCTGTTTCACACAAAATTTCTCTTATTTTTGAAATCCAGCAGTGTTTCCCATGTCTATCTAACTCTAGCTGCATGCAGTAAGCATTATATGATATTCTATTTTGATCTAATTGCAGTAGTTTTAACCAGTACTTAATGGCTCTTATACATGAATTGACATAAAGTGGATATCTTCCTAAATCACCATATACCATCTTATTGGGTGTCCTTACTGGTACTCCTAAAAATCTTTTACATGCCATCAAATGAATTTTCTCGATGTGTTCAAATCTGTTTGTGCCCCATATTTCTGATGAGTACAATAGAATTGGCTGTATCTTAAGATCGAAAATCTTGAAGAATGTACGAACGTTCATTTCTTTATATCTATGAAAAACTTTATTTAACTGAATCACTGCCTTCCTTCCCTTAGTGACTAGATGTTCTGTACCCAATTTACAGCTAATCTTTGTTGTGAAGTTAAACCCTAAATAACAATACTGATTCACGACTTCTAACCTAATACCACTGTAATACCATTGTTCCTGTTTTGAAAGAAATCCACCTTTCCTAAAGACCATCACCTTTGTTTTATTGATGTTGACACTCAATTGTAAATTATTGCAGCAGTCTTTTAAAATATTTAATTGATGTTGCAAACCTCCTGGGGTTGTTGAAAACAGTGCAACATCATCTGCAAACATCAGAATAAAGATATCCATAATATTAGGTAATAACTGGACTCCATGCCTTCCTTTTTCATTCATATCATCAGCTAGCTGGTTAATGAAGACCGAAAACAACGTAGGACTCAAAACACAGCCTTGCCTGACTCCTATTGGACATTCAAAAAACTCTGATAATTGGCTGTTTATTCGTATACACGATAGTAATGAGTTATACATGGCTGATAATGATGCAAAAAATTTTCCTTTTACCCCCTGACTTTTAATACAGCTCAAAAGTTTATCATGTTTAACCGAGTCAAAAGCTTTTTTAAAGTCAACAAATGCAACATACAGCTTTTTACCTTTCTTAGACATACACTTCTGGACAATTGAATATAGATTGAAAATCTGGTCTATCGTAGAATATCTTTTTCTAAAACCTGCTTGATTTTCACATATCAAGTGATTATTTTCTAGCCACGAATATAATCTTGCGTTTAATATAGAAGTATAACATTTAGATAGTATACTCAGTAATGATACTCCCCTATAATTGTCTACTAGCTCTGGATCCCCCTTTTTATAAATCGGAATAATAATGGCTTTAGACCACATCTGTGGATATATACCTTTACTGAAAATAGTATTGAAAAGCTTGAAAATGAACTGTTTAGCTTCAATAGTTACATTTTTTTAGCATTTCTGCAATAATTTTATCAATCCCGCATGCCTTACCAGACTTCAGTTTATGTATAGCTTTATTTATTTCTTCTTCTGTAATCTCTCTATTCAGTTCATGTTCATTTTCTTCTAACAGATCTGCTTCTGTGTGTATACATTGATTAAATACTGCTTCATTACTTTGAAATACCTCTTTGAAATAGTTAACCCAGTCTGTCTTATTTATTTTGTTTGAAACTCTATCTTTATTAACACAACCCATACTCCGCAAGTCTTTCCAGAACAGTGCTGAATTTGAACTATTGTTAGCTAGAGACTCTACTTTTTGTTTTCTAAATGTTTGGCGTTTGGTCTTTAATAACTGTCTATATTTTTTCCGGTTTGTAACATAAATCTGTCTGTCACTCTCGTCTTTTGTTTTTCTAAATAAATTCAACGCTCTTCTTGTCTCTTTCTTAACCTGGTGACACTCATCATCAAACCACCTTGACTGTTTGTTCTGACAAGTATGATGTCTGGTGAGCATACAACTGCTAGCCTCATTCAGGCATTGTGTAAATTGCTCCAGAGCATCATCTATGTCACTGTCAAGAAGGTTTAAGGCACTAATAATTTTGTTCTGCATGGTAAGACTGTTAAGTGTTTCAATAAATTCTTCTTTCTTATCATCTTTCCAAACAACTTTTTCTACTACACTATGTTTCTCTTCATTAGTTTGTTCATCATCATTTTGTTTAGTCACATCCCCTTTCAAACCAATCCTCATAAAAACAGGTAGATGATCTGACTCTGTAGTACTACTAATGTCTACAGTTACAATATCAACAGACGCATACCATTCACAAGACAGGATAAAATAGTCAACTGTGCTGGCTCCTGCAAATGAAATATATGTATACCCGTCATCAAAGTCATGTTGACACAGACCATTCAAAATTAAATAATCAAACATATTACAAATTTCAAGTAGTTGATTGCCAAATAGATTCGTCTGTTTATCTTGTGAGTTTCTAACAAAATCACTTGTGACATACACTGTTTTTAAGTCCTCATCAAACTCATCATCAGAAAAGGAATTATTCTCACATGCTGTTCTTGCATTCAAATCACCAGTTAATAGAACATAAAAATCATCATTCAATTCTTGCAAGTCCAATATGCATTGCTCAAGCATTTCCATACCATATCCATTTTGGTGATGTTTCCAGAACACAGAATCATATGGAGGTATATAAGCACAGATTAAAAGTACATTTTTATTAGTTTGTAACAGATTCTTCTGAATGTTTAGCACAACTATATTATCATATTTTATATCAACCTTATCAATGTAGCAGGCATACTTCTTTCTCACCATTACAATCACTCCTCCAGAATATCGGCCCTGATGCGACAATTTCTTGGCTTTTGATGTAAATACAACAAAATCACTGAAAAGTGGTGATTCAAAATCATAACTAATAAATGTTTCTGTTAAACATATAAAATCATGTAGCTGAAGAAAGTTAACAAAATCATTATTTTCTAACTTTTGCAATAAGCCATTAACATTATAATTTAGAAAATCAATATGTTGCTTATGTACATTATCTACAAACATGTGTGTCTCATTCTCTTTGGGTTCACCAATTAAGCCACAAGGTTGACTTTTATTTTCTTTATATATAGATATTGTTTTTGTGGCCCGGCCAATATCCTATTTCTTGGAGACAGAGGCTCCAGAATTAACAGGCTTCCTTTTATCACGTGAGGCCGCTCCACTCTCATGGGAATGTTCCCCCACTGAAACTCTCCTGAGAGAGTCCAGGATACTGGATTGGCTCACTGACCTGCGTGACTCTGTGTGCATGCTTGGAGCTTCTTGTTTCTGAGAGGCAGCACGCCTGATAGGCCTTGGCTGCCTCCCTGTTCCTGATGGCTGGGCATTACACAGGCTTACAGGTCCTGTCTTGCCCTGCTCTGCCACCTCCATCTCTCTTTGAGGATCTGCTTTTTTACTACTGCTGGTGTCTGACTGTTTACGGACTACTTTACCTTTGCTTTTCTTTAACTTTGAGGCTTCACTGACACCATGGTTTTCTGTACTTTTCACTCTGTTCTCCTGGTCTTCAGTGCCAGTCTGTTCATCAAAGTTAATGTTGGTCAGTTCTTGTGATTCATTTACTGTTGTGGTGTCTTGGTCAGTGTCTGTGATATTCAGTTCATGTTCATGACTGTCAAGACCAAGTTGCTGATGTGTTTCCATGTCATATGTCACCTTTAATTCAGTCTTGTTCCCTGTGATTTTGTCATCACTTGTCTGTATTTCCTCCCTGGGTAAAGAAGGAAAATGGCTGTCTTTGTCCTCAATGTCTTTGTCCTCAATGTCTTTGTCCTCAATGTCTTTGTCCTCAATGTCATCCTCATTTTCATCACTGTTACATCTGTCTTCATTTTTCTTTGAGTCATCATGACTGCGGTAACACTCTCCAGCAACTTTACACACTGTGTATATGTCACTTTCTTGTATATTCCTGCCTTGGTTTTGATTACTGTCTGTACCACAATCACAGTTACCTTCTTGTTTATTATAAGTTGCTCTGGTCCCTTTGAGGCTTTGGTCTTCACGAAACACAAATCGTTTGTGCTCAGGCATTGGAGAGTCATTTTCTTCTTCACTGTGAGCTGGAACAACTGGTCTCCTGTCAGAATCATCCTGGTAGTGTCTCTGCTGAATCCTGGCATGGACAGAGTCTCTGGAATTTGTTGACCTTCTGCTTCCAGCACTGCTTCTTGAAACAGCATTCTCCGGTTTTTGTTGAAAGACCCTGCCAGAGTACGGTTGCCGCTGGCGTCTGACGTTTGGTGGAGGAGTTTCGAAGTTGTCATCCCTCCGTTGGAATGGAGGTGACCTGGAAATTCTTCCTGGCTCACTCCTGCTTGTGTTGCCAGTTGTCTGTCTGCTGGACCAGCCTCTGTCTCGTCCTCTCTGTCTGTTGTATTGGAGATGTGGCCAGTCTTCTGCTTTCTGAGCTGACCTTGCTGTACTTCGTTGCTCTTCAGAAAACCTTGGTCTTGACTCCTGTCTGTCCCTGACCTGTAGTCTTCCATTGTAGAAATATGCTAGTTTGCCCTGACTACGATAGAAGTCGATCAGCTCCTTTTGCCGTGAGGTGAGGTCAGATGCGACGCTAATGCCATATTGTCTGAGGTCTTCTCTGAGATACGAATCCCCAGCACAGCCATTTTGTCTGCCATCCTACTGAACTGCACCAGGATTGGTCGTGGTTCGCTTCTTTGCTGCCGAGGTTTCCCCAGTCGGAATGCTTTTACGATGTCATCTTGATGCCAGTAGGTTGCTGGGTTATAACAGTTCAGAAGATCTACAATGATTTGTGTTGTAGTAGCCCTGTCCTCATATTGATTTTCTTCTATATTGAAAAACACAACATTGCATGCTTTTGTATCTTGTTCAATCACTTGTACGTTCCTTTCCAGCTTGTCCAGTCTTTCCAGTATCGTGCGCCTGTCTTCCATGAGGTCTTCAATGTTTTCTCTATTTTCTTCTACTACATCTTTTAGCTCACTGATGTCCCTTGTAAGATGTAATATGCTGTTGTCTAACATCTGAAATTTTTCTTCTATTGTTGTTTTAATGCTGGCAGCATGTTGTTGTAGCTCTAGCTGTATATGAGCAAATCGCCAGTCCATAAACTGCATCATGTTTAACTGAGGGTGGGAGAAATTTTCTTGTGACATCTTTAAGGCGCCTGTGGTTTAGAGGGGGGGGGGGGGGGGTAAACAAAGCCAATGTCAATGTCACGGTATTACACGGTATTGCACGTGTTAATCAGTTCCAAAACAGAGTGTAAACAACAAAGTTCAAGGCCAAAGAATCACATGGAATGTTTGAAATCTCGCATGCATGTATCTCTGTGAAAGGTACACACCTTTCGAAACACACGCACGTGCAGCACACACAGGAGCCTAGAGCTTGCCACGCAGTATGAGCTTTGTTTACAAAATATTTTTCTTCATTGTTTATACTGATTATGTAGAAATTTGAATATGTTTCATTACTGACCACACGTAGGTTTTCATGTCGATCCAATCAATTCAATTGATGAAGCCACCAACAGTCCAATTGTGTGCAAAAAATCACAGCCATACATAACTTGTAGACATGCTAATTTTACGAAAAATTGGAGAGAAAATAACACACGTCTTTCTTGAACATGCACCCCGCCCCTCTCTCCTATATATATATATATATATAGAGAGAGAGAGAGAGAGAGAGAGAGAGAGAGAGAGAGAGCCAGGAGTAGGGGTTTGATCCCAGTTTGTGCCAAACTTTTCTTCTTACCACTTGACCTAAGTCGTGGTCTTTTCGGATGAGAAGATAGATAACCTGAAGTTCTGTGCACAACACGCATTCAACGCACCTTAAATTCGTGTCCAAATTCGTGTAGAAGAAAGCCACTATGATAGGGAAACAAGTAGACTACACGTGCAGAAGGGAACGGGAAAAAAAAACCCCAGTCGGTCCTGCTGCTTCTGTAGCGATGCACTTTCCCCGTGGAGAGCAACCCGGATTTCACGCAGAAAAATCTGCTGGGACTTTAAGTGTGTGTGTGTGTGTGTGTGTGTGTGTGTGTGTGTTTCGTTCCTGTGCTAGAGCTCTGAGGTTCACTAATAGTGAGATTTTTACGCATGCGACCTTATTTTCACCCAAAATTTAGGTAGCCAGATTTTAACTTCGGGGGTGGTGTCTAAGCACAACACTGGTCTGCATGCATTTTCCAAAAAAATTGTTATCCGCTTTTACCGGCACGAAATGGCCTACTCTTCCAAAAGGCGGAATGGGTTTATATATAACATACGCGCAAAATATTCTCCGTGCATTTACACACAGGGGCCTGGGTTTATAGTCTCATCCAAAGGTGATATTCTCAAAGTGGCATTCAATTCAGTTGAATTGGGACGAGGGACGGGATAGCTCAGTGGTCAGAGCGCTTGCTTTCCCCCAGCCAACTTAAGCAGCGTCGAGCGTGGTTACCAAGTGAATGGGTGACCGTTTGCACGCCTTGGCTGCAGTACAGTTCACCCAGTTGTAAATGGGTACCTGCCCTCTTTACGGTCTGGGAAGATAAAGCAGCGAGGGAGAGGAGATGGGCGCCGCCCTCAATATGCTGGCCCCTAGAGAAGCTGAGGTCTCTGACGCATCGCTCCCCTACGACCACATAGGTTATGGGACACCTTTACCGTTACCAAATTCCAAGGGGAAAGCATTTCCACAAACCGACACTTGAGAGGTGACCCCGCTATTTCTTCAAATCAGGAGTCTGACACGTCATCTGTCCCCATCATCATCTTACTGTCTAAACAGCTATGGGAAGTTAAGACACAGTGCAAAGGCCCCCGACAAGATTGGCAATAAATATTCTGTGTGTAGTATGTGCAATCATCACGCAGCAAGAGTATTTTTCTCAGCGAGGATTTTATCCACACAACAATAGCAACAAAACAACGAGAACACAAACAAGAATAATGATAACACTATTAATGATAATAATGATGATGATGATAATAACAACAGCAATAATGATGATGATGATGATGATGATGATGATGATGATGATGATGATACTACTACTACTACTACTACTGGTTCTTTAGAGTGCAGTGTTTGCAAGTATTTCATTGGAATCATTGTCCCCCCCCCTCGCCTCCACACACACACACACGCACACGCGTGTGCGTACTCTCTCTGTCTCTCTCTCATCAAGTGCAGCACATGTATACAGCCGATGCCATCCCCTCCAATTTACACACTCATACAACACACACGTGCACCCCGAAGTCTCAACATACAAGTATGCAGAAAAACAAATGACGTCATGCCGAAGCAAAGCTTTTTTTGTGTCAACTAGCAATCTTTGTTAGTTGGGATTTGAACTCTGATTGGCCTAAAAATATGCAAATTTTCCACGCATGCGCACACTGGCAAAATTCCACAACGGCATTGCTCTTTCTTGCCATGAGGTCTCTGTGCAGGTAAGTTGTGAAAAGGTAAGTTCTTTTCTCGATTCTGAATGGAGTTTGGGTAGTTTTGGTAAAGCTTTCCGACCCGTTGTGTAGTTTGTGTTATGGTTGAGAGTATTGTGAATAAGTATGTAGTCTTTATTGAGGCATACTTTGGATATTTGCCGCAGAAATGCGGGGAAGGTGTGGGCAGGTTGGTGCCATGTGCCGGTGTAGATTTGTGCAAAGCGGCGTGTGTTCGAAGCGACCGGTTTGTGATAGTCATGCGAATGGCGAGTTTGATTCTCTACGGCGCGTGGTTGTATAAGTAATGCAGGAGATTTTTGCAATCTTCCAGGTCAAATTTTTTACGCATCTGTCAATAAAGTCCTCTTCGTATAAAAACGCGGGTTTCCAAAATTTTGTCATCCATTTCCACCGGCACACAATAGCCTTCTCTTCGACAAGATGGAACATGTTTTAGCGTGTGCGCAAGGTGCGCATGCGTGTGTGTGTGTGTGTTTCTTGAGGGAGAAGGGAATCGTTTGATTTTGTAGGAGAGATACTCAAAGAGCAACTGATAATTGAAAGGGGGGGGGAGGTAATGTGTGGCTAGGTTATTGAAAATAGTTAATAATACATGTAATTTATATAGCCCTTTATCTTGTAAAAACAATAAAAGTTTTTTTTAGCATAAAGTTTTTGGTCTCATTCCTAAGTGTACAAACTAGGTTATTTTGTCATTTGGGAGAAAGGGCTAGGATATATGTATGGCTTGGTAAGTGGGAATATAGAAAAGGCCAGCATAAAAACAGCAGGTTTTTCTCACGTGATTTTATTTGGGGTTAATAGTTGGTCTCTTTCATCAGCTTGGGTTCTTTTGGAAACAGACGCGATTTTTTCAAAACATACACGGAGCTGGAGATTGCTGATTTCAGAGCTGGAAAATTGTAATTATACAATGGGAAAATGCAAGAAATAAGCAAGAAATAATCGTAACTTTGGGCTTGTTCCTTCGATTATCTGCTTCATTTTGGATCTTTGAAAACACACACAGCCTGTTTGAAAACAGGTAGACTGCCCGAATCCATTGAGCTGATTCCAGAGCTGGAAAATTGACAGGAAAAATTCCAATCAGCAAAATAACGGAAACAAACATAGCTTGTTGATAGGATGGGTGACTTGTGATTTCAAGAAATTTCAAAACCATTGTCACAATCTAGGTACTATTGTGTCCATGTGCTATTGTGTCCACATGCATGCATGCATACAGGCAGACAAGCCAGCTGACCGACAGCCTTTCCCAGTTACTAATGTTAATTGCTAACACTAACCTTTACACTAACTTTTATTTCTTGACCTGGCCCCACATGTGGACACAGTAGGCAGATGGATATCATGATGCAAGACGTGACACACAAATAAATTTTCTTGCGTTTTTGGATGTGGAGGAATAAGGGGGAAGGGGGGGGGAGGTAGGGAAAAAGAATGTCAAAAAGGGGCAGGATAGCTGTTTGTGGGAGGGAGCATGAGAAATTATGGCCAAGTCGTCTGTGTGAGTGTGACGGGAAGAACAGGGAATGGTAAGCCTTGGAACTTTTTGCAATAGAGGAGGGGGAATGTTTTAGCACAATACATACTTAAATAAAAAAAAAGGTAGGGTTACATAGGAAATGCAGTTAACAAGATTATTTTTCGTGCGCGCGCGCGCGTGTGTGTTTATTCTTTTATATCGAGAATAATGGAATAAGCACTCTTTTTTCATCATATCTCCGTGTATATGCGATTTTGTAAATTTTGTCATCCGTTCTCACCAGCACACAATGGCCTACTCTTCCGCAAAGCGGAACGGTTTTAACGTGTGCGCAAAATGTTCTGCGTGCGCTGTTGGCTTTGTTAATCTTCTTCGTGGAACGCTCAAACAGCAACTCAGGAGGCCGTGATATGTTAGTGTGCCCTGAAGGCCCTCCAGGGGTCCAAAGAGTTTGTGCAGTGCCTAGATTTTATTTGTGTGTGTGCAGGGGGGGAGGGGGGATGGGGGACCTGGGCAATAAAGACTGGGATGGTATGACCTTAAAAGCACTGTAAAGCTTAATTCTGAATCGTACCCCGTGTTCTCCCCGAAGTCGGAACGCAGTTGCCTTACTGGTTGGTAAACGGTCGTATACATAAAATCTCGCCATCGGTGAACCCTCGGACTAAGAAGCGGAGGGACGGAAAAAGTGGCACGTATTCTTCGAAAATTTTCGGTAATTATTTATTCTAGACTTGTCTAAATCACAAGCGAGTCCTTTACTGCTGTTGTCTTGCGCCCCCCTCCCTCCCTGTGTCTCTCTGTCTGTTTCTGTCTGTCTGTCTCTCTCTGCGACTGGGTGTAAAAAGCACACGAGCATTCATTATCCTCGAAATAAATTTGCCTTGCCTTGCCTTTTCTTTCTCTCTCTCTGTGTCGATCTCTCTCTCTCTCTTCTCTCTCTCTCTCTCTCTCTCTCTCTCTCTCTCTCTCTCTCTCTCTCTCTCTCCTCTCTCTCTCTTCTGTCTCTGTCTGTCTGTCTGTCTCTCCCCCTCTCTCTCCCTCCCTCTCTCTCTCTCTCTCCCTACCTCTCCTCTATCTCTTTGCTCTCTCTGTCTCTCTCTTTCTGACAATCTCTCTCTGTGTGTCTGTCTCTGTGTCTGTCTGTCTCTATGTTTTGTCTGCCTGTCTGTCTCTCTTTCTCTATCTGTCTGTCTCTGTCTATATATCTCTCTGTCTGTCTCTATCGGTTTGTCTGTCTGTGTGTTGTTCTTGTCTGTCTCTGTCTGTCTTCTGTCTGTCTCTGTCTGTTCTGACTGACTGACTGTGTCTGTCTGTTGTCTGTGTCTGTCTGTCTGTTGTATGTGTGTTGTGTTGTTGTGTGTCTGTGTCTGTCTGTCTGTCTGTCTGTCTGTCTGTCTGTCTTCTCTCTCTCTCTCTCTCTCTCTCTCTCTCTCTCTCTCTCTCTCTCTCTCTCTCTCTCTCTCCCCTCTCTCTCTCTCAATAAACAAGGCCCTTGGAGAAGTTGCGGTCTATGATGCCTGGCTCCCCTGCGACCACCTATGTTTTCAGACACCTTTACCTTGTAGAATACTATCTTGAGGTTTATTTTGACGCGTTCTGTGTTTTTTTTTCCCACCACACGGTGCCCGTCCTGGGCTGACTCCTCTGGTTGACCAGGGCGTCCATACAAGGAAGGAGAGTAGAGTTGGTTTTATACCGCGTTTTAATATGTATTGGTTGCACAGTTTTTATCCGAGTTTTAAATTTTACGCGGTGACAGCCCAGATATGGCCTGTGTGGTCGGCGGGGCTATAAACAACAGGATTGGATTGGATTGGATTAGATTATTTTGATGCACAGACAATAATTAGTACCCTCTTAAATCAGCCCCGGTATGACCTGTGTGGTCGGCGGGGCTATAAACAACATGATTGGATTGGATAGGATTTTTTTGATGCACAGAAAATAACAATTAGTACCCTTTTGAAGACAGCCCCGGTATGGCCTGTATGGTCGGCGGGGCTATAGCCGAACAACATGATTGGATTGGATTGGATTATTTTGATGCACAGACAATAACAGTTAGTACCCTTTCAAAGACAGCCCCAGTATGGCCTGTGTAGTCGGCCGGGCTATAAACATGATTGGATTGAATTATATTGATGCACGTACAATGACAATCTATTAATACCCTCTTAAAACATAATATAAAGATTTTATAAACAGACTATAATAACAATCATCTTATTAATACCCTAGCATGGTATATCGAGGTTTATCTCGATGCATAGACAATACAACAACAATCTGCCTATTAATACCCTTTTATGATAGAGCGATGTTTTATTTGATACATAAATATTTCGATGCACAGGCAATTGATAATAACCATCTACCTGATATCCTTCTGTATCGGGGTTTACTGTGATACACAGAAAAAATTTGCTTATTAATACCCCCCCCCCCCCCCACTATCATATCAAGGTTTATTTCGAAGCAGACGATAAGAATCTGCTTTTTATACTGTCCTATGTCAAGGTTTATTTTGATACACAGAATAAAAATTTTTTTGCAAAATAATTCCCTATAATTATACCATATACATATTTATTTCACACACACACACACACACACACACACACACACACACACACACACACACACACCTATCGTATCCATGTTTATTTCGATACACTAGTGATAATATATTGAGGTGTATTTCGATACACAAACACAATTACAATCTGCCTATTAATACCCTTTTATAATATGTTAAAGTGTGTTTCGATACACAAACACAATTACAATCTGCCTATTAATACGCTTCTATGATGGGCCTATGTTAAAGTGTGTTTCGATACACAAACACAATTACAATCTGCCTATTAATACCCTTTTATAATATGTTAAAGTGTGTTTCGATACACAAACACAATTACAATCTGCTATTAATACGCTTCTATGATGGGCCTATGTTAAAGTGTGTTTCGATACACAAACACAATTACAATCTGCCTATTAATACGCTTCTATGATGGCCTATGTTAAAGTGTGTTTCGATACACAAACACAATTACAATCTGCCTATTAATACCCTTCTATGATATATCGTTTATTTCAATACAGCGGCAATAACAATAACACGGTAACAGTCTTGACTATCAATACACTCCTATAATAGCATGGATAACATGATTGGATTGAACCCTCCTACGATATATCTAGGTTTAATTCGATAAAAAGACAAAAACAATATATATTAATTCCTGCCCATAATACTTAGTACACAGACAATATCAATCTGCCAATCAGTACCCTCCTGTAATATATGTTTATTTCGATAAGTACACAATAACAACTATCTACCTTTTAATACCCTCATATTACGATATCGAGGTTTATTCCTGTATACCCACAATAACGATCACAATCTTGACTATACCCACCTGTAATTACGTATCGAGGTTTATTTTGATACACCGACAATAACAATCACAGTCTTGAGTATACCGGTCTTTAATAATGTATCAAGTTTTATTTCGATACACCAGTAATAATAGTCTATCAACAGCTATCAATACCTTACTATGATATATCGTTATTTTGATACAAGACGGTAACAGTGTGCCTACCATTACCCTCCTTAAATATAATTAAGGTTTATTCCAATACACCCGACAATAACAATAATCTATTTATGCAATCATGGACACCGACAATAAAACGATATTGAATATCAATACCCTCCTATAGTATATTGAGGTTTATTTCGATAAACTAAAACAATATTAACATCCGCCTATATATCTTCACACAGACAATAACAATAACAATAAAATCTGACGATTACTTCCCTCATAATATATTATTTCGATACACAATTACAATAACAGTGAGACTATTAATACTTTCCTATATGTCAAGGTTTATTTTGATACATCAACAATAATAATTTGCCTATCTATATCATCCTATAATATCATAGCGAGGTTTATTTCGATAAGTCGATATCAATTTGCCTTTAAATACCATCATGACATCGAGGTTTATTTTGGTACACCGACAATAAAACAATCTATTAATACCGCTTATAATATACCGAGGTTTATATCGATACACAACAACACCACTCTGCCTATTAATACCAACCTATAATACCGGATAGAGCATTATTTGGACACACAATAAGAATAATTTGACTATTAATACCCTCCCTGAATATCCTGTCCAGAACTACTTTGATATACAGATAACATCAATCTGCCTTTTAGTACCCTCCTATAGTGTGTCAAGGTTATGTCGAAACACAGACAATAACAATCTGCCTATTTACACTCTTTATGTGATAACGGGTTTATGTCGAAACGGACACTAAAAATCTATTAATACACTCTTTATATTATAATGGGGTTTATGTCGAAACAATGACAATCTGCCTATTAATACACTCTTTGTTATAACGGGGTTTATTCCATGCACAGACAATAACAATCGGCCTATTAATACACTTTATATATTATAACGGGGTTTACGTCGAAACAATAATCTGCCTATCAATACACTCTTTACGTTATAACGTGGTTTATTTCGATGCACAGACAATAACTATCTGCCTATCCATTCACTCTATGTTTATAACGTGGTTTATTTCGATGCACAGACAATAACTATCTGCCTATCCATTCACTCTTTATGTTATATAACGTGGTTTATTTCAATGCAAGACAAACAATCTGCCTATTCATTCACTCTATGCTATAACGGGGTTTATTTCGATGCACAGACAATAACAATCTGCCTATTCATTCACTTTTTATGTAATGACGTGGTTTATTTCGATGCAGAGACAATAACAATCTGCCTATTAATACACTATGTTATAACGGGGTTTATTTTGATGCACAGACAATGACAATCTGCCTATTCATTCGCTCTTTATGTAATGACGTGGTTTATTTCGATGCACAGACAATAACAATCTGCCTATTAATTCACTCTCTGTTATAACGGTTTAATTCGATGTACAAACAATAACAATCTGCCATTCATTACATGTTATAACGGAGTTTATTTCGATGCACAGACATACTAATCTGCTTATTAATACACTTTATGTTATATCGTAGCTTATTTCGATGCACAGACAACAATCTGTCTATTAACACACTCGTTATGTTATAACGGGTTTATTTCGATGCACAAGCAATACAATCTGCCTATTAATACACTCTTTGATATACGGGGTTTATTTCGATGCACAGACGATAACAATCTGCCTATTCATTCACTCTCTGTTAGAACGGTTTATTTCGATGCACAACAATAACAATATGCCCATTCATACACTTTATAACGGGGTTTATTTCGATGCACAGACAATCTGCCTATTAATACACTCGTTATGTTATAACGGGGTTTATTTCGATGCACAGATAATAATTTGCCTATTAATACACTTTGTCATAACGGGGTTTATTTCGATGCACAGATAATAACAATTTGCCTGTTAATACACTGTCATAACGGGGTTTATTTCGATGCACGAACAATAACAATCTGCCTATTAATACACTATGTTATAATGGGGTTTATTTCGATACACAGACATTAACAGTCTGCCTATTAATACACTCTGTTACAATGGGGTGTATTTCGATGCACAAACAATAACAATCTGCCTATTAATACACTATGTTATAATGGGGTTTATTTCGATGCACAGACAATAACAATCTGCCTATCAATACACTTTGTCATAACGGGGTTTATTTCGATGCACGAACAATAACAATCTGCCTATTAATACTCTCCAATGATATCAACGTTTATTTTTAGACACTGTCGCTAACAATAACAACATGCCTATTAATACCCTTCTGTATAGTAATATCCTATCAAGGTTTATTTCCATACACAGGCACTGACAATAACCATCAGCCTAGTAATGCTTTCCTAAAAGCTCATATCAAGGTTTATTTTGATACACTGACAATAACAATGATCGTATTACCTTCCTGTAGTATCCTATCAAGGTGTATTTCTATACACAGATAACAATAATAACAATCTGCCTATTAATGCATTCCTTTAATATCATACCAAGGTTTATTTCAATACATCAACAATAATAATCTGCCAATCGGTACCGAATGATATCATATCGAGGTTTATTCCGATAAGCTGATAAAAACAATCTGCCCTTTAATCCCCTCCTCATATGGATTTTGATACATCGACAATAACAATTCACTAACACCCTCTTATGATACACCTAGGTTTACATTGATAAACAACAACAGTCTGCCTATTAATACCTTTTTATGTGATACTTGAGCAAGGATACGCAGACAATAACAAAAACATGGCTATTAATACCCTCCCATATGTCAAGACCTATTTTGATAGATAACAATAGCAAAAATCTGCCTTTGAGTACCCTCCTATAGTGTGTCAAGGTTTATGTCGAAACAGACAATAACAATCTGCCTATTAGTACAATTTGTTTTTAACGGGTTTATTTCGATGCATAGACAATAACAATCTCCCTATCAATACACTCTTTTTGTTATAACGGGGTTTATTTCGATGCAAAGACAATAACAATAGGCCTATTTATACACTCTTTATGTTATAACGGGGTTTATTTCGATGCACGAACAATATCTGCCTATTAATACTCTCCAATGATATCAACGTTTATTTTTACACACAGTCACTAACAATAACAACATGCCTATTAATACCTTTCTGTATAGTAATATCCTATCAAGGTTTATTTCCATACACAGGCACTAATAATAACCATCAGCCTATTGATATCTTCCTAACAGCTCGTATCAAGGTTTATGTTGATACACTGACAATAACGATAATGATTCTAATACCTTTCTGTAGTATCCTATCAAGGTGTATTTCTACACACAGATAACAATCTGCTATCAAGGTGTATTTCTGTACACAGATAACAATAATAACAATCTGTCGATTAATGCCTTCCTATAATGTCATACCTAGGTTTATTTCAATACATCAACAACAATTAAAAATCTGCCAATCGGTACCATCCTATACTATAATATCGAGGTTTATTTCAATAAGCCGATAATAACGATCTACCACATCATATCGATTTTGATACATCGACAGTAACAACAATTTATTAATAACAGCTTATGATACACCTAGGTTTACATTGATACACAACAACAACAGTCTGCCTATTACCTTTTTATATGATACTTGACCAAGGATTATTTGAATAAGCAGACAATAACAAAAATTTGGCTATTATTACCCTCCCTTAATATGTCAAGACCTATTTTGATAGACAGATAACAATAGCAAAAATCTGCCTTTGAGTACCCTCCTATAGTGTGTCAAGGTTTATGTCGAAACAGACAATAACAATCTGCCTATTAGTACACTTTGTTATAAAGGGTTTATTTCGATGCATAGACAATAACAATCTCCCTATCAATACACTCTTTTTGTTATAACGGGGTTTATTTCGATGCAAAGACAATAACAATAGGCCTATTTATACACTCTATGTTATAATGGGGTTTATTTTGATGCACGAACAATATCTGCCTATTAATACTCTCCAATGATATCGACGTTTATTTTTTACACACAGTCACTAACAATAACAACATGCCTATTAATACCTTTCTGATATGTAATATCCTATCAAGGTTTATTTCCATACACAGGCACTAACAATAGCAATCAGCCTGTTAATACCTTCCTAAAATCTCATATCAAGGTTTATGTTGATACACTGACAATAACAACGATGATCCTATTAGTACCTTCCTGTAGTATCTTATCGACGTGTATTTCTATACACAGATAACAATAATAACGATGCCTTCCTATAATACCATACCAAGTTTATTTCAATACATCAACAACAATAACAATCTGCCAATAGGTACCATCCTATGTTATAATATCGAGGTTTATTCCGATAAGCGGATAACAACATTCTGCCTTTTTAATATCGTCATCATACCGAGATTTATTTTGATACACCGACAATAATTTATTAATACCTGCTTATAATACACTGAGGTTTATATCAATGCACAACAATAACAACAACAACAACAGTCTGCCTATTAATATCTTCCTATATAGAATATTTGATCAAGGATTATTTGGGTACACAGATGATAACGATAACAATGTGACTATTAATACCCTCCCTTAATATCACGTCAAGACCTATTTTGATACACAGATAACAATAACAAAAATCTACCTTTTAGTAACTTCCTATAGTGTGTCAAGGTTTATGTCGAGACACAGACAATAACAATCTGCCTATTAATACACTCGTTATGTTATAACGGGTTTATTTCAATGCAGACAATAACAATCTGCCTATTAATACTCTTTTGTTATAACGGGATTTATTTCAGTACACAGACAATAACAATCTGCCTATCGATACACTTTGTTATAACGGGGTTTATTTCGATGCACAGACAATAACGTCTATTAATACACTTATAACGGGGTTTATTTCGATGCATAGACACTAGCGATCTGCCTATTAATACCCTTCTGTATAGTAATATTCTATCAGGGTTTACTTCTACACACAGACACTAACAATAACAATCGGCCTATCAGTACCTTAATAAAAGCTCATTACAAGGTTTATTTTGATACGCTGACAATAACAACAATGATCCTATTAATATCCTCCTGTAATACCCTTTCAAGGTTTATTTCCGTACACAGACACTAAGAATAACAATACGTTTATTAACGCCTTCCTATATCAATTTCGCTAAATCAACAAAAACAATCTGTTAAATGGTACCATCCTACAATATATCGAGGTTTATTTCGATAAGCCGATAACAATATGCCTTCTTATACCATCGCCGTATTGAAATTTATTTTGATACACTGACAATAACAATTAATGACTGCTTGTGATATACCGAGTTTTTTTATATCGATATACAACAGTCTGCCTATTAATACCTTCCTAAATGTATTTGATCAAGGATTATTTGGATACATGGACAGTAACAATAACAATTTAACTGTTAATACCCTCTCAATATTTAGAGAACTACTTTGATAACACAGATAAAAAACAATTATTGTGATGCTCGGACAATAACAGTCTGCTTATTAAAACACTTATGTTATAACGGGGTTTATGTCGAAACAGACGATAACAATCTGCCTATTAATACACTCTTTATGCTATAACCGGGTTTATTTCGATGCACAGACAATAACAATCTGCCTATTAATGCACTCTATGTTATAACGGGGTTTAGACAATAGCAATATTCTTAATAACACTCATGCTATAAATGGGGTTTATTTCGATGCACAGACAATAACAATCAGCCTATTAGTACCCTTCTGATAGTAATATATCAAGGTATATATCCAGATACTAACAATAACAATCAGCCTATTAATACCTTCCTAAAAGCTCATGTCGGGGTTTATTTTGATACACCGACAATAACAACAATGATCCTATTGATACCCTCCTGTAATATCCTGTCAAGGTTCATTTCCATATAGACACTAAGAATAACAATCTGCCTATTAACACCTTCCTATAATATATCCAGGTTTATTTCGATAAAGCACAATAATTTGCCAATCAGTACCATCTTATGACCATATCAAGGAATATTTCGATAAGCCGATAATAACAATCTTTTAATACTTTCATCATATCAAGGTTTATTTTGATAACTGACAATAACAACAATATATTAATACCCGCTTGTAATATACAGAGGTTTATATCGATACACAACTACTACTGTCCTATTTATACCTTCCTATATAATTACGATACTTGCTTGATCAAGGATTCTTTGGATACACAGACAATAACAATAACAATTTTGACTATTAGTGCCCTCCCTTAATATCATGTCGAGAAATCCTTTGATACACGAATAACAGCAATTCACCTTTTAGTACCCTCCTGTAGTGTGTCGAGGTAATGTCGAAACACAGACAATAACAATCTGCCTATTGATACACTCTTTATGCTGTAAGGTGGTTTATTTCGATGCACAGACAATAACAATCTGCCTATTGATACACTCTTATACTGTAAGTGTTTATTTCGATGCACAGACAATAACAGTCTGCCTATTAATACTCTCCTATAACATATCAAGGATTATTTCTACACGCAGTAAGAATCGACCTATTAATACCCTCCTATGTTAAAGGTTTATTTCTACACACAATATCAGTACCAATCTGCATATTAATAGTCACCTATGTCAGTTTTTTTCCATACACAGATAAATAACAATGTGCAGATTAAAAGACTCGAATACTTATCAAAGTTTATTTTTCGATACACAGCAATAACAATAAAAAAAATAATATACCTAATAATACCCTCCTATGATTGTATCAGGTTTATATCGATGCAATAAATGCCCTCCTATGATAATTGTATCCAGGTTTATATCGATACTAAACGATAACCAATCTGCCTATATCCTCTTATCATGTATCCAGGTTTATATGGATACACAGCAATAATAACCAATTTGCCTATATCCTCTTAAGATGTATCCAGGTTTATATCGATACACAATAACAACAAATCTACCTATTAATACCAACCTATAATATATCCAGGTTTATTTCTACACACAAAAGAGTAACAACAACAATAACTGCTTACTAATGACTCCTACAAAATGACTTTTGGACAGGATATGCTCAGTGATCGTTAGAACACTCACATTCCGATGTCAACATTAAGCAGCATTGAGCTGGTTATAAATTGGATGGGTGCTAAATGCGCGCCTTGGCTTCAGTACAGTCATCTACTTCAACCAGCTGTAAACGGGTACGTGCCCTCTCTAGGGTCAGGAAAGGTAAAGCAAAGAGGGATAGGAGATGGACGCCGCCCTCAATATGCTGGACACTGGAGAAGCTGAGGTCTCTGATGCCTCTCTCCTCTACAACCACAGGTTATGGGACACCTTTATCTTTTGATCTTTTATAATATATCGAGGTTAATATGGATGACACAAAAAATGCCTATTAATACCTTCTTTATTTCGGACAGACGTTAACAATAACAGTCTGCCTATGAACACCTTCCTCAAAAAGCATATTTTTTAAATTTAGGTTTCTTTCGATACAATACAATCATAATAACAATCTGCCTACTCAACCCTCCTAAAATATCATGTTTAGGTTTGTATTGACACACAGACATAATCTTCCCATTTATACCCTCCTATAACATATCCAGGTTGATATGAATACACAGACAATTAACAATCAGATTCTTATCATCCCCCTCCCTCCCCCATTTAGAAGGACTTCAAAGAAATGAAAGATTCTGCACAAAATGATAGGGGTGGGTGACATATTCATCACTTATTTGTCCAATCTTGATTGAAACTCATAAAAAAGGACCAAAGAATTAAAATAAACATCCTAAAGTAAAATAAACGAACCCAAACCTATTTTCTTCTTGAAAGAAGATGATTGCTAAATGTAGTTGAAATGAAAAACTATCAGAAATGACACGTAAAAATGTTAAAGCGTTTGAAATACGTCCACAACGTTTCTTCTTTTTTTTTTGTTCTATGGTATAGTGTTAGAATACTGTTAAATGAGTCATGAAAACCAACTTGTTAACAATGATTTTGATTGTCATGATATTACGTAAAACTTCCGTGTTCCTACAAGGATGACAGGAAATAATTCGAATTTAACTGTACGTTAAAGCGAATAAAGGTCCTAAAGGTTATTAGACAGTAAGCTAAAGTACAACCCTGCCAAGTAATCTCAAAGCCGATGCACTTCCACAGCAGCATAATTACATCATCCCCATCACCATTGATCATCATGCAGTAATAAAACTATTTATTGTCATTGGTTGCTTGTCTGTTGTGTGGGTCGAGTGCAGGCCCTTTGATCTTGTTTTTGCAAGATATAGGGCTATATAAATTTCATGTATTATTTTTTTTTTTTCTTCTTTCTTCCTCTTATTAACGATTTAAAGTTTTGCTGCTGCCCCTTTTTTTTTTGATCAATTGAAGAAAAGGGAAAAGATCGTGCTTTAACTCAAAACCACTAGAAATACACACGTTTCTGATGACTGCCACTTTCATTCCAGAATTCTTTGGGGCCATTCTCACATTACTCGCGTTCATTGTGATGTGCGAATGACCATCAAGCATCTGCTTCTGGAGTGTCAAGATGTTCAGGATATACTGCAGACTCCCTAAAGATAATTTTTTGTGATACCCCGCCGGACAACACGTTTCACTTCCCTAGAGAACCAGGCATTTTCCATCTGATATGAGTGAAGAAGTCGCCGAGACCAAGGTTGTTTTAAAGAATCTGGCTTTGGCTTTTTCTCATTTTATGTGTCGTTTGTGTGGTCCTCGCACTACGCTGTGACCGTCCTGGGTTGATTGACCCTTATGGTTGGCTAGGGCGTTGGTAAAGTGAATGACAGTAGAGTTGGTTTAAAAACCCTGTTTTAACTGGTGCACAGTGGCAGCTTTAATCTGAGATTTCCCTGTTTTAAACCCTGTTTTAATCTGTATAGAGTTGTACATTTTTAATGCGGAATTAAAAGTATTTACGAGGTTTCAGCCCCGGCATGGCCTCTGTGGTCGGGGGAGCTATACAGAAGAAAATTGGATGGGATTGAATCTGAGATTTAAGGAATTGACGATTTTTCTGTGGGATTATCCAACACTTTATTTATAAAAATTTAGAATTTAGACACATTCTCTTGACTACTTTTTGTTTTTCATTTAGTCCATAAACACCCTTTTGTCCTTTGTTGACAATGGACTAAAATGACAATTAATAACGATACTGTTTGTTCATTCTTTCTATTTCCCGGAACTTTAACCCTTATCTTTAAAAAAACAAAACCAACCGAATCTTTGCTACTTCCTATTTCCCCATCCTCTTTAATCTACGGGCAGTACAGTGTGTGTGTGTGTGTGTGTGTGTGTGTGTGTGTGTGTGTGTGTGTGTGTGTGTGTGTGAGTGTGTGTGTGTATGTGTGTGTGTGTGATGTGTGTGTGTATGTGTATGTGTATGTGTATGTACAAGTGTGTGTGTGTACGTGCGCGCACTTTGCGTGCGCGTGTGTGTCTTCAATTTTACGTCTGTTCACTTAATGTGATATTATACGGGGAGAGTGGGAGGGGGGGGGGGGGGGTAATGAGATGAGGGCTACAAAGTAAAGAGATGCATGTTGGTACTAGGGGAAAAAAGTATCAAGATACTGATGTGAAACAATAGTGCGCGTGTGTGTATTTGTGTGTGCGCGCGCTTTGCGTGTGTGTGTGTGTGTGTGTGTGTGTTGTGTGTGTGTGTGTGTGTGTGTGTGTGTGTGTTTTGTGTGTGTCCACATGCGCGCGTGTGTGTGCGCATATATATGTGCGTATGGTTTGTGCAGTTTTTGATTTAAAAGAATCAAACTGTGTGTGGTGTGTGTGGTGTGGGGGGGGGGGGGGGGGGGGGGCATCCGGTGTGTATATTTATCTAGATTTAAAAAATCGAACATGTGTGTGTGGGGGGGGGGGGGGGGGGGGAGGGGGGGGGGGGCTCGCGCGCGCGCGCGCATAGAGTTCGTTGTTCTCATGTGTTTATCACTTTTTAGGATCTCTGGCCAAGGCCGACATGACACATTGTGACTTCAGAGCTGCTCATTTCATTGTACAGCTGGAACAAAGTCAAAATCGAAGTCAAATTTTTATTTACAGATGGTACATTGAGTAAGCAAAACAATTGCTTTTTTTCATCAAGCCATCTACAAAGAAAAGTATGTAAGAAAATGAAAAAGAAAAATATCAACAATAATGACAACGACAATGATAACAGCAATAAAGAGGACTAAAATGATAATCTCAGAAAACTAGCCAACTACACACATCTTAAGCAAAATTTTAGCATATCAATATTTAAACATTTCAATATTCAAAATGCATACATACTAATAAACACTTGTTATCGACCAATCACCCACCCATGCCTGCTATTATTTGTTAGATACACATGTGAAACATACACATGCACACACATGCACAAACACACACACTCACACACTCATACACGCACACACCCACACCCACACCCACCCACCCACCCACACACACACACGCACGCACACACACACACACACACACACACACACACACACACACACACACACACACACACACACACTGCACAAACAGCATATACAAACATATATACATACAAACATACACATATGCGCGCGTAGGTGCACCGTTGCATTATTCAGCACGAAGTCATATAATTATATTACAACAAACTTACATTGAAAATCATAACAACAAAATATCAGTAAATAGCACAAAAGTACACAGTGGTGAAAAGGTAAAACTTACAAGTCTTTTTCAACACTGGTATTCATGAGATAGTTTTTTAAGTGTTTTTTTGAATTGGGTTTTGCTTGTAGTACTTTTTAGATCTACTGGGAGATTATTCCATAAATGACTACCCGAATACAGAAAACTTGACTTGTAGAGGTCATTTCTGGGTCTTGGGAACGTTAGTAAATGATTATGCCTGTGCGGATTTATTTTGAAGGATTTTTTAATCTTAGGAGGAGCATTTTCGTTTATAACATTATGCATGCACACAGCTTTGTTGAAAAAAAGTCTTTTATGAAAAGTCAGTATATTTAATTGCTTGTAATCAGAAACAGTCAATGAGCTTGACTTTAACAGAACCAGCTTAAGTGTTCTTTTATATAAACGGTGGATAAATTTCAAATTTGTTTCACTGCATTTGACCCATAGTGTAGATACATAGTCGACAATTGGCAAAACATGGCCACAAAAGAAGAGTTTACGGGAATGGTTGTCGAGAAAGTTCTTTATCTTAGATAGCTGAAGTAACCTGTTAGAGAGATGTTTTCCCAGAGACATCGCGTGATCTGTCCAAGTCAAGCTCTAAACATGCTGGGTATGTTCCTGTTTTCTTAGCCCATCAAACAGTGATATGTATTATTACGCGCATATTCGATCTTATGTATGTGCGTATACAGGGAGGGAGTGAAGACACGGTCAGCTCTGTACTTAGTTGACCTGGGAGATCATAATGATACTCCCCCCCCCCCCCTTAATCCATCCATCGGATGCTTCCAAGAGGGTGTTGATAATGAGGAATAATTTAAGTTTGGCTTTGATCTTGTTTTAATTTATATGTAGTTGCAAAGTTCTAATCTCTCACAGATTTTACCAGGCGACAGCCTCGATATAGCCTCTGTGGTCGGCGGGGCTAAAATAAATGATTGGATTGGATTGGGTTGGATTGAAAGGATTAACGCCAGATTTATTAACGCTGTTGACAATACTGCATTTTCTTATTGCAAGGCGATGGGGGAAGAGGGGTATTGGTATTTAGATCTGTTCATTTACTTAGTGCCAAAATGGAATGACAAAAACAAGGTAAAGCATTTTAATCAGATATTGCTGAAATTTTAATGCGCTCATAAACTCTTAGTAAATAAATCTCACCGAAGAAATCTGTATTTGCTTTTTTATGGGTGATATGAAATATACTATCACAGAACTTTTTTCTTCCCCTATTATGGTTTTGGTATGGCAATCACTACCTAGTAGTACTTGATAGATAGCGAGACACATGTTGATACAAGGAAGGACAGTAGAGTTGATCTTAGACCCTGTTTTAATCTGTATATAGTTATACAGTCTCCAATCTCAGATTAAAAATTTTACGAAGTGAACGCCGCAAGATGGCCACTGGTCGGCGGGGCTATAAAGAAGATTGGATTGAAGAGATTAGACACAACCCGACGAAAATCTCGTAAATAAAACCATGTTGCAGCTGTGCAAACTTGTTAAGGAGATAAGATATAATGCAATGCTGTCTCTATTTTGATTGTTACTTTAAAAACGTCATAATCACGGCATAATACCAGCAGGATTTGTATACTGTAGTGTTGCCGTGTTGATGTTGTTTCCCATTATAAATTGTCTGCCCCTGTAGCTGTGCACATGATCTTACCTCCACATTCTTCCAGCCTTTGCCCATTTACTGGAGACTGCATGCAGGATGTGGTTTCGTCATTCCAGACGTCTTGTCCTCACTTTGCTTATCTTTAACATTACAACGCGGTGGCCGTCTTGGGCTGACCCTTATGGTTAACCAGGGCGTCGATACAAGCAATGACTGTAAAGTTGGTTTTATACCCCGTTTTTAATATGTATATAGTTGCACAGTTTTAATCCGAGTTTTGAATTTGACGAGGTGACATCCCTGATATGGCATGTGTGGTCGGCAGGGCTATAAACATCATGCTTGGATTGGATTAGATTTTTAATAATGAGTAGGAGGCCGGCCGCGCCCCAAGATAACTGGCTTTATTTTACAGGATTTCTTTTAACAACACAATAAAATAGATTAGTGACATCATAACATATGATTACCGAAAGGGTAATAGTCAACAGCAGACATCTTTTACATTGAACTTATTCCCGAACTCAGAGTACAGTTGCCTTCATGCTGGGTAAAAATGGTCGCAAATGCAAATTCCAGCCATTGGTGAACCTAGAAGCTCTAGCCAAAGAACGAAAAAAGCAAACCAAACAAAACTAGCATCCCTCTACCGTCATAAGTGCTGACTCTTATGGTTGACCAGAGCATCGATACAAGCAAGGACAGTGAAGTTGTTCTATACCCCGTTTTGATTTGTATATAGTTGTATAGTTTTGATTTGAGTTTTAAAATTTGACGAGGTGACAGCTCTGATATGACCTGTGTGGTCGGCGGGGCTATAAAAACCTGATTGGATTGGATTGGACCTTCATAAGTATTCATTCTGCTATTTTTCCATTTTAATTTTCACCATAAACATTCATGTGAACACGAAAGGGTAGTCTGTTTGTACGCAAGGATGGATCGTTTAGGCCAGTTCTAATCTGTTCTTGTAAACATGCTTGCATAAAACAGTTAAGAAAATAAATATTGATGTTAACAAGAAAGAATAATTGAAAAGATTGTCATGGACAGTAATATTAGTATCTTTTAGGAATTGCGAGCATTTATATAATGCACACCCACCCGTGTACACATTTGCAGTCACACACACACACACACACACACACACACACACACACACACACACACACACACACACACACACATATCTCGCACACACACACACACACTCGCAGACACACACACTCGCACACACACACATACATACACGCGCGCGCACCACACACACACACACACACACCACACCACACACACACACACACACACACACACACACACACTATAATTCACATACGGAAAATTTTAGGGGGAAATGTACTTTCACTTTCCCTGTTTATGATACAAAGAAACCGATAATAACTTTGGGCGGTGCTCACAGGGTACACACAGAGGCCATTGTCACTATTTTAAAAAAATCCTTTGCTTGAAGGGGAAGGAAACCCAGAGTATCTGACTCGTGATATGCAAACATTCATCAAACATCTGATTATTTATTGTCGAGACATATCAGGATATTAGGCTAGGCACTTTACGAAGGATCTTAAAAAATTCTGTTTTGTTATGTTGCACCAACATATTTAGGTTTCCTGAGAGAATCGGCATTTCCGACTGATATGAGTTATAAATTTCATAATTGATACGAAGATTTGTTTCAAGGATCTGGTATTGGTTTATCTTGTTTATGTGTGGTTCAATAATAATAATAATAATAAATAATAATAATAAGTACATGGAATTTATATAGCGCTATATCTTGTAAAAACAAATCAAAGGGCTTGCTTTCGACCTAAACAACGCATAAGCAATCAATAACAATTTATAGTTTTAGCAAATCCGAATGTACACACACACACGCACGCGCACACACACACACACGCACACACGCACGCACACACACACACACACACACACACACACACACACACACACACACACACACACACACACACACACGGGCGCGCGCACTTATAAAGGTTTATACACTTTGGCAGGTAGATGGTGAAGGCAGGGACAGATAAGAGATGGAAACAGGAGAGAATCTTAGGTTTGAAATACGTGTGTCTTTAGGTTGGATTTAAAAGTGTCATAAGTAGGCTTTTGCAGGAGGGAGAGAGGGAGGTCATTCCAGATCAACGGCCCAGAAACAGAAAGAGCAGCGACCAACGGTAGATAGGTTGAATCTAGGCATTCTTAAGGACAGAGTATCTGCGGCCGAGCGGAGGGAGCGAGAATATGTGCACAAGTGAAGACATTCACAGAGGTAGGAGGATGCAGTTTTGTGGAGACATTTTTACAGAGGGTATTGATCTTGTAGATTACTCTCTGTGGTACGGGCAGCCAGTGGAGAGATTGCAAAAGAGGGGTAGTGTGCACAGATTTTTTTCTTTCTGAGGACAGACAAGCTGCAGAGTTTTGTATACGTTGAAGGTAGTGGATAGATGATGCTGGCAGACCAGCCAAAAGAGAATTGTAATAGTCCAAACGTGAGAGAATAAGAGAAGTGACAAGTTTGGATGTTGCATCAGTGGACAGGTACTTTCGTATTGCACTAATACGCCGTAGTTGATAGTAGCATGACTGACAGGTTTGGGTAATGAATTCTCGCATGGAGAGTGTGTTGTCGACAACGACCCCTAGATACTTCACAGAAGTGGATAGCGGAACTGACGTGTTACCGAATTCTATTGGAAGTTGTTGAAATGGAGGAAAGTTTGTGTTTGGTGCCTACAAGCATGGCTTGGTTTTATCTGCATTTAGTTGTAAATTGTTTTGTATCATCCAGTGTTGGATTTCTTGAAGGGTGAGGGAAAATGGCTTGGCTGTCTAGATGTATAATTATGAGGAAATGGTAAAATTTGAGACTTGTTAAAATATACGGACCTGTGGTCTAGAGGTAAGCGCCTGCCTAGAAAGTGAAAAGTCAGGGTCGGGGTGTGCGGTGGTTCAAATCCCGTTTGGGCCCAAAACTTTTCCCCTATCTATTAGACCATCAGTGATAGTCTGGGTGCAGTCTTTCGGATGAGACGATAAACCGAGGCACAGTGTGTTACACGTCTTTATTTAGCGCACGTAAAAGAACCCACGGCAACAAGAGGGTTGTCCCTTGCAAAATTCTATAGAAAAAAAAGCCACTTTGATAGGGAAACAAATTCAGCTGCAGACAGGAAAAAGAAAAAAAAGGGTGGTCCGAATATCTGCTGTGACATAAAGTATAAAATACACGGAACCGATTTTTACTGTATAAAACAATTTGTTTCTCTGGCTTGCCGATGGAAATTGAACTGTTTTAAGACAATATACGTTGGATATCTTTTGTATAATATGTGGTCATAGTGTAACTGTTGATAACATATTAATATACAGCATGCTAAAATGATATATACTTGTGCCTGCCTCCTCCTCCTCATCAGCAATATTCAGCGATCCTTGACTGGGTTCTATATTTTTTCAAATCGTTATTGCACAGTCCAATTGGTTCATTATCATCATAATTATGAAAAGACATTATCCTTCTGCGGATTAGATTTTCTGTTATTGGTTATGGCTACAAATACAATTTTATGGTTAATTTGTCGGATTCCGTGAGAAATTGGGGTTTTTACTCCCAGTTATGGCCTATGTGGTAGGCGGAGCTATAAACAAGATTAGATTCAATTGAATTGGGATTTTTACTATTTTGTATTGTGCATTACTCTAGATTGACATTTTCCTGACTGTTTATTGCAACTTGAGTTAATTAGTCCCACTTCCACAAGTTTCGAAATTTTTGTTTCCAGTGCACATTACAGCCAACTCTTTCTGAAGATGGAACAGGTTTGCGCGCGCGCGTGTGTGTATGCGTTTTTTAGGGGTAGGAGGGGAATATAGTTGATTTTGGAGAAAAGCTACTAGAGGGAAGCATAATTGGAAGGAGGGGTAAGTTCTGTGTGGCTATGGTATTGGAAATAGGATTAAAAGGCTAGCAAATAAAAGAGCGAGCTTTTTGCATAGGGTTTATTTGGGGCTAATTCCTTAGTTCTTTTATCGATTGGGAGAAATTGGTAGGTTATATATGGGTAAGTAAGTGGAAATAGAAAAATGGCTACCACAAACAAGAGCAGGTTTTTCTCATGCGGCTTTATTTGGGGCTTGTATCTATCTTTGTTCAACAAATCAACTTGGGTTCTTTTGAAAACAAAGTCGATTTTTCAAAAATACAGTAGGACAGAAATCGCTGATTTCAATGCTGGAAAACTGTAATTAAACACTGAGTAAATGCAAGAAATAAGCATGAAATAACCGAACCTTTGGGCTTGTTCCTTCATTTATGTACTTCATTTTTTTTAAACGACCACAGCCTATTTGGAAGCAAAAGTAGGCTGCCGAAAACCACTAAGCTGATTCCAGAACTGGAAAATTGTCATAAAAAATCCAACTTGTGAGGTAACTCAAAACAACCATGGCTTGTTGATAGGACGGGTGATTTGCGATTTAAAGAAAACTTCCAGTCCATTGTGTCAAAAGCTAGGTACCATAGTGTCTATGTGCCATTGTGTCCACATGCATGCATGCATACAGGCAGACAAGCCTGCTGACTGACAGCTCTTTCCCAGTTACTAATGTTAATTACTAACACTAACTTTTACACTAACCTTTATTTCTTAACCTGACCCACATGTGGACACAAAAGGCAGGTGCATATCATGATACAAGAAGTGACACAGATACAAACCTTTTTTTGTTTTTTGCGTGTTTAGAGGTGGAGAAGTATGGGAAGTGTATTTGGGAAAAGGATGTTAGACAGAAGGGGCGGGATGGACAGCTGAATGTGGGAAGGGGCATAAGAGAAGTATGGCTAAATCGTCTGTGTGAGTGAGTGTGAGAGCAGGAATAGGGAATGGGCAAACATTTTTTTTTAAAGAGAGGAGGGGGAATGTGTAGCAAAATAGATATTTAGAAATAAATAGGTGGGGTTAAGTGAGAAAGTCAGTTACCAATGTGATGATTTTTTGTGCCTACGTGTGTGTGTGTGTGTGTGTGTGTGTGTGTGTGTGTGTGTGTGTGTGTGTGTGTGTGTGTGGTGTGTGTGTGTGTGTGTGTGTGTGTTTGAGAGAGACGGGCAAGGCAAGGCAAGGCAAGGCAAATTCTTTTATTCGAGGATAATAGATAAGCACACATGTGCTTTTTTACATCCAGTCCCCGCCCTTTTCAGGGATAACATCAAAATAAAAGATACTAAACAATAAAACTATACGCAGTACCAAACAACATGCAAGAAATAAGTACATTACATATAATAAGGTAAGAGAAATGCGACAGTGCACTACATATAATAAGGTAAGAAAGGTGCACTCATTCACAAGACGAAAATCAGAAGTCACAATAAAATAATTTGGATTATTAAAGAAGAAGAAAAGAAACGAAAAAAACCTAGAACAAAACAAACAAACAAATAACAAAAAAACAAACAAAAAACACACAAAAAAAACACACCAAAAAACAAACAAACAAAAAACCGCTAATAGATAAAGAGCCAGCAGGAGAACATAATAACTGAAACATCAATCTACAGCCATATGTCTAAAGTTATACAAGTCATTTAAATCATACATTTCGATAAAAGGGGGAAAAAATAACTGATATCCTTATTTGAAGGGGGCGGGGGAGAAATACTATCAAAAAAAACCAAACAACCCACCATAAAACATCCCAGATGTTTATAGAATTAGCAAAACATTTTTAGAAATTGGGTAATGATTTCCACCCACTCACATACTCTTACACACAGACATACAGACACACAGAAAAGAATTACACACATCCACACATCCACACCCATGCACGCACACAGTGGCAGAGAGGGGGGAGGGGGGGGAGTGTGGTTTGTTGTTTTTAGAGAGAGAGAGAGAGAGAATGCAGACCGACATAGAAGCAGGATGCATAAAAGGACGGGAAAAGTGTGTATACGTATTCCTTCATTCGAAATGTTTGCATTTTATTTAGATCAGATAAACTGTTGGTTGAAAAAATGAATAAGAAACATAAGACAATGCAAAATAAATCAAATGAAGAAGTGAAACATGAAAAACAGACGGAAAATGAAGAAAATGCAAAAAGACAGAAGAAGGTCAATAACAAGAAAAAATGTGCAGAAACACAAGAATAACCAGCAAAAGCAATATAAAATAGGAAGAGCAAAATGAAGAAATGGTGAACAAAACCAAAAACGGCAACAACAAGAACAACAAGAACAACAACAAAGAAGAGACTGAAAAAGAACAGTGTCCAGAAAGAACAGAGTAAAAGAGGGAAAACAGAACGTGGGAAAGAAACAACAGCAAAAAGAAAGAAAAGAAAAAAGGATACTGAAAAAAGGACGAACTGGATTACAGTGACAGACCATACGTTTGGAATCCGTTTCGGCCTGACCTTCCTGGCCTGACGGTTCAGACGGCTAGTCTGTCACCTGCTGAAGGGTTGCCAGATTTTGTCTTCCCTGTCTGTTCCGCTTGCCTGTCTCCCATTGGTGTTGGAATCTCTTGTGTCAATTCATTGATGAGTGATATATATTTTTCTTTTTAAACACAAAGTTTGATGAAGAATATCATAAACCTTGTGATTGTAATAGTTGTAGAAGCTGACGCAGCAGCAGCAGCAGTAGTAGTAGTGACCCTTATGGTTATATAGTTGCACAGTATTTAATTTGAGATTTAAGTGTTACAAGATGGTAGCTCTGATATGGCCTCTGTCGCCAGCAGTTGACCCACCCGCTAAGACTGCCATGAAGAAAATCTCAGTCTACCGTGCCATACACAGACCTGACAAGAGAACTGGAACACTCGCACCGACAGACTTCTCTAAAGATTCTTTTCCCTGATGTTTCACTGGACAATACTTTTATTTCCTGAAATACTCGGGTATTTTCCCTCTGCTTTTAGTAAATATATCAATGTTACTGAGTGCAAGGTTGGTTTTAAGGAATCTTGTTTTGGGTTTATCTCATTTTATGTATTGTTCTCCCACAGTACAGTGACCGTCCTTGATTTGACCCTTATGGCTGGCCAGGGTGTTAGTACAAGGAATGTCTGTATAATGAATTAGTTTTTAACCCTGTTTTAGTCTAAATATAATGGAACAGTTTTAGTTCGAGATTTAGAAATTTTACCAGGCAATAACCCCGATATGGCCTCAATGATCGGCGGTTCGTGGTGCTATAAACATCAAACAGATGGGAAAGGACTGACTATTGGAATAGTCAAGCCAGGACAGTAAAGTTGGTTTTGTACCCCGTTTTAATCTGTATGAGGTTGCACAGTTTTAATCTGAGTTTTAAATTTGACGAGGTGACAGCCCCGATATGGCTGTGTGGTCGGCAGGGCTAGAAACAACATGATTGGATTGGATTGGAACTATTTGAAAAATTGATCCTTTGTTGTTGTTCATAACTTTTTCTTTTTAAACTGAGTGACCATTCTCTGTCATTACTTTCACTTATATGTAATATCATTTTGGCGATACTGCTGGAACTCTTATCCAACCAAATGAATCGAACTATGACTGTCATTTTAGTCTCTTTTTGCTTATTCGATAGAAGGGTCTTTCTAGGTCTTCCGAGTGTATTAATATATATGTAGTTGCACAGTTTTATTCTGAAATTGAAAATGTTTACGAGGTGACAGCCCCGATATGGCCTTTGTGGTTGGCGGGGCTATAAACAGCATGGTTGGATTGGATTGGATTGGTTCTCTGAGATTTAAAACATTGACAGGGTGACAGCCCAGTACGGCCTCTGTGGCTGGCATGGCTATAAACAACGAGATTCAAAATCAAATAGTTTATCTCAAGAGAAATTCATCCAGGTTGGAGCAAAGGATTAAACATCTAAGGATGAAAGAATGAATCACATAGCCTACATGCCATCAGAGAGCTTACAGCACCATTGACAACCGACACATTATGCCCTCTGTGCAAACAACACAGATCTAGCATACTCTCTCACATGTTTATGCAACATAGCTACGCAGGCTCCATGAAACCCCTGATAAACAAGTCTCACATTCATGTGCAAGTCTGCACGCGTGCGCGCACATGTACATGCAAGCAGTTCGCGCGCGCACACACACACAACACACACACACACACACACACACACACACACACACATTCAGAATAACTGTTTAGAAAAGTGACTGTAAAAAAGAGAGTCATTTTGAAAATGTAGACCTTCAATCTTTTCAATCAAAAAAAATTTGTTCATATTAAAGTGCTGCTTACATTTCGTTGCACAAAACAATAACACTCAAAACAAAAACCACAATAGTCTCATCAGCATTTTTACCATTATCATCGTCACCATAGTCCTGATATCTCTCTCTCTCTCCTGATGTGGCCTCAGTGATTGGCGGGGCTATAAACACAGAATTAGATCGGATGCCATCCTCTTCAACCCCAACAGGCATGAATCTTTAGTTCCAATTGATGCCAATCCTTTCAAGTACCAAATACCATTGTCCCGGGAAGAAATGCCCAACTCACTGCCTGCTAACGTCCAGCCCCAATATGTCCTCTGCGGACGGCAGGACTATAAACAATAAACAGGAAGATTGGATTAGATTTGCCTGCTAACGTGTCTGTGACCGTGGATATTGTTCGCAAAACCGTTTCTGGCTAATGTATGCAATCTCGGATTCTGCCTTGAAAAATGTTTCCTAGTCTGCCATTGCGAGCAGAGCTAATCCAGCGTACCCATCGTGAAGTGTGATTATTATAGAGTAACCTTTTGAACTTTGACTTTCTTGTTTCGCCAATGATGTTACAGTGTGAGGGCTATGTTTATACCACCACAGCGTTGTTTGCATAAGTGTATACAAACACATTTTTCTCCTCTTTATGAAATAAAAGCCTCAGTAGCAACAAGTTTGAACTTTTTTCTTTATGTTTTTGATATAATCATTATTCCTCTGGCCAAATTTCAGAACTGTGCCTATAATAATTTTGTAAAATATTTTAAAAACATATGCACAAACTGGCCTAGTATGGAGTGAGTTAAAAGTATTTTGTTCTTCTAGTCATCTGAAAAAAAAAACAAGGCCGGCAAAGGTTACTACCAAATAGGCCCCCTCCATAATCTCTCAGTTACAAAACGGTGCAAAAAGATAACACTTATCTCAAAGAAAAGATGACCTCTTACAGGTGAATGTCCCGTGGACCAAACATGCAGAGTAACATCCTGCGCCCATCCTTATGCGCACAGCATCCCTACCCCCCCCCCCCCCCCCCACACACACACACACCCCCTTTTTGGTTGGCAGGGCGTTGATATAAAGAACGTCAGTAGAGTTTAGTTTTGATCTGAGATTTATTTTTAAAATGACAAGGCGACATCCCCAATATGGTCTCTGTGGTCGGCAGGTATATAAAAAGCAAGACTGGATTGAATTGGACCCTGACTGGTTGCCAAAAACAGGACAGTTCTGACACGGTGTTATTCACTGAATGAATCAAGAAAAAAACAACACTTGCCGTGTTGTTTGCTTGAACAAGTGGGTGAATAGAGTGGGACGATAAGAAAGCAAGCAAGAGAATGGGCAGAGCGGGGAGGGTTCAGAAAAAAAGGCATGATTATTTCCTGTTTTAATTTCAATTATAGTTTACAGCTTATTCTAAAACCATAATTCCAAGTAGTAGAAACTGTTTTTGATTTCATTCCATTCTGTTTTGAGGTTGGGATTTTTATGATGAGCGATTTGACAGTTTTCTTTTATAAAGTTTCTCTCAGTAGATTCGTAGTAGAGTATTTCTTGCGTTGTCAGCTCCAGAGGGTTACACTAAGCAAGTATATAAAGACAAATCTATTTAAACCAAGTATACTAGGTGTATATCAAGAATTTAATATCTCTGCTGCCTCATTGTTTCTTGGAGTTGTCTTTTTTACTTAAAGAGACGGTGCTCGCCATGGTACACATGGGCCATTCTCATATTACTGACTCATTTGCTCAAAGGCGAGGGAACCCCATGGTGCGTGACTTGTGATGTACGAATAACCACCAAGCATCTGTTTATGGAGTGTCGAAATGTTCAGAATGGTACTGCAGATTCCATACAGATCCCCTTTTTTCGTTCTGTTTCATCAGACAACATTTTAAACATGCATAGAAATGGGGGGGGGTTCCCGTCTGATATGAGTGAAGAAGTCATAGTTGCTAAGGACAAGGTTGTTTTAAGGAATCTGGTTTTGTTTTTATTTCATTTTGTGTGTCATTGATGTGGTTTCCCCCTCAACGTGGTGATCGTCCTAGGTTGACCCTTATGGTTGGCCAGGGATTTAAACTGAGGAAGACATTAGAGTTGACATTATGGCCTGTTTTAATCTGTATATAGTTGCGCAGTTTTGATATGAGATTTAAACTTTTGTAAGGTGAGAGCCCCGATATGGCCTCCATGGTCGGCGGGGCCATAAACAACGAGATTGGATTGGATTGAAGTGGTAACCATCCATGGTTGACTCATGGTTGGCCAAGGGGTTGATTTGAGGACTGTCATTAGAATTGGTTTTAAACACTGTTTTGATTAGTATATAGGTTCATGGTTAATGTAAGATTTAAATTTTACGAGGTGACAGCCCTGATATGGCCTTTGTGATCTGCAGGGCTATAAATAGCATGACTGGATTGGAATTGAAAGTCATGAAAACTTTCGAGACTCTAACAATGCCCGATAGTTTTTAAGTTGTTGGATATCTTCTGATTTTAAAACCTACCAAAACAAGAGAGTGGCGGTAGAAAATCATTGTACAATATGACTTTCGCGAAAGGCCTTTGACTTGAAACCCAAAACATATGCTAAAATCTAACCAGATCTAAGTATTAAACACCCATTTTATTCTCGAGCTTGATTAATTGTGAGGCTCTGTGACCTTTTTTTGCGGACAGTGACTAATAAATTACCATTAACGGACTGTCACTAACGGACAGTCACTAATAAACTGTCACTAACGGACTGTCTTTAATAAACTGCCACAAACGGACTGTCACCAACGGACTGTCACCAACAGACTGTCACCAACAGACTGTCTCTAAACGACTGTCACTAACGGACTGTCTTTAATAAATGCCACTAACGAACTGTAGCTAATAAACTGCCACTAAGGGACTGTCTTTAATAAACTGCCACCAACGAACTGTCACTTATGAACTGCCACTAACGAACTGTCACTAAAAAATTGCCACTAACGGACTGTCACTAACGGAATGTCACTTATAAACTGCCACTAACAAACTGTCACTTATGAACTGCCACTAACGAACTGTCACCAATAAATTGCCACTAACGGACTGTCACTAACGGGATGTCACTTATAAACTGCCACTAACAAACTGTCACTAATAAATTGCCACTAACGGACTGTCACTAACGGAATGTCACTAACAGACTGCCACCAACAGACTGTCCATAACAGACTATCTGACTGTCACTAACAAAACATTTCGCCTTAAATATAGTGCGCCATCGCGTATCAGTAGGAACAGATGACAAAAAAAAAAAAAAAATCCCGCATACACACAGGTGTCGTGTTTAGACACCACCTGGAAGTCAGATTGCGGATACCGAAATGGTTAGGAAAAACAAAGGTCGCATCCCCAGAAATCTCATCAATGGTAAAGCTCAGGGCAGAGAAACGAAAAGAAAACAAAGTCTCTTAGCAGAAGTAGCTAACATATTGGTATCATTATTTTGCCGAACATTTTCCTGCAGCCAACTGTACATCGTTGAATACATAACATTATGGTTCAAATCTTCACATGCCCAACGACCAAAGCCATGTCGCACTTTTCAGCCGGCTGCAGGTTTACTTTGATTCATTCATCGATCAGGAATCAGGAGGCTACAGCGCTGGAACCATTGAGTGAACAAGGACAGACTTTCCATCCTTCCGTTTATCAATGAAACCGGATGGAGACGGATTGAGAGAAGCGCGTAGGGGGGTGGGGAAGGGTAAGGGGGTGGGGAAGGGGAGGACAGAGACTGTGACAACAGAAGGAAGAAGAAGGGGGGGGGGGGAGCTATGGCTGCGTGAGAATGCCCTGAGAAATCAATGAATCTTTTTTTTTTTTACATCGTGGATCGGGAGCAAAAGTCTTGCGCAAACCACACAATGCTGGTCTGCAGTTTGGTTGAGAGAGAGAGGCTCATAAAAACACACCACCACACAACACACACACACACACACACAACAACACACACACGCACGCACGCACGCACCACCACCAAACACACACACACACACACACATACTAACAGACTGTCTGGTATCACTTAAGTGGAAAGACGTTAAAATGAAGACTTACACAACACACACACACACACACACACCACACACACACACACACACACACACACACACACACACACAATGTAAGAATACAATGTTGTAAACACAGTGACTAGAAAAGACATAGAAACACACACACTAACACACACACACACACACACACACACCACCATGTTTCTTCATGTCGATATATGCATATTGAGGTTGAAATGGGGAAA
>CM060324.1:15094095-15121595 GCA_030674155.1 Stramonita haemastoma
AGAATTTCTTACAGGGTGGCTTGTTTAAAAGCCATTAGCATAGTCAACTTGAGCTTACTCAGAAAAAATGCAATTAAAATGACGAAAAATGCCAACTGGGAATATTATAAGGAATCTGGATTTTGTTTTATTTCGTTTTATGTGTCATTGATGTGGTTTCTCCCACAACACAGTGACCATCCAGTGCTGACCTTAAGCAGGGCTGTGATTCATGGAAGGACAGTGGGGTTGGTTATAAACCCTGTTTTAATTTGTTTATATAGTTGCACAGTTTTAATCTGAGATTTGAACAAAAATGACAGGGTGACGGCCCTGGTATGACCTCTGTGGTTGGTGGGGCTATAAATCAGATTGGATTTGGTTGGATTATTGTTTCCACTATCACTCCCTCCATCCTCTAGCATATATGATGTTATGGTATAGGTATGTGGTTATGAGCGTTGACATAGATAAATGCAGGCATTGTGTATTTAGAACATGAAATCAAATGTATCAACGCAAGAATGGCTGTCTACCCACTACCCTTCATGCACACACATGCAGTGCATGATAGTTTATGTGAGCAGGTATAAGCATTGAATTTATGCACATAAGGGAACACATGTGTATGCAGACCGTGTGAAAATGTGTATGTGTGTGTGCGTGCGTCCATGCGTTTTTGTTGTTGTTTTTTTTTGTTTTGTTTAATGTCCTTCACTACTTGGTGATATAGACACACCCGCATTCTCTCTCTCTCTCTCTCTCTCTTCTCTCTCTCTCTCTCTCTCTCTCTCTCTCTCTCTCTCTCTCTCTCTCTCTCTCTCTCTCTCTCTCTCTCTCTCTCTCTCTCTCAGATATAGATATATATATATATATATATATATATATATATATATATATATATATATATATATATATATATATATAACTACAGAAGAGATCTTACTGGGGAAGAATATATAACCTCAGCAACTGATGTTATGAACTGCTGAGAGTCATACAAAACTTCTTGAACAGTGGCATATCTTTTTTTAATATCTAATCCTCTCCTTTTAAAAAGGTCAATAAGAATTGGGCAATCAAACAATAAGTGTTGGATTGAAAGAGGTTGAGAACAGCAACATGACACGTTTTTAGAATATTTGGTATTCCATGCATTCAACCTCAGTTTATACATTAAAATTTCTAGTTTACGTGAGCATGAAATACGTTCAAAATGTGATGTCTTCATTTTGGAATGCATTCTATTCATCAATCTTGCACTAATTTCATACGAGGACAATACAAGATTGGAATCAAACGTTTCAATACACAGGCACCTTGTTTTGCTAATGAATCAACCATGCGTCCATGCGTGTGTGCATGCGTGTGTGCATACACGCACACGTGCGTGTGTGTTTAAGAAAACACTGTGGCACATTGGCAGTGTTGCAGCAAGCCAAACTCTCTCCTGACAGCCAGTCTCCCTGTGGACAGCCTCCTGTTTATATTTAGACTGCAGATACTGGCCTCTCTATAAGTCTTCAAGGCGATCAATAGTCTTCTATGAAGTTTTTGCAGGTGGTGGGATCGATAGTATAGACGTGGAGATGTGGAGAGGAGGGCATTTATCCGGCAAATGTTGTGCAATATTGCATTGATGACATGCACAGCAGGAGCTGCGTGTGCTATGATCGATAGGTAGAGGCTTATAAATCTCCCATTGGGCTGATTAGTTGAGGGTTATTTACGTTCTTGATACCTGCTCAGAGAGAGAGAGAGAGAGAGAGAGAGAGAGAGAGAGAGAGAGAGAGAGAGATGAGTGTGTGTGTGTGTGTGTGTGTGTGTGTGTGTGTGTGTGTGTGTGTGTGTGTGTGTGTGTGGTCTTTGATTTTACGACGTGCGTATGTGCATGCGTGTGCGCGCGCGCGCGCGTGTGTAAAGGAAATAGAAATAGATGCTGTTGTGTTTTTCATACCTGTCACTGCTTTGAGTGTTAGTCCAAAGACAAAAAATACTACGAGATCAAGTCCTATGTTATGAGTTAAAACAAAAATATTGAAAGCGGGCAACATGTTTAAATTGTCATATTTTGGCCGGAACATATGCAGACATGATTGTCTATCTAAAACGGTGCTGACAGGGAGAGTGGAAGGGAAGAGAAGTAGAGGAAGATCAAGAGGTCAGTAGATAGATGGTGTGAAAGACTCGAAAGGTAGTAGGCCAGCTGAGTTCCTGTAACAGGCCCAAGGCACATCAAGACACACAACACATCAAGAAGTAATTATGGAATTCCCTAGTGTCTTTAACGTAGTATCTTACCCCTTGCTCAACAGCAAAAACACTGCCAACAGACCAGACATCCCCAAACTCAGTATTCCAACATGCAAACCAACAGATAGTGAAGACCAAGTCCTTCGTATGAGATTATAAACCGAGGCCCCGTGCAAACGCAGAAGATCTTGTGCACACGTTAAATCCTGTTCCGCTTTTCGAAAGAGTAGGCCGTTGTGTGCCGGTGGGAACATATGACACGATTTACAAAAACTGCATACACACGGGGACTGGATGTAAAAAAAAAGCACATGAGTGCTTATTCCATTATTCTTGATATAAAATAATAAAATACAAAATAAAATAAATAAAACTTGACGATTCATATTGTGTCAACCCCAGTCTTGGGACCACACCAAACCCATCTATCCATCCACTCACCCATCGCCCAAGAGCAACAGTCGTGCATTATTGCATTTGTTAGTGAGCAAAATGTTGATAGGAACTTGAATGGATGACCTTATTTATTTTATTTTATACCACTTTATGTCACAGCAGATTTCTCTGCGTGAAATTCGAGCTGCTCTCCCTGGGGAGAGCGCGTCACCACAGGTGCAGTGCCTACCCATTATTTTATTATTTTTATTATTTTTTTATCATTGTTTTTTCCCCCTCAGGGATGGTGTCTAAACACGACACCTGTGTGTCCTGTGTTTCATGTGTCGCATGTCAACACAGTCACTGAAGCAAGGGAAAGCTGTATGCTTTCTTTCAATGTATGGGTGTGAACCAGCCTGCTTTGCTGCTGGCAACCCTGCCTCCATCCATGACCATCAATGCTGTCTGCCTCCTCTTCCTCTGCTCCCTAATACTCTTCTCTGCTTTGTTTTTCTTCCAGCTTCGATCTCTCCTTTGTTTGCATTCGTGTTTTCTGAAATTTTTGTCCCATTCTTTTGTGCCTGGAAGGGAATCAATGTTTGGATTAAACTGTATTGAAAAGTTGAGGTATGAGTTAGCTTTCATTCACATTGCTTGCAGAACAGCTTTGCTTAGATCTGGACATCTAAAGGCCTATACAAACATACTGCTCTTTATCCTTCTTGTACTGCATTTGACACAATTTATGTCTGAGTAATCAATGCTGGTCATTGTTCCTAGATCTCAAAATAGAGAGAGAGAGAGAGAGAGAGAGAGGAGAGAGAGAGAGGAGAGAGAGAGAGAGAGAGAGAGAGAGAGAGAGAGAGAGAGAGATAAAAACCAACAATTCCCATAAATACTGAGGCTACTGAAACTTAAAGAACTCTCTGTGTGAGACAGAAAGAGAAAGAAATCGACGTTCTCAGTTATCAAGAAGTAATTAAGTCCCTAGTGTCTTTAACGTAGTATTTCGCCCCTTGCTCAACAGCAACAACACTGCTAACAGACCAGAAGTCCCCAAACTCAGTATCCCAACAAGCAAACCAACAGATAGTGAAGACCGCTACATCCTGTTGCTTCCCCATCTGCCAGACTCTGTTACATCAGCCAGCAGCTCAGACATTTCTGGGATCAGTGAGCAGGTGAATGACTGCTAGAGGCGGAGTCAATGAAGCGTGAAAATGGCCGCAGATGTAATTTTTCCGTAACGATTTTCATTTAATGCCGGAGCTTAGGGGGGGGGGGGGGGGGGGGGGGGGGGGGAGGCTGTTGTGTGATATGCTTCACTCCTCATTTACCTTGTTCAATTACTGTCATTTGTTACCATCTTTTTCTTCCCTGTTGAGTGTCAGAAGGATTAATACAATGGATTTCCATTTACATGGAATTTAACCCCCAGGATAATTATGGCATAGTCCTTAGAAAGATCAAGGGTGAAATATAGGCTGGTAAAAATATTTACATCTGGAAACTGTGTGATGAATAAGGCTTTGCAAATGATGAATTTTGATTCATGGTCTGTGAAATGGCAAGATATGTTTAAGAAATCTGAATTTTGTTTTGCTACCTTCTCTTTGGTGACTTTCCCGTCCTGCTGTTCATGCTCCAGTCATCAATTTCTCTGCCCCAGCCATACCAGATTCTTCACACTGCATCCACTTAGTTAGAAGTCCATGCGGAGCCCATCAATGTCAGGCCACCATGGGGCCACCAGCAAGAGGAGCCTGCACAGCTGCTGGGTCACTTTTATCGTATTCATTGGTGCCTGTTCTGGGCTAACATTCGCAGGACACCACCTGCAAAGCCCCCTACTGATGACCACGGAGCCAGACTGAGTGATTCGCCCCCTGAGGTGGTGACCACCACAACGTCTCTCCAATGACCCTCCTCCATGAACCAAACCCCAAAGGCATTGACATAAACTTTTCACAGGCTCAGAAGTGTATGGGGCTATAAAGACTGAGGTCACCATGAGAAGAAAGTAACTGGGGCATCCAAATCAGAACATTGTCACATTGAGCTGACTCAAAAGTAACACAAATTAAAACAAAAAAGTATTAGCCAAGAATGCTTCACCAGCCACCCCCTCTGTGCCGATGCAAACATGTACACACATACAATAGTAAAAGTATACTGTTGAGCATTTGTACATAAAAATGTATGCTGTGCCACCCTGTATGAACAGTGTGAAGTGTACAAGCCTGTCTTAGTGTGTGTGTGTGTGTGTGTGCGTGCGTGCGTGCGTCGTGCGTGCGTGTGCGTGTGTGTGTGCGCGCGCGCGCGCGTGTGTCGTGTGTGTGTGTGTGTGTGTGTGTGCCTGCCTGCCTCTGCCTGCCTGCATGCATGCATGTGTCTGTTTGTGTCTGTGTCTGTCTGTCTTTGTGTTTGTGTATCTGTGCAAGCGTGCATGCTCATGAACATATCCTGGTACAGTAGCAGTGTTGCAGCAAGCCAAACTCTCTCCTGACAGCCAGTTTCCCTGTGGACAGCCTCCTGTTTATATTTAGACTGCAGATACTGGCCTCTCTATAAGTCTTCAAGGCGATCAATAGTCTTCTATGAAGTTTTTGCAGGTGGTGGGATCGATAGTATAGACGTGGAGATGTGGAGAGGAGGGCATTTATCCGGCAAATGTTGTGCAATATTGCACTGATGACATGCACAGCAGGAGCTGCGTGTGCTATGATCGATAGGTAGAGGCTTATAAATCTCCCATTGGGCTGATTAGTTGAGGGTTATTTACGTTCTTGATACATGTAAGGGGAAGAGAGAAGATTATTTCGAGAGGGTAGAAGAGAGTAAGATTAATACTTTTATCCGGCCAGAGAGAGAGAGAGAGAGGAGAGAGAGAGAGAGAGATGAGAGAGAGAGAGAGAGAGAGAGAGGAGAGAGAGAGAGAGAGAGAGAGAGAGAGGAGACTACATGCTTGTTGTCACTATGCCAATCACATTCATGTTATGCTTGTTCCATGCTTATTGAGCGAATAAATCTGACTTAAGCCAGGAGTTACAAAAGAGATCAGAAGTGACAAGCGACCAAGAATAGATCATCAGTCCTACTATTCTGTTCAACAGAGTTTACCCAACAAACACAAGCACACTGCAAATAGACCAAAAGTCAAAACTTGGAGAGAGAGAGAGAATACGAATACGAATACGAATACGAATACGAAATTTTATTCATGAAAGGCCTTCGCCCCATATGAAGGGGTGTGTGTGTGTGTATATGGAGACATGCACAATTTGAACATTCTTAGTTCTTAGAAAAAAATAGTAATGGACATTACGATACTGCTATTTCTCTTATCTGAAATGCTTTATACAGGTATATGGACAAATTTTTCACAGTTTCCGGGTTTGTTGCAGACATTAGTAATCTAAATCTGAACAAATTTGGGTCTCTGAAAAACTTCATAGCAATAAACTGTTTCCTGATTTCTGCTAAAGATGGACAACAAAGAAGGAAATGAATTTCATCCTCGTTTTCTTCTTTACATAATGGACATATCAAATCATTGTCACTTTGGTGTTTATATCGAAATGAATGAACAGTTATACTAGAGATACCAAAACGAAATCTAGTCATCATAAATTTCAAATGTTTGTCAATATCTAATAGCAAATAGTTTTGTATACGAGGCACAGGGCTAGTGAATGCACGATACATGCTGAACCTCTCACTATTTTGAACATGATTGTTCCACTCTTGCCACCTACAATCAATTAAACGACTTTTGAATGCACGCAAAAATTCATTCACTCTTTCCACACCTTGATGAAACCAAACAAAACCAAATCCATACTGAAAAAGACACTTTCTTACATTTGTTACCCATGTTGTTTTTCCTCGATCATCCAACTCACATAGCATCATATACGCTTTCCTTGGTAACCTTTCTGGTTCCATTCTTGTTAGCTTTAACCAATAGCGTATAGTACTGACAACAAAATTTATAGTGATAGGATACCTATTCATTTCCCTGTACACTAAGTCGTTAGGTGTTCGTCTATCCACTGCCAAAAATTTCTTTAAAGCAAATAAATGGGTTTTTTCACAATATTCTGCCGCAGCATAAATACCCCAAACTTCTGAACCATACTGCATAATAGGCTGAACTTGTGCATCAAATAATTTCAAAAAAAGTCTTACTGAGCTATTATTCAAAGCATTTAATCCTCGCATGATAGTGAGAAGTGCCTTTTTTGCTCGGCTCGCTAAATCTCTGCATGTAGCAGTGAAACTAAGCCTAGTTGAAAAATATACCCCCAAATATTTATAGGCATTGACAACTTCTATCTGATTACCATCAACTGACCAGTGTTCTCTGGCACTCAAATAACCCCCCTTTCTAAACACAACAATATTTGATTTACCCATATTTACCTTCAATCTCAAAGAGGAAGAAGCGTGCATTAGACTATTTATCTGGGTCTGCAGACCAACAACTGTTTCAGAAAGAACAACAACATCATCCGCAAACAAAAGTATAAACAGTTCCAAAGTATCTAGCAAAAATGTCACACCATGTTTTCCATTTTGTATTACTTCAAGTGCTAACTCATTAATAAACAGAGAAAATAGAACCGGGCTGCAAACGTCACCCTGTTTGACACCTGCTGAACATTGAATATAAGGCGATAATTTAGTTCCACATCTTACTCTTGCCTTAACACAATTATACATGCTTTTCACACAACGAAACAATTTTCCCTTTACTTCATTTTTCAACAATATTGGCCATAGCAAATTTCTGTTGATGGAATCGAACGCCTTTTCGAAGTCTATAAAGGCAACATACAATTTTCTGTTCAAACTGAATTGTTTTTGTACACACGCTAAAAGTGTAAATACATGATCAACAGTTGAGTATCCTTTTTTAAATCCTGCTTGAAATTCCCCTGTTAAATTATTTTCTTTTACCCATGCTTGTAGTCTTCTGTTTATGATACCACTATAAATTTTGCTACTCACATCACACAAGGAAATACCCCTATAATTTCCAGGAACATTTACTCCCCCTTTCTTATACAGTGGTAAAATAATTGATTCTGACCAGTTTGTAGGAAAGACACCTTTGTCAAACAGAGCATTAAAAAACTTAACAAAAAAAGGAGTAATCTTTGTAGATGCATTTTTTAACAGTTCAGGTATCAAGCCATCTGGGCCAGCAGCTTTCCCCACCTTCAGTTTACAAATAGCTAACTGAACCTCTTCCTCCATTATAGGCTGATTAAATATACATTCATCATCTGAATCCGAGTCATCCTCCTCCACTAAAGTGTTATCTACATTACTTTCATTACTTTTGTCAAGAAGATTACTAAAATGATCATACCATTGCTCTACAGAGATTTTATTTCTAACTAATTTTCTTTTTGGCATAGCGCTGTGTATTGTGTCCCAAAACATTTCTTTAGAATCAATAGAAGCCATTAACTTATCAATCATCAGTGCATTATGCTCTTTTTTCTTTCTAGCTAAAAGATTCTTATATTCTCTTCTCTGTATACAATATGGACTTCTGTCTTCTTCTTTTTTAAAACGCCGGTATTTTCTAAGTGCTCTACGAGTTAATCTTTTCTTTAATCTACATTCTTCATCATACCATTCTTCTTTTTTCTTATGCCTATTTATCAAACATACTTTTTTCATTGAAACTGCTGCACTTCTAATACAGTTATTAAATACATTTAATGCTAAATCAACGTCGTTGTCAATCAGTTGTATAGCTTCATTTACTCTTTTATAACTTTCATCTGAATTTAAAGCATTTACAAACTTTTCGCTTTGAGCTGCATTCCAGACATATTTTTCCATTACAACCTTATCTTCAATGTCATCAATACCACTAAGATTATCGTTAGGAAATGAAATGGACAAGACAATGGGCAAGTGACTTGTGTCAATACGTTCTACAACTTCTAAACAACAGTTGTCAAATATAATTGTAAAAAGATCTGATGATAACAAAAAATAATCAATGACACTGCTAATCAATGACACTGCTACCTGAGTCCCCAATATATGTGTAGCGTCCTTCACGATCGCCATAACACATACCATTCATTATAGACAAATTCAATGCAGTGCGAGAGAGAGAGAGAGAGAGAGAGAGAGAGAGAGAGAGAGAGAGAGAGAGAGAGAGAGAGAGAGAGAGAGGAGAGAGAGAGAGAGAGAGAGAGGGGGGGGGGGGGGTTACATCCCCCTGCTTCCACATCTGCCAGAAGCTGTTACTTCATCCCCCACACATTTTCCAGATCATTGAGCACGTGAAGGACAGCAAGGAGCCAGTCAGTGTAGCGTGAACATTGCGGCAGATGTAATTCTTCATAACTGTTTTCATTGATTACCGGGGCTTAGGGGGACTGTAAAGTGATCCACCTCACCTGCCATTCAGCTTGTTCAATTACCACAGTCAGTGTTGTTGCCATCACTTTTTTCCTCCTGTCACTTTTCCTCCTGTCAAGTGACTAGTCGTGTTGTACACAAAGTTTCCATCCTGTTAGAAGTTACTCCCCCAGGGCAAATTTGGCAGTATCTTGCTAACAAAAAATCTTGGGTTAAATCTTTGTATGATGATAAAAGTTACCTTTACCCGGAAACAATGTTATCAATACAGTCGTGCTATACACAAAGTTTCCACCCTGTCAGAAGTTACTCCCCAGGACAAATTTGGCAGTGTTTTCATATAAAAAAAATCTTGGGTTAAATCTTAGTATAGTGATAAGGTTACCTTTACCTGGAAACCATGTTGTCAATACAGAAAAATCCATGGCGAGGTATGTTCAACAAATTAATTTGATTCTTTGGCAGCCATGTTCAGGGTAGCATATCTTTATTTAACACACTAGCAAGATTGCCCTTGACAGAGTATTTACATGCAATTCTCAGTATTTGTATAAACAAACATGTGAGAGTAGATATACAGTATGAAGGTAAAGGAGTGTGTGTGTGTGTGTGTGTGTGTGTGTGTGTGTGTGTGTGTGTGTGTGTGCACGCGCGTGTGTGCATGCGTGCGTGCATTCTTGCGTGAGTGTGTGTGTATGGGTATGTGTGTGTGCGTGCACAGTGTAATCAGTGTTGCAGCAAGCCAGCCAGTCTCCCTGTGGACAGCCTCCTGTTTATATTTAGACTGCAGATACTGGCCTCTCTATAAGTCTTCAAGGCGATCAATAGTCTTCTATGAAGTTTTTGCAGGTGGTGGGATCGATAGTATAGACGTGGAGATGTGGAGAGGAGGGCATTTATCCGGCAAATGTTGTGCAATATTGCATTGATGACATGCACAGCAGGAGCTGCGTGTGCTATGATCGATAGGTAGAGGCTTATAAATCTCCCATTGGGCTGATTAGTTGAGGGTTATTTACGTTCTTGATACCTGCTCAGAGAGAGAGAGGAGAGAGAGAGAGAGAGAGAGAGAGAGAGAGAGAGAGAGAGACAGACAGAGACAGACAGACAGACAGACAGAAACAACACAAAGACACAGAGAGAGTGAGGAAGACAGACAGACAGAGAGCTGATTTCGATGATACCATTTGCTCAGCAGCTTTTTTCACAAAGTCTTTTGCAGCATGTAATTAGCTGTGTGAGACAACACTGAGCAGAGGGGGGGTGGGAGATGAGAGTAGGAGGGAACATACAAAGTTGTTCAGGAGCATTTGTAGTGCAGTAGCCTACTGCCTTTTTTTTTTAATGAATGAAATATCGACATGTTTAAAGAATGTATAAACTTAAGTTAGGTAACATACAATTAGTCATATTACATGAAGCAAGGTAAAAATGGAATGCATCCCTTTGAATCTATAGACCTATATGATTGCTTTGTTGCTGGTAAACCGATTTCCATTTCTATTAATGTTTTCCTCCTCCTCTAGTCCTCCATTATCTCTCTTTCTCACCTCTTCCTACTTACCCTCTCGAATTCTCCTTTGTGCTATTAAACTTTTTGTTTTCTGCAGGTTTTGTCCCACCATTTTCGTGTGCCTGAAAAGGATGTGTGTTTAGATCAAAGTGAAGTGTTGAGGCATGGGTGGATTGTCACTCACTGGCATTGCTTGCAGGTCATCTTGATAAATATGGAGATTTGAAGACCTATACAAACATGTTGTCACTTTATTGCCTGTGTGCAACAGTTGACACAACTTGTCTTAGTGATCAATATTTGTTAGTCCTTAGGGGTTCCAGAACCCAGAGAGAGAGAGAGAGAGAGAGAGAGAGAGAGAGAGAGAGAGAGAGAGAGAGACAGACAGACAGACAGACAGACAGACAGACAGACAGACAGACACAGAGACAGACAGACAGAGACAGAGAGAGAAGGGGGGGGGGGGGGAGAATCTGTGTCATTAACGCTTTGTGGCGTGAGACAGAGTTTAGTCAAACATAGAAATATCAGAACGATTTAATCCAATATTTTTTTAGTGCATATTTTTCTATCATTCAGCAGAAATTACACCAAAAAACAAACCAGAAAGCCCCAACACAGGAAAAACATCCCAGCACATACATGGGTGGAAAGCGGAGGCTCTGTACATCCTGTTGCTTCCCCATCTGCCAGACTGTTACATCAGCCAGCAGCTCAGACATTTCTGGGATCAGTGAGCAGGTGAATGACTGCTAGAGGCAGAGTCAATGAAGCGTGAAAATGGCCGCAGATGTAATTTTTCCGTAACGATTTTCATTTAATGCCGGAGCTTAGGGGGCCTGTTGTGTGATATGCTACACATGCCATTTACCTTGTTCAATTACCCTCAGTGTCCTTGTCATCATCCTTTTTTGGCCTGCCATGTTGCAGTTGAAGTGACAGACTAGGTTTCCACCCTATCAGGAATTGACCCCAGGATAATTTTGACAGAATCTTCCGGAAAAATCCTGAGTGAAATGAAATACTGAAAACAACTGCCATACATTTTGCTTTGTGGTTTGTTAGTCTTTGATAAGATGAGAAAATGTATTCCACTATCAGATTCTGTGACAGATATTATGTAAAACTAGCAAAAATCATAATATGAACAAATCACTGTATCAAAAACAAAACTTTGCGTCAGGTTAAGTTTTTCTAATTAAAAGAAAAGATGATGCAAACTGATAAAGGTCAAACTTGTACATTTACACACAGAAGAACACATAAAATAAACATGTAAAAGCTAGAGGCAGGTTTATTTAAATAAACAATGCACCTTTTTTTTCTTTATGAACTGAGATTGCAAAAACAGAGAACACACTGACAAGACAAGGTCATTCCAAGTTCAGAGCTTCAGAAAATACTACCATGTTCTGTGAACTGTAGCACACCTGAGAGAGGTAGTCTTTGCTGTTTGTTAACCCTTATAGCCCCTTGAAATGGAGATATCATAAGAAATAATAAAATAACATAAATATAAATTTTTAAAAAATAGATAAATGAATATATGATATATCCTAGTTTCATCATGAGAAAAAAAACTATTCCTTCATGCACTATCATTAATCTATTTTCTAAGTTTAATTCGAGCGGTTGATCCCAAACCTGCTGGTTTACAATCTATTGTTTCTTAACACTTTCAGCCTGTGAATCAATGAGAAAGGAGACTGGGGACTCTTGTTGCTTCAACCCCACGCCAAAGGGTGTTACACAGCCAGTAACCTATTTCAGGGTTGAGAGAACACATTAACGCTCGCAGGAAACAGAGCCAGCGAAGCAAGAGTCGGGCTGCAGATGCAATTCTCCTTGGCAATGTTTCGGTCAAAGTCAGTGATGAGGAATTCGGTTACGTTCATGTGCCTGGCATACCATTCTATCTGTTTATCTATCTATACCTTAGTCTGGTGACCTGGGGGCACCCCTGAAGACTTGACAACCAGTTCCCTCCATTCCTCTTCTGTTCTGCCTTTCTCAAAATTTGGCGAGTTCTAGACCTGTCCATTCGCTGATTTGTCCTGCCCATCTCTTCCTTTATACCATACTTTACTGGCATACCATTATTTTTACTAAATCACTGACATGGTCATCACTGTTTTCGTTTTCCAGTAGACTAGTCTTCAACTTCTAGGCTACTTTATTTTCTCGGATGAGAAATTCTAGTTTTGCATAGGACATTGCAATACATTGCCCTTAAGCTTTATTTGACAGGCAAGAACACACTTCCATTGATACATTTTCTTTTGTCTTGATTTTATGTAAATGTTAAAACAAGCAATAAAGCTTCAGCAACTGGATAACTTTCCATTTTTCGGCTACTGCTGAGGTTCACTTAAAGGGAGATTTTGCTTTTACTAATTTTTTTGAGGTTCACCATAGGGAGATTTTGCGAATGCAACAACCAGTTTTGCCCATCATAAGGTAGCGGGTTCAGACCAGAGATTGTCAAAATATGACACCAGAGTGTCAGGTGTTTAAAAAAAAAGGTTTTGTTATCTTTTCCTTTTAATGCAAAAAAAAAAAAGTTAATCTTTTTCTTTTAGCATCTTTCACAACTTTCCCTGCTGGCACAAAATGGCCTAGACAGTCTAAAGAGCAGAATGTGTTTAAACATGTCCACTAAGATGTCATGAGTGCATACTGGACCCCAGTTTAAAAGTCTGATCTGAAAAACCTTTGAAGGAGTAGAGTCAGTACTGATACTAAACCCAGGGGAAAAATTCTAACAAGCATACTCAAACCGGCCATGTCTAATCGAGATATCATAACACCATGGCTTTTTCATCAGTAGTGTGTATGATTGTGTATATTGTCATTTTCCACCACAAAGCTACACGCACACCGCATTCACAATCTCAATATAGCAATGTTACACTGATAAAAATACTCAGCTACATGCAAACACTGCAAGTGTATAAAGAGCAAGACAAGAAGAACAAAAGACCAATTTCTAAAGAACACCACCAACACACAACAATGAACATTTTTTTTTCTTTTATCATTTTATTATTATTATTTCTTGAAGCAGCTTATCACTGCTCAAAAACAACATCCACACAGCTTCCCATATATACCATGTAATAACACAATCCATTTACATCACTCCGATATTGCACATGTAATGTTAACATAACAGAAGTGTTTTTTTACAAAACAATGAAAGAACAGAAATTGTGCAAAGTAAATACTACAAAAGTAGCGAGTCAGAATGCATGGGTGGGTGGGGGTGAGGTGGTGGGTGTTGGGGAAAGAAGAGGGGAAGGGTAGTGGTGTGTGTGTGTGTAGGAGATGTGGGAGAGAGAGGAAGAGAGAGAGAGAGAGAGAGAGAGAGAGAGAGGAGAGAGAGAGAGAGAGGGTGGAGAATTTAGGAGAAAAAAATAATTGAAGGTGCGGAAATCTCCCCTTTTTTTCAAAGAGGGAAAAAAAAGGTTAAAAAACAAAGAATTGATAAGCATGGGAAATATCCATTTGTTTTTCAGAGGTAACAAAAAGAAGGGGGGAAGGAAAATTTTGATTTTATTATCCAATGTTATTCCCTTTCCAGTTTACCAAACACATAAATATCACAAATATAAGAATCTTTACCGGCGATACAACTCATAGTCTGCTCTAGGATCAGGGTCCAGTGACATGTTCAAAGTCCTGAATCAAACTGCCACATGGAAACTGTCCAGAGCTATGATGAAAACGATAAGTTAGTTTTAGATTTTCACCAAATCAGTTTCACGTTGTTGATGTACTTGAATATATTTTTTTTGGGACAAAAACCGGGTAAAAACTGTTAATTTGGTGAGTGTGCATTGTGTGATGGAAACCCACTGCCGTGTCCAGGTAATTATCTGCAAAATTAAATCCTGAAAAACTATCTGATGGGGAAATCCTTACTGTCAGTATTGGTGTACTGACTTGTGATGATTAACAATACCAAAGCAAAGGTTTCAATTACTTCAATAAGCATGGTAAATTGTCTTGTTAAAGCAAAGTTCCAAGCATGAATCGTTCAAATCATTTGTCTGACAGCACTTTTTGTTTTTCATCGATGTGTATGACCAAGTTGAAATTATATTTTTCACAACAAATTAGAGCAACAGATTTTATTGCTCTTTGTCTTTCAAATCTATTTCAGGATTAAAAAAAAAAAGAAGTAAATTTGTCATTAATTTACTTATCCCCCCCCCCCCCCATATTGTGATTTGGAAATTTATGTAAACAGCCACAAATATTCATACTTAAAACAAAGCCAAAAATGTTTGTGTGCACATGTGTGCACTACAAAACAAGGGGAAGCAAAGTCTTACAAAAAAGCCAAAAGTCTTGTTTATAAATGTATTGACTGACAAAAGGGCTAAGAATTCCTCACTGTTCAGTCTTTTTTTTTTTCTGTTCCTTGCCTACAGCTCTGAGGTTCACCAAAGGTGAGATTTTGCGTATACAACCATTTTTGCCCCCATGAAGGTAGCCACATTCTGACTTCAGGGATCAGTGTTCAGTCTAAACCTTGTCATAATGACGCTACATGGACATTTGTTCACCAATGTCAAATGTTATTATAATATATTATTTCAAACACTCTACACATTTCTACTTTGGCTGTGGCCATCATATGTTGTCTTTATTTTATCAATGAAATCCGTCACTCACTCTGTATGGCTCCAGATGCTGAGAAAATAATATTTATGACAGTGAGAACAAACAACAAAACATATTCAAGCCAATGATACAACTGGACATAATACTGGCTTTGGACACTCAAAGCAAGCAAGCTGCGTCATAAAAGAAGTGCTCCAGTAATTTGGCAAAAGGAGAAAGGGGAGATGGGGTGGGGGGAGAGGTCTAATCCATAACTTTTAGCTCAAGTTTTGTTAGCACAAATATACTTTTTAATTACAAGTCAAATTTAGTCACTGCAATCTATTTCAGATACTATGAACCTAAATCCATGACAATTTGTTCAATGAACCTATGTGTATTTATCTGTGTGTAATAAAGATGACCATCTCCATGTCCGCAATCTGTTTTTTATAACAAGACATTTCTTCTTTCAGTCAGATAAACCACATTGAAATGTGTCTGTTTTATTTTTTTTTTTTTGGTTGTGATACCATCTTCGACATGTGACTGTGTAACAATGAATGAATTTGTAATGTATGAAATGTGACACATGTATGAATGTGACTTAATTTGATTTTTATGTATGCTGATAATTTGACACTGTATGAATGTGACAATGAATGAATTTGAAAATGTATGAATGTGACAATGTATGAATGTGACAATGTATGAATGTGTCAATGTATAAATGTGACATGTATGAATGCAACACTGTATGAACTGTGCCTGTTGGTGTTTACCCCCTCTCAATATCAGTTTCCTATGGTTTCATACTTTTCTTTGAAATGATCAAGAGTGGGAAACAAAGCACTAAGTCAACAAGCCACATTATATCACAAAAAGCACAATAATTTTTAATAAAAAATTCAACACAGCAGATAATCTGTACTGATGAAAAAAATAATGGTGAGGTTATATTGCCTGGTGTTGCCTGCGTGTGCTGTGTGTGATTGTGTGTGTGTGTGTGTGTGTGTGTGTGTGCGCGCGCGTGCATCTGCATGTAAATATGCATTGTGGGCAAAATGCGTCTTTTTGTGATCATCATGACATGCTATAGTGACTAAACATTGCACAACTTTCAAAACAAAAAAAATGAGCAGCACAACATCTGACTTATGATATGATTGTCAAAGATCAAAAAGAGGATTCCTGTAACACTCTTCCTTGTTTTAGGCATGAGAGCACATTTATAAACAGGACACGCGTTATCTTTAAGAACAGGCCTAACCTTTGACAGCACCATCCATGTGAAAGGAGACTATGACTGTCACTGCCTCCACCATCATTGGGGCCTGGGAAGTGACTTATCTAGTCTTCAGGTTGAAATTCTCTCCTCTCCTATATTTGATACAACCCCGACTGTGGTCTTACTCCAAAGTAACAGGATGTAATAGCATGAAATGCTGGGCAGCAGAACCCTGTGTTTAATAGTGCCACTGTTTCTATCCCACCTTCTGGAAACAAAAAACGTATCTCATTCTTATCCCTGGCAGCTTTTCGTTTAATCAACAGATATACCACCTCTTCCTCCTCCTCAGGTCATGAAACTCTGCAAGAAATGCTGTGAACAGTTTATGCCTTAGGTCTCGTTTTAAATTGTAGTTAAGATTTTTTTTGTGTTCCACTTCATTTTATTTGTTTTATTAGAATTTAATGCAGATGTGAGCTATTCTTTTACTTTAAGATCAACAAAAGCAAAATCAAAAAAAATCCATTTTGTGATCTTTCAATTTGATCCTCAACTCTAATGAAGAGCCAAGCAACAGTCCAGATATCAGAAGGCAACCATGGTCACTTGCACCCCCCCCCCCTCTTACAACACAACAGCTATCCAGCCCCCAGCATATATGAGGTGGCAGCAGTAGACACACGACTGGCCAATGGTTTAAAAAAAAAAAGATTGATTATGAGTTTCCATGCTTGGGGGCCTGAAGTGCAGGAGATACATGCTTCCTTTCCACACTGTGACCAGAAGCTGCTCTAATCCTGGATTCTCCTCTTCTTTCCTCTCCTCCTTCCTAAATATCCAAAGGTCACATAAAGCGTTTCTCTCCACTGATATGAAGAATGGCTGACACCTGTGTATAAATAAAATGCACCCATGCTGATCATAGTTGGGCCATGTGGTTCAAGTCCTCCAAATGTCACTGTTGATGAAGAGGATGATGTCAGTCCTCTGCTGTCACTGTCTGTCGATGATGAGAGTGGTATCAGCGTGGCACATCCTGGAAAAGTGCTGTGTAGAACTCGGCTGGACTGAGCTGCAGCGATATTTGTTCACTATGTCCTGGATCTTCAGCTTGCGTCTGACATGAGGCGGTTGGTACCTGAAGAAAAAACAAAGAAAACCACAGAGATTTTAGTTCATGGCCATACAAGTGAAGATAAGAGTAAACTAAAAATGTTCTAGGTCTGTTTGTCATTATACTAACATATCATTACAGTCTTCCGTTATGTAATACCACCAGAAAATCAAAGTAACATTTTGAATAAGTTTAACCACAGACTAAAAGATCATTAGAATGTTTAACGACAAATATTCTGATTCAGTTTAACTACACAATTGATGATAAGCAGGTGGAGATACTTTATATACTGATAAACCCCTAGCATCTATGTAAGGGTTTTGCAAGACTTAAAAAAGAAAGTAATATAAAATTAAAAAAATCAAGATTTTTAAAATCCTCAGCACTGTAGTTTGCCGCATTCCGACTTTAGGGATGTATGCTGGGTATGTTCATGTTTCTGTAGGCCACCAAACGGTGATGTGAATTATGAGGTCTTTAATGTGCATATTTGATCTTCTCCATTAGTACATACACAAAGAAAATTGAGGCATTGGCAGGTCTGCACTTGACGTTGACTTGGGAGATTGTAAAAATCCCCACCCTTAATTCACCAGATGCTGCCAGGATTCGAACCCACAACTTCATGGACCCATGAGACTGAAGCTGAACGGTCTTAATCACTTGGCTCTAGTGTCTGTCTATCCTCCAAGATCATATTCCTGTGCTGTAAAACCGCACCAGTGGAGAAGACAGACACACTCACGCTTCACTTTCCAGGCGTCGTCGACGACAGATGTTGATAGCAGTTTGTCGAACAAGCGTTCCCAGAGTTCGTCTGCTCACCACCATTCCGTCCACCAATGGGATGGCCACAGACATCCTGCAATAACACTTAGGGGTTACCACCATCCCTGAACAACAAGTGTCAAGACTCTAATCTAAGTGCTGAAGCTGATCAATGAGAATAACAACTGGCAATAAAGAAAACTGACAAATGCATAGAATTTTGCCTTAAGAAAGTATTCTGATTCAACCCTTATGACAGTTTTGGGGGTGGGGAGGGAGATCAAAGAAAGTAGGCAAAGCCACACACTACACACTCAGATAGAAAACATGATGCCAAACAGTAGAGTGATAAAGCCATGGGCCTCTGACTTCGATGGTTTTGTGGTCAAGGGCTGACAGTTCCAATCTCAGAAACACCTTATGGATTGTGGGCAGAGAATTTTTCAATCAATCTTTCAAGTCAACTTACAACCTTTGCTTATTCTTAACCTTATTCTTGACGAGAAAGATAAAACTCTTTTATAAAAACCCAAATTCCCCCCCCCCCCCCCCCTCACCCCCACAAAAAATTTGTGAACTTCTGCAAAAACGTGAATAATCATAATTGAAAGTCTTAACTCTGATATTAGAGGGGAAAATCTTAAAGAAGAAAAGAAAAAAAAGAGAAAACCAGATCAAATGGAGACAGAGACAAAAACTCGGACAAAGACCATGCACTTACTTGGTCTGAGTCTTCTCATATTCATGTATGTGGATGCGGAAGAGCCCGTTCTGCAGAGCGTGTATGAAGATGATGTAGACATCTTTCTCTGCAGCCTTCTGCACCGACGATGAACTGGATGTGACTGAAGTCTCCTGGCCAGTGGAGGTCACACCCAACAGATCCGCTGAAAAATGAAGACAGGAAAATCAATATACATGAACATGCAACACTCAACCACATCATAAGCTGCACTGCCCAAACCTGAGAGCAAATTTTTTAAGCTGTTAGTATGTTATTAATCTGCAATAAAAAGGCTATATAACATAAAAAAGACTGAAAATCGGGCTATTGTAGGAAAAGCTATTACAAATTAAAATGATAGAGAGCAGGAAGTGACGAAATGTGAAATTGACAAGTTTTGCTTCATAAAAGGGCTTGTTTTTTGTTTTTTTTTAATGTGTTTTAAAGCAAAAGAAACAAAATCATGCCTTGATACTTCAGTACATGGTAGAAGAATGGCTAGAGTTTTATAATCAATCAAAATCTCATAATTGACAACTTCATCTCCACCTGCCTAAAATGGCTCTTGTGACTCATTTTGTGGAGGATTAAAAAAAAAGCACACAAGTGCTTATTCCATTATCCTCAAACTAAAATAATAATAACAATGATAACAATAATAACAATATAATAATAATAATAATAATAATAATAATAATAATAATGATAATAATGATGATGATGATGACAATAACAATAGTGATGTTAATATAATAAAGATAACAACAACAACAATAATATTAATAAATAACAACGATGATGACACCAATCTTGCTGACCTGTGGGGAAGTGGTCCTTGTCCTGGAACATCTCCAGCCACACCACCAGGATCTTGGTGTCGGGGCCCATCATGGCTGCCGGCTGACGCCCCAGACGTCGGGGCCTCCCCGTGCTGCTGCTGTTGCTGCTGCTGCTGCCGGGCTCTGGCGGGGATCCGGGGCTCTCTCGCTCCAGGCGGCTCAAGCGGTCACCCTCCAGGGGCAGGGACTTGGGCTTCAGCAGGTTGGGGTCGTTGGCAGCTAGCGCGGCGGAGCTCTGGGGGAGGGAGGTGGAGAGGCGGGAGGAGGTGTGGGCGGTGAGGGGGGAGGCGGTGGGGGAGGAGGAGGAGAAGTTGATGCCCGAGGAAGGGAGGCTACTGCTGTGGGGGCTGCCGCTGGAGGAGCTGCTGGTGTTGATGGTGGAGTGGCCTGACTTGTCTGTGGAAACAAGCTCTGCATACTTACTTAAAATTTTTTTTTATTTATTCTTTAATACCGAGGATAATGGAATAAGCACTCATGTGCTTTTTTTACATCCAGTCCCTGTGTGTATGCAGTTTTGTAAATATCTGTTCTCACCGGCACACAATGGCCTACTCTTACAAAAAGCGGAACAGGATTTAACGTGTGCGCAAGATGTTCTGCGTGCGTTCGCACACGAAGCCTCGGTTTACAGTCTCATCCAAAAGACTTTTGGGGAGAGTGGAGTCAGCACTAATGTTAACTCCAGGAGAAAAGTCTCCTCGACTTACATATTTGTGTGTGTGTTACATGACATAAAACACACATAAGGAAGAGATGGGAGGACAACATCAACTGAATGGACAGGCCTAGAATTCTGAGAAAGGCAGAACAGAGAGACGAATGGAAGAAACTGGTTGTCAAGTCTTCATGGGTGCTTCCTTGGTCACCAGACTAAGGGATAGATAGAAAACATACATATTTGTATGTGCATTATATAACATAAAACATACAACCTTTTATGGCCCTAAACACACACACCCCACAGGTCGACTCAACTTAAGGTGTTAACAGTTTATGACTTGGCTGGATATGAGATTTTTCCCTTCACTCCTTTCAGGACTTGGGGCACTGCTTTTAAACTCTCAAACTGTTGTCAGCAAGTTATACCTGGCCGAGCCCATTCCTCACCAGCTCATACGATGCATGCTTGGTCTGTTCATGCATCTATGACAAGCCTCCACACTTAGATAAAAAAAACCCAAACAGAAACAGTCAAGGACTCTACTAAACTGACTTCATCATCACTGTCATTGGTAGGAGCTTCACACAATGCAAACAGAATCTGCCATCTGTCTCTGTTCCTGCTGAGTTCTATGATCTCCTGTAGTTATTAACTAACTTTTTGCTAAAAATAAAAAAAAACACAAATAAAGTAAAGTAACTTTTGCTAAAGAAAAAGTTAAGTAACTTTTCACTACCCCCCCTCCCCCAAATCAACAACAACAACAACAAAAATCAACCCCCCTTTCAAGCTGATGACCAGCCATACCTGATTCCACAGTGCTGACTGCCCGAAGACGGAAGGTTTCCGGTGAGGGGACAACAATGGCCAGTTCTGAGGACACGTCTGCCCAGTACAGCACCTGCTGCTTGCTGTCATACAGACTGCCCCCAGTCCCTGTTAGGTAGTCCTCGTCTGTACAAACAGTAGTAAGCAGTGAGTTTTCTTTAACTACCATCACTTTGTTACGTTGTCAGAGGTCTTAGCTTTGATGGCTATTAGACTTTGTGCTACACCACCATGAAGCAGATAGGATTCTTATCCTACCGGTTTTAATCTTTTAATTAAAAATTTTTTTTATTTATTACCCCCCTCCATTTCTTGGCTAGAGCTCTGAGGTTCACCAATGGCGAGACTTTTGCATATGCAACCAATTTCATTCCTTCCATCATTTAGGTAGCTGTATTTCGACGTCCAGGATGGTGTCTAAACAGGACACCTATGTGCATAAGCTTTTGAAAAAATGTTGCTATCCATTTTTGCTAAAACAAAATGGCCTAATCTTCTGAAGGCAGAACAGGTTTTAGCAAGTGTGCAATATGATCTGCTTGCATTTACATACATTTGCACATGGGGCCTCAGTTTATAGTCTCATCTGAAGGACTTCTGACATTCAGCAACAAGAAAACCTTTAGGATTAGAATCCCGTGTGCTTTATAGTAGTAGACCACAATAAAGCACACAGGATTCTAATCCATAAGGTTTTCTTTCAAATCGTTCTTTTCTTGAAAAAAAGGGACTCCACAATTACCCAACACAATATATGAGAGTTACAACAAGCTTGGAGCTCCTTTAGTGCTTGACCATCAGAATATATACAATTTTTTTTCCCATTATTTTGTTTTAATTTTATTAATATTTTTGTGTTCTCACAGCCTCATGTTGTAGATAGCCAGTTTGAATCTCAGCTGTGCTTAGCAGAGACCCATTCACTGTCACATACAGTAGTAAATAGCTCTTTCCTTCCATTTGGAATGTTAAAATACATGTTCAAGAAACCTGCCTTTGTTAGATTAACACTGTCACACGACTCCAAACATGAAGCAGCATGCTGTTGAGTGTGTCTGTAACAATGTGTGTGTGTGTGCGCGTGCATGTGTGTGTGTGTGTGTGTGTGCGTGCGTGTGCGTGTGTGTGTGAGAGTGCATGCGTGCGTGCATGTATTTGTGAACAAACAGAACTAGGTATTGTACTACACCCCCCCTCCCCACCCCCACAAAAAAAAGTTCTGAACAGTTCTTCCATGCCCATCCTACAAACAGTGTGCACACCTTCACAGTCATCAGGTTCACTGATTTTCCAGGAGGTGGAGACATGGCCAGTCCACCCTGCATGTTTCCGCACATCCACAGGCCAGCCCAGGGAGTGCAGGAACTCCAGAAACTGGGGCTGCACGTTACTGTAGGACGTCTGAAAACACCCACAGAAAAGTCAACTGAAATGTACATTTATTTATTCATTTATTCTTTTATATTGAGGATAATGGAATAAGCACTCATGTGCTTTTTTTACATCCAGTCCCTGTGTGTATGCAGTTTTGTAAATCTAGTCATCTGTTCCCACCGGCATACAATGGCCTACTCTTAGGAAAAGCGAAACAGGATTTAACGCATGCGCAAGATGTATACCAATCATGCAGCTAGCACAGCACTGTATTGCAGTACTGTCCTCATAGTGTATTGTACTTACTGCAATATGTTATGTTATAAATGATTTGATATCATATGACATAATATGGTATAGTACTTCTTCTTCATCATCTTTGTTGAGCACTCAGACAGCATCTGTTGTCTGACATATGAGTGAAAACGCATTGCGTTGCCACTGTGTGCCGACAAGTCAGGACCGACGTATCTGACTTCAGCATGTGAGAGAATTGTTCCCTTTTAAGTCTTTCTGAAAAGAAAGGCAGGAGAATGGACCAAGAAGACAGAAAATAAACAACAAAGAAGTGACAGGAAGAAAAGGAAAAATTGCAGAAACAAAGAGAGGGATAGAAAAGAAGGAAGTCCCAGCCCAGAATTTCCAAAGTGGATGTTATCTATACTGACATGAAGCACAAAACTTGCCCCGTCAAATAACCACTTCCTCCATCACAACGACCCTACACTCCCAGTGCCTGGTACAGTATCTGACCATTTTCTTCCAGTTCCACACTCACCACATTGCTGAGGATGTCGTGGGCCGTCTTCTGGTTCTGCTTGACGTAGAAGACGTGGAGGGTGTCGTTGTCCCGGCTGGGGATGAAGTCCAGGGACTCCAGGTCGGCAAAGAGCGCAGCGTTGGAGGAATCCAGCATCACCAGCGCTGGAGGCACGCTGCACACCCTGTTGGAGGGCTCCTGCACACGTCACAAGTAACATCACACACATCATGGAGCATTGTGGAAGCTTGACTTTAAAAGTTTAAAAGCAAAAAAGAATTTCTTCCAAATTTGGAAGCACGGCTTTTGAAGATAATAGAATATTGTTTTTTACACAGTTCTCCAGTGTGTCAAAGACAAAATTTTATTTCCAGATGGTACATGAGAAGCAATAATTGCTTTTTTCATCAAGCGATCTATTAGGAAAAATACAACTATATACAAACAAAACAAAAATAAAAAACCCTAAAAAGACCACTAAACAAAATGTGTGTGTGTGTGTGTGTGTGTGTGTGTGTGTGTGTGTGTGTGTGTGTGTGTGTTGTGTGAGTGTGTGTGTGTGTGTGTGTGTGTGTGTGTGTGTGTGTTTGTGTCTGTGTGTGTGAGGAGAGAGAGAGAGAGAGAGAGAGAGAGAGAGAGAGAGAGAGAGAGAGAGAGAGGAGAGAGGAGAGAGAGAGAGAGAGAGAGTGGTGTGTGTGTGTGTGTGTGTGCACAATATGCACCATCTACCAAAAGAACCCCCCAACACCTCCCAACCTTAAATGTTACATAATTGCAAAATCACTTCTGCAACACTGTAGTCATTGACGCCAAAGATACAAAAGTTGCAAAAAAGCACGCACCTTCAGAGATTCCAGGGACAGAAAGCCGTAGTGTGACAGAAACAGGCGTGCTGTCTGATACTCATGACAGATCCTGGAAAAAAGAATGTTCATAAAAAATATTACGATGTGATACATTCACCCCCCCCCCTCTCTCTCTGTGGATATATTTCTTGATTTTTTTCTCTCCAATAAATTTTACAATATAACTGTAATCCATGTAACCAAACCTTTTCTGTGACCTGTTCATCAGCTTGAATGTAACAGTCTGAGAGTTATTTGTACTTTATCAGTACTGCGCTGTATCCTACTTTCAGTCACTACAGATTCTCTGCTTGTTTTGTTTGCTTGAGCCTATGCCTGCTGGGTGTCTGTCATTTTGTTCTCTCTTTACTTCCTTTCTATGTATCAGCATTACATGCTGCTACAATTTGCAGTAAAAAATACACTGTGATTAGCTTTCTTTTCCCACTGCAACTTACATACACATACCTTGTGTTAAACAAAAGCGAAGAAAAGATTTGATAAATAATGGCAGTCCAATATTCTATCTTGAACTGCTTCAATAACAAAACATCTCCTATTCCAACACAATCACCATCCACATTACACCACCTCCCTTCTCAACTCACTCTGGAAGTAAAAAAAAAAATTCAAAAATGGAATTCCAATATCTAACTGGTACTGTTTCAATTTTTAAAAAATCTATTTATTCTGACACAACTACCGCCAACATTCCATCATCATTACATGGCTCCACTCACTCTGGAGGTTTGCACTCTGTCTTGGGGTTGGGGTAGGCAGTGTTTCTCTGCAGGTCGATGCGTTCCTGGGACACTGTCTCCTCAAAGGTGATGGTGGTCTCAATGAACGTCTTCATCTTCTCCAGATCATCTTTCTCCTTTTCACTGGTTAAAGACTCCAGTGGTGGTATGCTGTGATCCCTGAAATGATGAATGAAAACACTGAGGGAGGGAGTCAATAAGGGACAATGCATTAAAAAGTGAGAGACCGATCCATTCCTATCTCCTTGTTTATAGCCCCCAACCACTGAGACCACATTGGGGCTGAAGCCTCCCAGCATTTCTGAACTCCCCGATTTTTCCTCAGGGATGGTGTCTAAACACGACACCTGTGTGCATGCTGGTTTTTTAAAATAATTTGTCATCCGCTCCTACAGGCACACGATGGCCTGCTCTTCCGAAAGGTGGAACAGGGTTTTAATGTGTGCGCAAGATGTTCTGCATGCGTTTGCACACGGGGCCCTGGTTTATAATCTCATCCGAATGACTGATACACACACACACACACACACACACACACACACACACACACACACACACACACACACATCACACACACACACACACACCACACACACACACACACACACACAGAAAATACAAACACAATAACCACAGCTTTAAAGACCACAAAAAGCACTGACGCCTTGGTTTTGGCGATTTGTCGACACACTCGGGGAAGTAGCGGTGGTTGACCTTGTGATGAATGCCCACATCCTCCACAGGTATGGGACGTCCTGGGTCTGACAGGTGGGCACGGGATGATATCTGCCAACATACAGCAACAGCAGCTGAAGACACGGACCTAAAAGCTGTCAGATGCACCTCACCCTCCTCTCTCCACCTCATTCACATGTTCCTTAGTTCAAATCATTTCCCGCTGCATCCTTTCTTCCAACCGCCCCTCCTCTCATTCCTAATATTCCTTCCTGCAAGCTGACTACATAGTATGTCTTTTTGCCTGTTTCCCTAACTGCTACACACTTCCTATATGGACTGATCACTTTTAAACTGGTACACACTCAGTCACTTCACTCCTCATAGTCATACACACCCAGTCAAATTCTTTTTCTTCTTCACACCCAACCACTCCACATGCAAAAATCAATCACATGCAAAAATCAATCCTTTACACTCAAAACACTTCAGTACAAATATCAATCCTTCATACAGCACAATGGTGAGACTACAACAATTTCCAAACCTACACATAATTCATGACATCTGAAAGACCTCTTGACCTTTGACGCTCTGGCGGCGTGTCGAGCTGCATGGTCCAGGCATGGCGACCGAAAGCCCTCGTATCAATGCTGTCACTGTCGCAAGGGTCCTGCACAATACACACTACCGCAATAGGTCTTCAAACTTGAATCTCAAGCAGTATGCAGATTCTAAGAACTTCTATACACACTACAGCAATAGGTCATTCAAAACTTGAATCTCACGCAGTATGCAGATTGTCAAAACTCTATACCTGGTTATAAAGTGTACATGACGCAGGTGGAATTGGGTGCTTATAGTTGCAGAAAGGTTTCAATTTTCAACCAAACATATATACAGAGTAAACTGTGTATATCTTTGGTAAGTGCAATGTTAGCTGGACAGATAGTGCCATGGTATATTGATCAATATTTTGTGGCACACATCTATGAAAAATACACAATAATTTTTTATAGAAGGTATAAATACACGCAAATTCAAACTTGAAAAAAATACACAACAATATAATACTAGGTTCCGATATTCTTGATTTTATGAACATATACTATACTTAAATCACACTCATACACTACTGCTATAGAAATGACACATTCTAATATGAAAATAACTTTCACAAATACAGTTTAAGAAAAATCTATGCATAAAAACTCAATAAAGAAGGCTTTGCTAAAAAAAAAAAAAAAAAAGAAAGGCTTTGCTTGTGGGTATGCATGAGTGTATGCCTGTGTGCGCACACACACACACATTTAGTCCTCCCCCCTCTTCTCACAGACACACATTTTAGCCCCCTCCTTCCTTCCTCTCTCTCTCAAACACATCACAACACACACATACACACACACACACACACACACCACACACACACAACACACACACCCCCCCCCTGTTCAGCCAACCTTCCACATTGCCCAGCGGTTGCTCCAGCAGTCCCACAATGATGGAGTTGTCGATGACGAAGTAGCGGAAGGGGAGCCCTGCTCTGGCAGCAGACTGCCTTTGGCGTACTTCAGCAGAGACCTCTCATCAGCAGCGAGAACAGAGACTCTGGCCCACAGGGCGGGGGAAGGCCCCCTGCACACACACACAGCCACAGGCAACACATTTATTTTTTTTATTTATACCACTTTATGTCACAGCAGATAATCTCAGCATGAAATTCGGGCTGATCCTCCCGGGGAGGCGCGGTCGCCACAAGTGCAGCGCCTACCATTATTTTTCCCTCAGGGATGGTGCCT